>JBCAUJ010000061.1:11279099-11326183 GCA_038406275.1 Cataglyphis albicans
ATATATATATAATGAAAAAAAAATTTTGAAAGAAATATAGCCATTATATTCGATGAATTGGATCATTTTGATCTAATTCAGGGAAACTAATAATCTTCTTTAGCTGTAAAAAAAAAATATTTGCTAAGCATACTAATGCGTACTGCAACATGCATGTATGGAATAAAAATCTGTAAATTGGCATTTTGTTTCATTTTTCATTCAAAATTAACATTTGTTTACAAGGAAAAAAGGATTTAATTGAGAAAAAATCACTCACATATAATCATTAATCATGTCGTTGTTATTTGTTCTTTTATTATCTTCGTTAAAATAAAAATGGCAGACAATTATAGCAAATAAATTGAATTATATGAGAAATAGAATTTAATAATAATGTTGAATTGAATAATAATGTTAAAAGAAATGAATAAAAGAATGTTTAAAAGAAATAACAAATATTCCACAAATAAGAAATATAAAGAAATAATAATGATAATGATACAATAACTATTGAATTTGATACTACGTCGTCTTTATGTATATCATTTATAACGTAATTGTAAATTATAAAAAAATATCTAACGCGAACCGGTAATTAAAATCAACACAATAATTATAAATATCGCAGCAATATTAATAATAATTACATAATAATAAGATGAATATCATGATTACATAAATATAATTATATATAACATAATAAATATTAAAGATCTCTTTAAGTAAATTCTTATAGAAGTTGGTTTTATTTACCGTTGCGCAAAAAATTCATACGAATAACACAAAATAATATTAATCGATGTATAATATCTTGTTTCAGTTTTGTGTCAATTTACTTGTTAATATGCGTTTAATTCACTAGTTAATTTTTAATCTATCTGTTCGGAGTTACGATATATAATTATTATATATTTAAATGTTTTTTCCTTTTTTTCAGGTATGATTATGTTTACTTATCACGAACCTATGTTTTCGCTAGCATGAGTTTTAGCGGAAGTTTCTCCACGTTGTACATTACTGTATCATACATTATACGCATTATATACGCAGTACCATCACGTTATTTTGTCATTGTGCGTTTTAATTTATTTGCTTGTTGAAACCTATTTTATATTACATGACTTCATACTATTATCGTTTATGCTTCAAACTGCATATGAAAAAAGACCGATACGTAAAATGTGCAGTTCTTGCAGATAAATTAAAGCTACCATTTAATACTGTATTTTACCTGTACGTTAAAAAAGTGTGCCTGTGTTTGCATGCGTGAGATATGTCGTAAGCTTACCTACGTTTCTCTTAATCTTTTAATTAATACGACGAGCTATCGTCATTGGTGAGATGACGATAATTTTTATGATTATTCTTAGTATTCTTTCTGGCATACATTAGATATAAAGAAATGCATGAATATAGAAGATCGAAATGAATCGTTTCCATTTGACTTCATTTTAGCAAGCGGTAGAGGAAAAATATAAGCTCTGTGACGAAAGCTTGACTAAGCTTTTACAATGGATTTCCGAAGTTGAGGACAAGCTGGCGAATCAAGAGACCGTGAAAGAAGATATAGAAGAGTTGAGAAAGCAAATAATGAATATGAAAGTACGTACAATAGAATTCATAACGATCAAATATCTGTAAATGATTGTTTAAAGATATAGATACTTCAATGTGGAACATAATGTTATTTGCAGGATATTAAAGAAGATCTTGAGTCGCACAATCGGCCCATATCATCTTGTCTAGATCAGATTCGACAAGTTGTCTTAACTGGCAGCAATGTATTGTCAAGCGATGAAGTGTCCACGTTGGAAAAGAACGGTCGATCTCTCAAAACCAGATTTGACAAAGCGTTAGATCGCACTGATAAATTAGTAAAACGTCTCACTGGTGCCAGAGACGAATTGACAAAATTCAAGTTTGTATCGTTCTAATATAATTACCGATTAATCGAGTATTTTTCAAATTTAATTGATTTATTTTTTCATAGGAATGAGCTGACAACATTTTCAATTTGGTTGGACAAAACCAGATGTATTCTGGAGGATAAAGAACGTTCTCTGTCCGATCTGAACAAGCTGAGCAGTAGTACGGATACGACTCGTGATTTTATTAGTGATGTCATTGCTCATCAAGCAGATCTGAGATTCATCACAATGGCGGCACAAAAATTTGTTGACGAGAGTAAAGAATATCTTCAAGTTCTCAACGATTTTAGGACTAGCTTGCCACAAAGATTGCCACACAAAGAGCCCACAGCTAGCCAAGACTCACCAGTACGAGCCGAAGTATCCAGTGCGACAGCTCAGTATAAAGATCTATTGTCCCGAGCAAACCTTCTGTCAGATAGATTATCGGGAGTAGGCGGCAAACAAAGGGATTATCATGATTCTCTAGATAAGGCTAGAACATGGCTGCGGGAAGTTGAACCAAAAGTGCACAGAGTTATCTCCGAGCCTATCGCCGCCGAACCGAAACAAGTAGAGGACCAATTAAGTAAAACGAAAGCGTTGAACAACGAATTTCTCGCTAATGAGCGTTTGGTCGATAATGCTAAACACAGCGTTGAGGCTCTGCTGAATTCTCTAGAAGGCCAATTGACGATCAAGGAGGCTAACGACCTCGAAGAACCAGTAAAAGCGTTAGAGGATAAGTATAAACAGCTCAGTAATGCTTTGGCTGATAAATGTCAAGAGCTTGACACGGCGCTAGTGAGAAGCCAAGGAGTGCAAGATGCATTAGATAGTCTGGTTGCGTGGCTGAACAACATTGAAAGTCAATTTAAGTACGTATAAATATGATTATCATTTCTGAAATTTATCGATCAATAATAATTAATTGTGTACAAATAATAATTAAATTTATCGTTATATTTTCATGTAAATTGTATTGCAGGTCACTTCAACGTCCGGCAAGTTTGCAGAAGGAACGATTGGAAGAGCAGCAAAGAGAGCAACGTTTACTTCAGGCGGACTTAGATAGTCACCGCTTGAGTGTAGAAACTATCACGAGAAACGCCCAGGATCTTCTTTTGAATTCCAGCAACGTTCGCATCGCCAAACGTATCGAGAGCAAATTAAAAGACGTACAAAGCAGATTTGAGAAACTAATGGACAAATCTTTGAGACGCGGTGAATTTCTAGATGAAATAGCACAAGCTTTGAACGAGTTTCTTGCGGAGGTATCCAAGTTTGAGAGTTGGTACGCGCACATGATGGAAGTTCTTGACTCGAGAGATCTGGGCAAGCTCGATATGTCAGAGTATGAAGCCAAGATGGCTCGATTGATAGATATGCGGGAAGATCAGCGCGGAAACTTTGAAGATCTTATTCGTAACGGAAAGAATTTAATCTCCAAAAAGGATATAACCGAGGCCGGTGCAATTAGAGATAAGATCAAGGCACTCGAGTCTCAGTGGAAGGAATTGAACAATCTGCTCGACGAAAAACAGCGATTGTGCAAATCGCGGGCAGAACAACATACAGCATATGAGAAACTGCGAGATCAGGTACTCGAATGGCTTACCCGTACAGAGAACAAAGTGCAAGGACTCGAGCCGGTTGCCGTTGATTTAGATAAATTGAAGATGCAACAGGAGGAATTAAAACCCATTCAAAAAGAATATCGTGACTATGGCAACACAGTTGACAAAATCAATGATCTTGGTATTGCGTATGACAGCTTGATGAAGGAACGCGGCGAAAGTCCAACGCGTCGACGTGGTAGTACTAGCCCGACAAAGAGACCAGGTATTATCTTTGTATTTGCTAAGATTATATTTGTTTGATTGCATAGATATATTTTTCGATAGCATGACCATTATCATGCCCATAAACGGTATATGTTAGATCTTTTACGAGCCAATTGATACCATCAATTCGTGCAATTTTTATCAGTTATAGCAAATCTAGCTTATATATCTTTCACGTTGCATCTTTTTCAGCACACAAGCCATTACCATTTCCGTTATGTTTGATCATTTTTTTCTGTCATTTTTTTTGTAGTACTGCGAATATCGCAAGACGGTCGCTCGCCGTCACCCACTAAATCCTACGCAGTTCAAAGTCCGGTCTCCCCAGGTGGTAGCAGTGGATTCAGCAGTCGCCGGTCAAGTCAAGATGGTTTCCATTTGGAAGAATTATCGCCGGTTCAACAACAGCTTTCGGAAATTAATCACAGATACGGATTACTTGGCGTCAGACTGTCAGATCGCCAAACAGAATTGGATAATATTAAGGAAGAATTGAAGAAACATTTGGACCATTTGAAAGTACTCTCTCAATTCTTAGACAAGGTAATTATATATTTTTTTTAATGATATATTTCTTATCATAATCAGCACGCAATAATATTTAAAAATATTTTTAACAGATTCAGCGACAGTTGCCTAAAGAAAGTATGCCTGCCACTAAAGATGATGCGGACAAAACAATCAAACAGATAAAGATACTCGTCGAAGAGATGTATGAAAAACAGTCTTTACTAGACAGTACTCGAACGCAAGTGCGTGATTTAGTCAGACGCAAAAAAGGAGCAGAGGGTGTAGATGCATTGAACGACGAAATGGAAGATGTTGTTAGTCGATGGAGATCAATCTCGGACAAATGCAAGGACAGAATTAAATTTTTGGAAGACATTAAAGACTTTTACGATACGTATGAGAGTCTTGATTCTTGGCTCGGTGCTAAAGAACGTATGCTGAGTGCTTTAGGACCCATTTCAGCCGATCCTCGTATGGCCGTGAGTCAAATGCAGCAAGTACAAGTTTTGCGAGAAGAATTTAGAACTCAACAGCCACAAGCGGATCATCTGGTACAAGTCGGAGAAAGCATTCTCATTGCGATATCTATAGATTCTCCGGACGGACAGAAGATAAACGTGAGATTACAGAGCATTCGGCAGAGATGGGCGGATCAAATGAGAAGATTGGATGAAAGAGCTCAGAGTTTAGGAGACGCCGCTGATACTAGTCGCGAATTTGATGCCAGTCTTAACCGATTACGGAATGCTCTGCAAGGAATTTCAGACAATTTGGATGAGTTGACTCTCGAAAAAGATCCTGAAGAACAGCTTCGTAAAATCGAAAATTTAGAGAGGCAATTGGAAGGTCAAAGACCGTTATTAGCAGATGTTGAGATGGCCGGTGCGCAATTGTGCGAAGTTCTGAGTGATCCAGCATCGAAATCCGAAATTCAAGGAAAGCTCGCCACAGTTGGCAAGATGTACAATAATTTACAGAAGAAATTAGATCACAGGAAAGCTGAAATCGAAGGTAATCTCCGAGATGGAAGACAATTCGAGGCTTCCTGTAGCAGAACTCTTGGATGGCTTGCGGACGAACTTGGCAACATGTCTGAAAAATTACTGGTATCTGCCGACAGAGAGGTTTTGCAGCAACAACTTGATCATCACGAAGTATGTATAAATATTCATGAAATTTTTTGTATTTTTTTTCTCATATGTATAATTTATATCTTTTATTGTTATTAAAATAAAATAAAATTATTACCTTTTTAGCCTGTGTATCGAAATGTGATGGGCAAAGAACATGAAGTTATAATGTTGCTGAACAAAGGACGCGATATACTTGCAAGATCGCAGAAAGCTGAAAATCGCTCTCTCCAGCGTGACTTGGATAAGATGCAGTCGCAGTGGGATCGCTTGAAGAAGGATACTGTCGATAGACACACCAGATTGCAGACTTGCGCAGAGCATTGCAAGAAATATTACAAAGCCCAAGATGTGTTTCTTCCATGGCTTCGACAAGCCGAAGACAAATTGGATAGTTTAATTCCCACTTCCTTCAGGCGCAAAGACATCGAAAAGCAGCTGAAAGAATTATCATCGTTCAGAAACGAAGTGTGGAAACACTCAGGAGAATACGAGAATAATAAAATGCTTGGCGAAACGTTCGTCAGTGCTTGCGACATTGATAAACAAAATGTAAAGAATGAACTTGGTGCCATGAAAACCAGATGGGATAAATTAAATAATGGTGCATTATTTTATATTGTAATTTATTATGATTTAGGATATATTTTAGTATTATAATTTAATAATTTTTTTGTGCAGATTTACTATCTAGGACACAGTCTTTGGAAGATACCGCACGTCACTTAATGGACTTTAATGAGAATTTGCGCGATTTGCAGCATAGTTTACAACGTTGTGAAGATAAATTAGCTTCGCATGATGCTCTTGGTGGAGCGGCTAAGGATCCGAAACTTCTCGATAGAATAAAGGTAATGCAAGATTTGTTGTATTCTCGTAAAATAAAAAAAGAGATATGTGCAGTCAATGTAAAATGTATATTTAATTATATATTAATTTTTGTAGAATTTACGAGAGGAGACAACGAGCTTGAAAAAACCTTTGCAATGCGTGAGACAACAGGCCAACGATCTCGTGAATAAAGCCGGCGAACAAGGCGTTGATGCGACACATTTACAAGATGAAATTGATAATGTTACCGATCGTATCAATGACTTGCAAGCAAAATTGGATGACAGATGCAATGAACTACAAAGCGCAGCGACGGCGGTCGCGCAATTCAATGATCAAGCAAAATCGATCAGTCAATATCTATCCGCTCTCGAGAAAGATCTAGATTCCATGAAAGCACCCGGTAGGGAAATTAAGATTGTACGAGGCCAATTAGAAGATACTGGCAAAATCATTAGCAAAATTAATAAACTGTATGAAGAAATCAGCGATCTACAGAATCGTGGTGAACGGTTAGTCGATTACGGTTTCGCTGCCGACGCTGTAGCAACTAGAGATCAGGTCGATGGATTTAAACGACAAATTGGCAAGTTGGATGAGCGTGCGCGTACCAGAGAAGATGAGCTTACTTCCACTTTGAACAAATTACAAGAATTCTATCAATTGCACGCGGATGTTATAGAAGGTATTAGTGATGCGAACGAACAAGTCAGAAAATTCAAGCCTGTTGGATCCGAAGTGGATTCGATTAAGGCTCAGCAGGAGGATTTCCGGGTTCTTAAAGTTAAGAAGATTGAGCCACTGGCGCATGCTGTTGAAGAATGTAACGCGCTTGGTCAAGGTCTAATACAAACTGCAGGACGAGATGTTAATACCAGCAATATTGAGAAGGATGTCGATAAGATGAATGAAAGATGGAATGATCTGAAAGACAGGGTAAGCATTCGACCTGTATTTAGATCTATATCAATATTTATGCAAGAATTAATTGAGATATATATTGTTTTATTATTTAATTTATATAAATTATATAAATTATTTTTTTAGCTGAACGAGCGAGACCGCAAATTAGATGTTGGATTACTGCAATCAGGCAAATTCCAAGAAGCTTTGGACGGTCTAGAAAAATGGTTAACCGATACAGAAGAAATGGTTTCAAATCAGAAACCACCATCCTCAGATTACAAGGTCGTGAAGGCGCAACTGCAGGAGCAGAAGTTCTTACGAAAGATGTTGCTGGACCGCCAAAATTCTATGTCATCTCTATACAACATGGGACGGGAAGTAGCTGCCGATGCTGACTCGAAGGAGCGTAAAGCCATTGAAAAACAATTGAACAATCTAATAGGCAGATTCGATAATCTAACAGAAAGTGCCGCAGAAAGAATGGACGCTCTCGAGCAAGCTATGGCAGTGGCGAAACGGTTCCAAGATAAATTGATACCGCTTGCCATTTGGTTAGATAAGACAGAAAAGAAAGTGAAGGATATGGAATTAGTTCCTACCGACGAGGAGAAAATACAGCAACGTATTAGCGAGCACGATATACTTCATGAGGACATTATATCCAAAACACCTGATTTCAGTGAACTCACGGAGATAGCAAGTCAATTAATGTCGCTTGTGGGCGAAGATGAGGCTACTACATTGGCTGATAAACTTCAGGACGCGGCAGATAGATATGCTGCTCTGGTCGAACGATCTGAGGCTCTCGGTAGTTTGTTGCAACGTTCGAGACAAGGTTTGCGTCATCTGGTTCTCACATACCAAGATCTACAAGGGTGGATGGAGAACATGGAGATCCGATTGTCAAAATATCGCATTTTGGCTGTACACACGGAGAAACTCTTACAACAAATGGAAGATCTCGCGGATCTCACAGAAGAGGTTTCAACGCGGCAAACGGAGGTTGACAGCACTGTGGATTCCGGTCTGGAATTGATGAAACATATCTCGAGCGACGAGGCGCTTCAACTGAAAGACAAGTTGGACTCTTTGCAACGACGATTTAATGATCTCGTTACGCGTGGTTCGGATCTTTTGAAACACGCTCAAGAGTCTTTACCGCTGGTGCAACAATTCCACGATAATCACAATCGATTGATGGATTGGATGCAGGGCGCGGAATCTGCTCTGCAGTCGGCTGAACCTCGCGAGGAAGAGATTATTCGACTCGAGATGGAAATATCGGAGTATAGACCCGTTTTAGACAAGATCAATGCGGTGGGTCCACAACTATGCCAAATGTCACCGGGAGAAGGTGCCGCAACTATCGAGGGTCTTGTAACCAGAGACAACAGACGATTTGACGCGATCGCTGAACAGATCCAAAGGAAAGCAGAGAGAATTCAGTTGAGTAAACAGCGGTCTTTAGAAGTAATTGGCGACATCGATGATTTGCTTGATTGGTTCAGAGAAGTAGATAATCAACTCCGAGAGGCCGAGCCGCCTAGCAGCGAGCCAGAGATTATTAGAGTACAACTGAAAGAACATAAAGCACTCAACGACGATATATCCAGTCAAAAAGGTAGAGTTCGAGATGTCATATCGATGGCGAAAAAGGTAATACGTGAGAATGCTCAACATGAAGATACATCTACAATCAGAGACAAGATGGAAGATTTACGAGAAACAATGGAGATTGTATCGAGCCTATCGACAGATAGGTTGGGAGCTTTGGAACAAGCTCTACCATTAGCTGAGCATCTGCGTGACACCCATGCTGGTCTAGTCAGTTGGCTTGAAGAAGCTGAACAACAAGTTGCTATGTTACCCATGCCTGCTTTGCGACCTGATTTGATTGTTGCGCAGCAGGACAAGAACGAGTTTCTCATGCAGAGCATCAATGAGCACAAACCTTTGGTGGAGAAACTTAACAAGACTGGCGAAGCTCTTATTAAATTGTGCAATGAAGAGGAGGGCATGAAGGTACAGGACATTTTGGAACACGATAATGCCCGCTACGCGGCATTGAGAGCCGAGCTAAGAGGTCGGCAACAGACACTAGAACAGGCGCTACAGGAATCTTCGCAGTTTTCCGATAAATTGGAGGGTATGCTGCGCGCGTTGTCTTCTACTGCCGATCAAGTGAACGGCGCTGAACCTGTTAGCGCTCATCCGGCTCGTCTGCGTGATCAGATGGAGGAGAATGCGGCTTTGGCAGACGATCTTGCTCAGCGATCCGAAGCTTACGCAGCCGTCAAGAAAGCGGCCGACGACGTAATTAGCAAGGCCGGCAACAGGGCCGATCCAGCAGTGAAAGACATCAAACGTAAACTGGATAAACTCAATAGATTATGGGCCGATGTGCAAAAAGCTACGACCGATCGCGGTCACACTTTGGACGACACTCTGGCCATCGCTGAAAAGTTTTGGGCCGAGCTAAATGGGGTTATGGCTACTCTGAGAGAATTGCAAGATGCACTTGCTGGACAGGCACCACCGGCAGCTCAACCGGCTGCCATCGAACAACAGCAAGTGGCGTTGCAGGAAATCAGGCAAGAGATCGACCAGACCAAGCCGGACGTTGAACAAGTCAGAGCATCGGGACATGAATTGATGGGTTTGTGCGGCGAGCCGGATAAACCTGAAGTACGAAAGCACATCGAAGATTTAGATCAGGCTTGGGACAATGTCACTGCTCTGTATGCCAGACGTGAAGAAAATCTAATCGATGCCATGGAGAAGGCGATGGAGTTCCACGAGACGCTGCAAAATCTCTTAGAGTTCTTAAAAGAAGCCGAAGTCAGATTCGAAAACATGGGTCCGCTTGGCAGTGACATCGACGAGGTGAAAAAGCAAATTAAGCAGCTGGCCAACTTCAAGGCCGAGGTGGATCCGCATATGGTGAAGGTCGAGGCATTAAACAGGTGACAATTAGTTTTTAATTGAAGATTACATTTAGATTATATTTAAATTACATCAATAACGTTACAAAGAGTTCAGTGCGTAGCATTGTCCCCTTTGTTCAACTCCCATCCGAGAGTTATTTGCGATGAGACCTTTAAAAAAACGTAAATTCTAATCCCGACTTTTGTTTTTCTCTGCGCCGGTTCCCGAACATAGGAGTCTGACAAGGCAAGTCAATCTCTCTTTGTGTTGTCGCTGGTAGTTAGAGCATGGCTTCATGTTGTTCTCAAAGTGTCTACTTCGTCCCATTTAATAATCTTGCAGCTCCTAACACAATTTATGTTACATATTTAATTGGATCCTTCCCTTATTTATGTTATTCCAAGGTAAATTCCTCAGCCGCATGTAGCAGATGGATCGAATGATCAATTATACGAGAAGTCGTAGATGATAATACAATTTATATTTTTGACAGAAATAATGTGGAAGCGGCATTGATTAATGTTTAGTTGATATTAATTCCTCCGGTAGTTAAACTTATATTGAAATTTTTATACCCGTCTTTCCTGTAGATAATGTGGTGCTCTATGTTGTGTGATTCGAACGTATACAGCAACATATATTATACATGTTGCTGTATATAATATCAAGAAATATATTGCGATACATTTTTTCTAACATTATTTATCATCTTTTTTAGGCAAGCGGCCGAATTGACAGAAAGAACCTCTTCCGAACAAGCAGCAGCCATCAAAGAACCGCTCGGTGACGTGAACAAGCGGTGGGACGGATTATTAAGAGGTTTGGTGGAGAGGCAACGATTACTGGAGAACGCATTATTGCGACTTGGTCAATTCCAGCACGCTTTGGATGAGTTGTTGGTATGGATCGAAAAAACCGATACGACTTTAGATAATCTCAAGCCGGTAGCAGGTGACCCACAAGTGATCGAAGTTGAGTTAGCCAAGCTGAAAGTTCTAGTGAATGACATACAAGCTCATCAAACCAGTGTTGACACCCTAAATGATGCTGGACGTCAATTAATCGAGGATGGCAAAGGTACCGCGGAAGCATCTACTACGGCCGACAAATTAGGCACACTGAATCGCCGTTGGCGAGATCTATTGCAACGCGCAGCTGATCGCCAGCGAGAATTGGAAGATGCCTTACGAGAGGCGCAATCCTTTACCGCCGAAATACAGGATCTACTATCGTGGCTGGGCGATGTTGATAGCATGATAGTAGCTTCCAAGCCCGTTGGTGGATTGCCCGAGACGGCATCCGAACAACTGGAGCGTTTCATGGAAGTGTATAACGAGTTAGAACAAAACCGTCCGAAAGTCGAAACAGTGCTGCAACAGGGACAAGAGTACCTAAAGAAAGCGGATACCAGCAGCGCCGGTGGATTGAACCACAATCTGCGAACGTTGAAGCAGAAATGGGATAACGTGCTTGCGCGTGCCAGCGATAAGAAGATAAAATTGGAAATTGCCTTGAAAGAGGCCACTGAGTTCCACGACGCGTTACAGGCATTCGTCGATTGGTTGACCAATGCTGAAAAGATTTTGACAAACCTCAAGCCTGTCTCGAGGGTCATGGAAACCATACTTCAACAAATCGAGGAACATAAAGCATTTCAGAAGGATGTTGGCGTTCATCGTGAGACCATGTTGAATCTCGACAAAAAAGGCACTCATCTCAAATACTTTTCTCAAAAACAGGATGTGATTCTTATAAGGAATTTACTCGTCAGCGTGCAACACAGATGGGAGCGTGTAGTCTCCAAGTCGGCCGAGAGAACAAGGGCTTTGGATCATGGTTACAAGGAAGCTAGAGAGTTTCATGATAGCTGGTCAAACTTGATGTATTGGTTAGATGAAACCGAAAAAACATTGGATGAAGTCGCTGCTGACGGACTTGGCGGCAACGATCCAGATAAGATTAAATCACGTCTCAACCGACACCGTGAGATACAAAAGGCGCTGAGTGCTAAGCAAAATATATACGATACCACTATGAAAAACGGCAAAACGTTGAAAGATAAAGCACCGAAAACCGACGAGCCTGCTTTGAGGGAACTTTTGAATGAATTGAAGAACAAGTGGACTACAGTCTGTGGTAAATGCGTGGATCGACAGAGGAAACTGGAAGAAGCTCTGCTATTCTCTGGACAGTTCAAGGACGCGATTCAAGCACTTCTGGAATGGCTGAGCAAGACTGAGAAATATTTAGCCACCACCGGACCGCTACACGGCGATCTAGACACAGTGACCAATTTAATGGAGCAGCATAAAACCTTTGAGAAAGATCTGGAATCTCGTGCCTCGCAAATGGAGTCTGTTATCAAGACCGGTCGCGAGTTAGAATCTAAGGCCTCTATTGAGGACGCGTCGATGATCAGATCGCAGTTGTCTGAATTGAATAGTCTTTGGGACAGAGTGACCAGTCTCTCGTCGAAGAAATCTTTGCAATTGGAAGAAGCTCTCAGAGAGGCTGAACGGCTTCACAAAGCCGTGCACGTATTATTAGAATGGCTGAGCGATGCAGAGATGAAATTGCGATTTGCTGGACCGCTGCCGGAGGATGAGCAAGAGAGTAGGAACCAGCTGATGGAACACGAGAGATTCCTTCGCGAGTTACAGTCTAAAGAAATTGAGAAGGATCATACATTAGAATTGGCGCATATTATTCTTGGAAAGGCACATCCAGATGGTGCCGCCGTTATCAAACACTGGATTACGATTATTCAATCTAGGTGGGAAGAAGTGGCGACATGGGCCTACCAAAGGAATCAAAGACTGGAGAACCACATGCAGGGATTGCAAGTTTGTATTATATTATATAATATAAAATATATTGTAATATTTTATCTTGTGTAAGAAATATTGATATTATTATATGTGTATTTTACAGGATCTTGATAATCTTCTTGAGGAGTTATTAGCCTGGCTCGAAGGTTTGGAGAACACTTTGAACGCTTTGGAGGCAGAACCGTTGCCCGACGACAGAGCTACGCTTGAAATGCTTATCGCAGATCACAGAGAGTTTATGGAGAACACCAGTCGAAGGCAAAACGAGGTCGATCGCGTATGCAAGGCCCGACAAATTAAGTCAATAAAGGATGCGAGAAAAATATCGAAAGTTAAATCGCCTGCACCTACGTACGTATTTATTGAAATAAAAATTTATGTATGTAATGTTATAAAATTGCATATAACGAAAGTTTTCGTTTTTATAAAATATATGTAGAAAGTATATATTATGGAGATGCTAATAATATCATGCAAAACATTATTATTTATGTTTAAAACATTAAGTTTTGTTTGCATCTTAGTTATATTTGTATTATATTTGTGTTTTTGTATATTTAATGAATTACTTTAGTTTGTTTTACACATGTGTCTTACTACGCATATTGCATTATTAGCAAAAGTTCGAGATCGCCGTATTTGAAAGACTCACCACAAGAATTTTTTGTTTTGTTAGCAGCTTGCAATTTTTTATATTGTCTTTTATATATTGAATCTTTTTTGTGTTTTGTGCCTTTAACTGTCGCATGATATGTTGCTTTTGCAATGGAATTTCAGTAAGGATCTCTATCAGGATAGCGAGCATGAACAGCCTCAGTCACGTAAACAAAGGTGCGTTGTTCATCGTAACATAAATCCTTCTTACAAAACTTAATCACAGCTTTTTTTTAAATATAGCATGTTTAATATGCACATTTTTAGTTGATATACAAATTTTCTTTGATATAATCTCATGATATTTAAGACAAGACACATTCTCACAATACAATAATTCTTATTTGCACAATAATTTTGCAACAGCCACAATTTTCGATTTAGCAACAATATTAAATGTATTAATTCACTTGCTTTTCACTCATAATTGTCCACAATGTACATAATGTTTGCAGTGTCTATATTAAAATGTCTCATATTTTATTACTTACATATTTTGTGTTATATGTATGTTTCATCATTAATTAATATAATTCATACACATAGTTTAAGACATAAATTTACCTTTGACAATTTTTTTCCAACATAAAATGGAACTGATTTTCTAGACGTTTATTAAATATAATTTGTTTTTCTAAAAGATTATATATATTAGACAAAATTCTCACTATATTTCACATAGAGTCTAATACTTACATAGAAAAACAATATATAAACTAGACTACTGAGATGTCAAACAACGTTTTTAGATTCCTTATTTAGTAGAAAGTATTTGAGTGATGTGACGCATGTTCCTGTTTAGCCGAAGCAGTCCAGGTCGTGACAGAACACCAGATCTTTCATTGCCACATATTGGTCCACGCTTCCCACCCAAAGGAAGGTTCGTTATGCCTAATTTTATTTCAGTCCATTCTGCATTCCCATTTTCACTCGGAATCATACAGGCATTAAGTGCGCTTTGATGTGTACGATTCAACGTATCGTATGATTCGCTAATGATCGGGTAATGGGATTCTTGTTTACTTGCGGGATGAAATGTGGTTGGGTTTGATGAACTGTTATTCGTTTTCGCTCGCAAAATCATTTGTTTTGAAAGTGTGAAGTTTTGGATTTCTTAAAATGCGACATTTGTATATACTTTTGAACTTTTTATTTAATTTTTCTTTATTCTCGCGAATATATATCATTGTCATATCTCTTTTAATTCTTGCTGTGAAATGATATCGATGGCCGAAGAAAAGATGACATTCATCAATTTTTATCTTATTGTTAGACGTTTATATATATTTTTTTATGATGTATATTTTCTTCCTGAGCAGCAAAGGAGCCGAACCGGAATTCCGTAGTCCACGAGTTAAGCTGCTCTGGGACAAATGGCGTCATGTTTGGATGTTGGCATGGGAACGACAACGTCGTCTACAAGACAAGTACAATTATATACAAGAGTTGGATCGTGTTGCTAACTTTAGCTGGGAAGATTGGCGCAAACGGGTAAGGCTCGTAGCACAAATTTGTCTAGAATCTATTTTTTGGCGAGACAATTCGTATAAAACTGTATAATATTTGTTATTTAATTACAGTTCCTGAAATTCATGAATCATAAGAAATCCAGACTGACTGACTTATTCAGGAAGATGGACAAAAACAACGATGGACTTATTCCGAGGGAAGACTTTATTCAAGGAATTATGAACACGAGTATGTCATTTTCTTCTTAACAAAAGCAGTTTTACTGTACGTGCTTTTAAATATTTTATTTCTTTTATTTGTAGAATTTGAGACCTCTCGTCTGGAGATGGGTGCCGTTGCTGATCTCTTCGATCGTCATGGCGAGGGCTTAATAGATTGGAAAGAGTTCATTGCCGCTCTGCGACCTGACTGGGAGGAACGACGTACTTATAACGATACAGACAAGATACACGATGAAGTTAAACGATTAGTTATGTTGTGCACGTGTCGCCAGAAATTCCGCGTTTTCCAAGTTGGTGAAGGAAAATATAGGGTACGTACATGTAGTGGCTGTAATCTAATAGAAAGTTGTGCGAATAGCTTTAATAACAATGAAGTAATTAATATTGACAATAGTATATATTTTAATTATGCGATAACTGTGAAATTGTAGTTTGGTGATAGCCAGAAGCTACGATTGGTTCGAATCCTACGTTCCACTGTCATGGTACGTGTCGGTGGAGGCTGGGTAGCATTAGATGAATTTCTTTTGAAGAACGATCCCTGCCGCGGTAAGTATTCGCCGCGAATCTTTAATCTACGAAATATTTATAGGCGATCCGAGATTAGGCTGAGATATATATATATTAAATCGTATATTTTTTTCTCTATTCACAATTCTTTCTTTAATATCAAGAGAAAGTGGTTGAATGGATCAATAATTGATCGAACAGTTCAGTTTTGCTAAATACGAAACAAGACATCTTTGCAAGACGAATCACTCTTTACAAAAGCAACTGAAATAACTTTCAAAAGAAATGTCAGTACACTATCTCCTTTTCTCTTTCCTTTCCCAAGAGGCAATTAAACTTTTGTTCCTGTTTAGTTTTCTAATTATCGCAAATGACATACTCTTAAATATTTGTTATTGTTAATAACATCATGCGTTAACATTTTTGTTTTTGTTGTTTTTAGTTTATATTAATAAATATTAATTTGCTTTGTTGCATTAAATATAAGATATGTAATGCTATTTTCGAGAATATCATCATTGTCATTAACGAAAGCATAATGAACATTGATTCAATATAATTATATGTATGTCTTTATCCTAATACTAAAAAAAAATTTATTATTATATATAAATACGATTTCGACTCCTGAGGTGTTATAACCTTGTCATTAATTACAGACATTAAACGCAACTCAATATAAATCTAATATTTAATATTTAACAGAGTAGGCATATCTAACATTTAACGGACAATTGAGGGTAGTGTACACACGTCCACTGTTTATTGCTTTTGCTTATCTAGTAAATCATCTTTTAACCACATTTATTGATTTAATTCGTTAGCTTTTGATTGTTAAGTAAGGGTATTAATTCGGATTTGTTTATATCATCGACATAATTTTTCTCATCGTATTTTATGTTCGCGCTACTTGTAGTAATTGCATGACGATGATTAATTTGATCGTATATTATTAAATAATGCGTGAAAAAAGTTTGTTTGCTCTAACTTCCTATCATATTTTCTTTATTCTCTTTCTTTCACTCCATTGTACATCGATAGTTAATAATACTCTTAATTTCGGTATTTCAAGATAATTCTCCATCAGAGAACCTCTTTAGTAGATATTGTTTTATGGATAGAGTAAAATAGGGGTAAAAGGTAATATATTACAGTAGGCATATATAATCTAACATCTTGTTGACTATATACTAACGCTAACACAACTATTATCCTTTATACTATCCATCATTCCATTCCTTTTTACATCCTGTATGTTCAACTCTATGACAAATATTTCCGTTTATTTTTTTTCTGCGCGTCTCTTGTTTCACGAAATTTGTTTATTGAATGCGTTTTTCATGAATTATAAAAATTTTGGAAAATCGCGATGAATGATTTGCATGGCTGTACATCTCGCCGCTTTCTAATCGATTCTGTCTCTCGAATCGTGATTAACTCGTTAAGTTTTTCTAATGCCAATACCGGATCCTAACAAACCGGAACAACATGAGGGTTGGTGTCCGCTCGGTGAGAATTGTTTTACGTGCACATAACTCTCCTTCGTGGTCTATACGTCGAAAATTTCGCTTATGATTATTAAAAAGTTTTATTTGAAACTTTAGTCGTGGATATTTGGGGGGATATATGGAGGGATATATGATGTTTTGCGACAACTGTAGCTACTATTGTACAATATTTACTAGTATAGGCCATGAAGGTGACATCCCTACGTGTATGACGCATGACGTTATTCGCTTGACCGAACTAATTTTCCCAAATGTCTTTTTTTTTTTTTTTTTGTTTGAGTATGTTTATATGCGTGCAAATGTATGTGATTTAACGATTGAATATTGGCTACTTTATCTAAAGTAAATATATAGATTGGTATAGAAGCGAGAAATATATAAGCTCTAGTTGATAAAATATCGATGAAGTTGATATTGCGAAAAGTTTACATTTAGTGATGTCACAATCGTTTCGTCTTTCCTTCCTCTCCGTGTATTCTATACTTTCGCAATTTCTTGATTTGGGTGATTGGTACTATCAATTAGATTTATCCGATTCATTTCTCGTGTGAACGTTCTATTTTTGCACAATCTTGTAATATACAATGTGATTGTTTCATATATTTATTTGCAAAGATCATTTGTAGCTCCTCTGTAGAAATTTTCATGTTGCTACGAGACAACTAATGCATGTTTAGTGTTTTTTTAATTTTATTTTTTTAATTAATATTAAAAAAGAAAGAAATTTTTTATACATGTAATATATTTAAAATTTCTCGGTCTTTTTTTTTATTTAATTTATCATTAAAATACTGCATCAATCGAGATATCAGTTTTTTTAGCATGATTACGAGTACAATGCGTAAATTAATTGCTCAGATATGTATTATAAAATGTACGATAATAAGCGACATTACTTATTATATTTTTATGCTTATATTTTTAATATAGAGAAAATTAGAAATTATTAAAAAATTATACGAAAAAAGATAATCTCTCCTCTTGTCGCGAATCGCACATTTTATATAAATATTTTCAGCATAGAAATCAGTACTTTATTAATGTTATATTACGAAGCTAAGTTTCAGAGTGGCAAAATTTATAGATAGATGACTTCTATATCGCAAATCTTTCCTCATATAATAACTTTTAAGTAACTATATTTATTAATAAGCTTGTATTCGCCCGAAATTATTTCGATTTTACTATATATTAGAACTTTTTTTTGATCACATATATCTAAATACGCTATTCTTTTCTTTTTTCCATGACACTTTAAACATACATACAAACCTGATATTACGTCACTCACACCTATACACGTATTCCAAACATGCACGCATATCGTGATACATTTTTTCGCCTTTTACTTTCTCTCGCCTCAAAACTGTACTTTTCTCGTCCATTATTGCCTCTGTTCATTGATAACGCGCATGCCTTTGATATTGTGAATATGTAAAAAAAAAATCTCATCACTCATACACCTTCCGCTCCATACAATTCACAACTCTTGTTCCGGATATTGTCGTTCCGATATTTACTCATTCTTTTTCTTCTTTTTTTTTTTCATCTTATTTATCTAACACATCGTTCGCGTTCGTTATCTCATTTTGATGTCATCTCTTTCTCTCTTTTTTTTTTTCGTTTTTTGTGCAAATCTCAAATCTCTCTTTGGCACCTCTTCTCTCATATACCCCGCATCCCCCAACGCCTCTTCCCTAACTGCGTGCACGCAACACACTGTAGCCAAGGGAAGAACGAATATCGAGCTGCGGGAGCAATTCATACTGGCGGACGGCGTTAGCCAGACCATGACGGCCTTCCGGTCCAAACCGAGTCCAACATCGACGCTGCAGCGTACTCAAATGTCCTCCGCCAATGCTGGACCGATCACCAAGGTAAGGAGGGTCAGGCGGCTTGATATGCGACGAAGCACGCACGGTATTTATTTTCACCGAATTTTTTCTTTCTCTGCCGTTAATTTCTACAAAGTGTTGGACACTTTTGAACTTTTCTTTTGAATCGGTCAAAAGTCGGTAGATTAGAAGATTAGACTTTGCCTAGAGAATTAGAAAGATTAAGTTGCACGTCCAACTTCTTCTGGACAACTCCCTGTCAATGCCCACTCGTCGTCCATCGACAATCTGCGTAAGTATGCGAATATTTTTCTACAATTTGTCGACCTTAGCCATTTGATTTTCGCATGAGCATGGCAGTTTTCGGACAATTACGTTGTTTGAACACGTAGAGGCAGCTAGAAATAAATAACGCTTATTTACTTTCATCATATCGGTTGATCCTGCGAAGACGGTTCGACTGTATCAATTAAAGACCAAGACGATCCAGACAAATCCGTGGTGTCTGTGTCTTGAACTTTTTCGTCCAACCTCAGGAGATGCGATTTCGTAAATGTTTTGCCCAACTTCTCCGGAAATCCTTTCCCGACCTCATTGCTTTGTGAAAATGGCGAAAAAGGATACATCCCAACTTTTATACCAATCATTCTCGCTTATGAAATTTTAAGGGAATTATGAAAGTAATTATATTAATTTGTGAAACAAAAATTTTCTACGATTTGTAATTTAAATCAAGAGAAAGCAAATTATGTATATCATTCTAGCGTAGAAATGGTAGCTGTACGTTTCAGGAATATTTTTCACTCTCATTTGAGTGAGAGCTTTAAAGAGCGATTGCATGTGGAATCTAAAGATTTTCGTTTGTGGTGTAGCGGAGGAGTTTATGAGCCAGCTGATGCCGATATTTGAGAATTTGAGGCAAAAGGAGGATCTCCCGTGCTCGTATCCCCTCCACATGCACGCCCCCTCTTATCATTGGGTAAATAACGAAATTTTTCTCAATTTTTTATTGCCGTTTCGTGTGATGTTGTTGTACATTGACACACTTGAGTTTGGGTTTTCACGGTCACTTTGACATAACTTGAGTCCATTGACGGTGTATTGCGCGTAGACTGTCATTGTGTCTGCTTCTCCTCTCTGCGCTATTTTTCTCTCTATATATCACGAAGATTGCGATAAATGAGCAATTGTCCAGGGATTATGAATAATATAATGAACGATTATTTATAATCTATCACAAATGCTTCTTTAATTGCTGTGTTGTTTTATAATGTGATCGATGCATGTCAGAAGAATTGTATCACACTTAAGGATAACAAGTAATATGAAGGAAAATGGATAGAAGTAGGGGAGGGAGGTTTGGAAATAAAAATTTTAGTTTTCAATTTATTATCACACATATGTCATGTCATTTTATTTCTGCGTCGCGTTTATCGAGGGTGTCTACTCTATGACAAACTTGGAATTCTCAGGAATTTTTTTGTATCTGGAAAGAAGTCAGGATGTTTTTATGGAATTTTGGGATTTGAAGAATTTTTTTTTCATTCTCTGGTAATTTTGCTTTCATATTATTATAAGCCAGTCGGCAAGCCAACTATATGTTTTAATAAGATATAAATATATATTTGTTTCTCTTTCTCTCTCTCTTTCTCTCTCTCTCTCTCTCTCTCTCTCTCTCTCTCTCTGTTTATATATTTAGTATTTTAACAAAATATTAAATATACAGTACATTGCACATCTTTATTGCACATATTCTTTATTTTTAGTGATAAAAAAAATGTGGACCTTGATATTTTTTCAGTACGTTGCAAATCCAGTACTTGAAATTTAAAAACTAAGAAATCTAAGGAATTTTTCCTTTGTTTAAGTAAAAAATGTTTGAAAAAGCATACAATAGAAAATCTTATTCTAGAAAGTTGCACGAAAGAAATCTTTAAAATTCTTGGAATTTGCCTAGAATTTTAATAAAAATGCCTAAATCATGGAATCTTTTTATAAGATTTGAGTATACACCCTGTTTTATCTCTATAGACTGCATGACGAGGATTTCTTGCGCGTCTGATAAATATATTTGGCGATCTGCTACCGTTTCGATTAAAGAAATTTGTTGCGCCAAATTCTGTGGAATGCAACATCTTGTCGCATCATTCACCATTTGCATCACTTTGCATCGAATCGATTTTTCTTTAGTTGATCATCGTATATGTCTGATTTTATTGACAGAATTATTTGGACGCCTCTAATCCCCGCCCCTCTGCTCCTCGGTAGAGAATGATTGACATGATCTATCCTACTGTGAGCATGAAGAGATTTAGATGATTTTAATTTCATGCGAATGTGTAACGATAAATCTCAAACAATAAGCTCGCGATACGCAATTTTTCGAATTCCTCTATTCTCCTGCATCTTTCAAAGTCTCGTGCTCGTTACTTATTGTTGATGATAATTGTAAAATTTTTTTATTAACAGTTAAAAATTTCGACAATAAATTCGCGTTTAATTATACAAAATAAGCACGCATCGGGATATGTAGTTAATTTATTAAACATTGAATTATGCATAACGAATGTCGTGTCCTGTATTACTGCGTGCGTAGTGGCATTGATTGGAGATACCTCGAATCACCATAAGCTACTGTATCTCTCCCAAGTTCTTCTGGTAAGTTTGCATGACAGTGTAGCTTTATTCAACTCTGGTAAATGTGGTAGTGGTTTTATTTTATTCCTATATTATTCGCTGTATTATCAATAATGATAGCGCTTCGACAAGCGTAAGGGACCGCAAATCGATACTTTTACTAGTTGACCGCTGTATTCAAATTTGTGTTGTCTGTTAAACTTTTGAACAGATTTATCGATTTATTTAGTAATTAAATTTTTTGTAGTAATTAAATTCTTTTTTATTGATTGCATTTATTTATATATATTTTCAATAAATTTAATAATTGAAATCTAATATTATTTATAAGTTGTAGAAGTTTTCCTTTTTTTTTTTACGTTTCGTGGTATGCTATTTTTTCATAGTAAATATTAGAGAAAGCATCTTGTATTACCGTGAAAATATCAAGATAATTTAATGGTAATTGATATGAATGTAAATATTTTTTCACTATACTAAATATTATATCTTATTTTATTTTTTTATATGAATAATTTTAAAATTAACGCTATTGTATTTTTCTTTATTCTTTAGTAGCTCTTTGACAAATTCCACATTTTTATCAAGAGCATTTTATCATATTACGCGACATAAATTTGCAATATAACGAATACATTTTTGCGGTGTTATAATTTTATTTATAGCGGCAGAGAATGCGTAACATAAAATCATCTGATTCCGTTGATTAAACACGGTGGCACTTCTTGCTTCTCGCTGCTTATGTTTACATGTAAAATTTATTAATTTTTCTTTTTATTTAGGTGAGAGAACGCAGCGCTCGTAGCGTACCTATGGGTCAATCGCGAGCCTCGCGCTCATCTTTGAGCGCAGGCACGCCGGACAGCCTTAGCGACAACGAAAGTTCCTTCAAGATATCTGCTAGGAAAAGCAGCACGCCTTATAGATCCGCCGTGACGCCCGGTAAGCTATCGAAATAAGAATTTGAAAAAAATGTTTCTGATAAAAATAACATCTACAATTAATGATGTTGCGATTAACCGAAGGTGGTAGCCGTCCATCTAGCAGGCCAGCCTCAAGACCTGCCTCCCGACCTGCTAGCAGACCGAGTAGCCGACCCGCGTCGAGACAAGGAAGCAAGCCACCAAGTCGATATGGTTCAACGCAGTCATTGGATGGTACGAATAAGACTCAAAGAGCTTCTACTTTATATATTTTGTTTTATAGTTTTTTTTTCCATTTGAATAAATTTTTAAAATGTTATATCTGCTCAGATGATTCATGCACTCCGAGTCGAATTCCGCGAAGATCCGTTTTGGGTGGCTCCAGCAATACACCGACGTCCAGTAGACATAACAGTATATCTGGTAGGAAACTTACGACCCCGGTGAACGGTTCGAGCTCACGACCACGTACTCCGACAGGATTGATTAGTCCCGCCAGCGGGGTGCCCTCCAGGTTTGTAGTCCGCAACACTTATTTTCCATCGAAATATATTTAAAACAGATCACGGACTAACTCGCATCAGTGTGTCTCCTAAATAGAAACATACATAACTGATTATTATAACATTTGCATTAACGAGCATCTGGTATCACCTCATCCTACATTAAACTGATTGCGATGGTTCGAGGAATGTTCGATATTTTTTCCTCAAGTAATCGCGGGTTTATTTATTGAATGAATTTTTCTTGTTTTTATTTTTATTCTGTTTTTTTTTTTCTTTTTTTTTTAAATTTTAGTATTACGATTCCACTGCATATACCACGTGAAATAACGCCAAAATATTAACATATGAAAGAATGAAACTCTCTGATTCGAGGAATTTGCGATGCGATGGCATTACATATTGATTGATCGAACTTCATTACATCCCGTGTTAACTATTCATATGACTAATCGAATTATAATATTTCAATAATCATTAACGGATCTGGTTAACATCATTTTTTTAGGTTTGGCTCAATCCATAGAGCTTCGAGCATTCCAACCCTGACTGGTGTCGGAACACCTATCAGGTAAAGCAAATTAACGGCAATTTCGGTTAAAACTAGCTCGGGAAAGAGGATTTTGATTTGCGCTTTGCATTCTGTTTTTATCTTTTGTTTCGCTTTTATAAAAATTACATCAGTAAGAAGCAAAATGCAAAGCGCAATATTGGAATGCTGCAAGGTATTTTATGGTGTAGGGTATCGCTCTCTATATAAAATACGTGGTGTAGGGTATCGCTCTCCATATAAAATACGTGGTGATGGTGATATATTTAAATTTGTTTTGTTGTTTTACTTCAATCCCTGATCACATCTTCTTTTCATTCTGTTTTTTTGATTTCTGTTTCTTTGTGCGTTTAATTTTTGTGCGGCGTAGAAAGATTTCTTTATGCGTAAATTGCGTATATTTATATGCAATATATATAGTTTTTCGCAATAAAATGACGTTTCGATTATTCGTTAATGCCTTAGCCGCTCTAGGATACCCGTGTATGTGGGAGTGGATATAAAATCTCCTCAGTCGACTACCAGCAATATGTCGATTCAAAGCAACAATTCGACGATTTCTACTGATTCCACTGGGTATGGCTTGATCTTGCGCTTTTACATGTGTAACCCGTTTTCTGTTTCTTCTTACACTTTGTTTTTTTTTGTCCTTTTTACTTTTTACAAGTGTCCTGTTTTTCATTTTTTGAATTTTTTGCATGATTGATACCATTATTATTTTACATCTGTTATATCTATTTGCCATTAATATCTGATTTTGCAGTTTATTTTATTAAATCGCATAGTTTTAGATCATTTCATAACAATAGCTTGCTTCATCTAACAATATTATGTCGAGAATGCCGCCGAAATTTATAAAGAATTGTCATTTAGATGACTGCTTTTATTACGAGTTTTATGTTGATGCTTATATGATGATCGTGATCATTTTATACTTGACAACTAACAATGTTTTCTTTCATAATGCTAGGAGCAGCTCTGTGTGTACAAATTCAGCAACTAACATACCAACAGCCATTAAACAAGCTAGGTAAAAGTCTTAATATTCATTCACAAATTTTTTTACTTGTTTTCTTTTGACTTGTTCGTTTACAAGATTTGTCTAAAAAAAGGGTATTTTGATACTGGTTTGCATATTCGAGCAGCTAGCTCCAACAGTATTGAGAGGTAAAATCCATGCGGATGCGTGTATGCGTTCGTTTATGCATACTGTGGTCATTTGTTTCAGAGTACGTACACCGTCCAGTGGATCCAGCACGCCGCTACCGCCGTCCTCGAAATTATCGAGGAAACCCTCAGGAGCTTCCGACACATCCGTGTCGGGAACAACTCCGAGTACACGAAAGGGAAAACCCACGCCGATCGAACAACGCGCGCCGTTCCGATTATAAGCTTATTAATGAATACATGTAGCTTATAAAATCTGCAAATTATATATATATATATATATATATATGCACATAAGATTCTTATTCCGTCTCGAAAAGTATGAAGATTACATTTCTTGTAATGGGCAGCGTTTACATGTTAACAGAGCTATAAGAAAAATATTCTACAACATTTTGTTGAAAGAAGAATAAAGAAAGTCTTTTATATCGTTTCTATTTAACAAAATATTAAAACACAACTTACTAAGTTGTATATATATTTTGTAAAAAATAAGAGGCAAAAGAGAATAGTTAGATTCATTTATATATGAAAAATGTCTTCATAACAATATCACAGATGATATATATTATCAAGTATATAATTATATGCTCGAGAAAAATCATATGCAATCTTTATTTATTATCATTTATATTAATTACAATGTTATATTGTAAATAATTATTATTTTCTTTACAAACACATATACACAATATACTATTATATATAGTATGTGTGTTTGTGAGTATACTTTGTATACTTATAAGTCGCCATTTCTCTATCAAATTTGTAGAACTGCGCTCTATTATCACGAGTGATTGATAATACGATATTAAAATATTGTATATATTTGTATCATACAATAAAAAAAATAATACATATAAACATTTCTGTCACAATCTAAATGTATAATAATAACAATTGGGCATTATATTATTCATTTTTGTTTAAGCAAGACACTTTGTTTAATAAAATTAAATGATTTTGTTTCTTCATTGTCGAACAAAGTAAGCTTTGCAAATTTCAAGATATTATTTCGCATTTCATTTCATATTTTGTCTGAGAATATTCTAGCTATATTAATTTTTCAAGCAATATTTGCTATTTAAAAGAAAAATAATATATATATGTTACTTTTTTTATTTGATTTTTATTGCTATTTCCCTACTTGTTCCTGATACAATATCAAATTTACATTGTTAATATTGTAAAAATTATATATGTATATATGGTGTTATATATAATTTTTAATTGTATAGATAGCAATTAAAAAAAATATTCTAAATTATACCTAATATATCCTAAAAATACCTAAATTATAAGAAAATTATATACATATATATTTTATTTCTCATTTTCTTTTAATGAATATATCAAGAAAAATGATTATTTATATATATATAAATCGTATATGCATTATTCCGGGCTATGCTTCGTTTGATGTTATGAACATTTGGTGCGTTTGATTGACCAATCAGAGCATGTTAACTCTTATATGGGGTGCGTTCAGAAATTCTACTCCTGAGATAAAGTAGTATTGAATTGACAAGAATGACAAGGAAATCTTTGCTCCTCTTCTGATATTCATTATATCAGTCAGGTATGTATATCGTTATTATTGATAATCATATATAGATTTATTCATATTTTATACATATATGTAATAATTATATTTACGATTAACGTTAATTTTTTAACAGTGATAATTTCTTATTTTAGCAAAATGAGTTCCAGTACCCTTACTGCAAGAGCAGAGCAATATTTTTATAGTATTAATCCTATAGCTCAGAGAATTGGTGAAGATATAACCGCGACGAAAGAAGCTTATGAAGGGCTATGGAATACCTTGAGCACAGCAGAGCGCAATCAAGCTATCAATGAAACTATAATTCAGCCTGAGGTAGCTTTAAAGTATACCTTGAAGAAGGTCGAGTTGACTAAAGAATTACCAGAATGGTATCCAAAATTGCGTATACAGACGGGAATGAAATATGTTATAGATGAAACTGGTTCTGTAAGTAGCAATGTTGCTAATGTTTATGAAATATTAAATATATATAGAGCTAATTGATAATTGATTTCTCATTGCAGACATTACGATGGCGGGACGAGCACTCTGCACCATTTTCATTTATGACTCAGTCACAGATGAATCTCAATCTTATTGATTCTAATGAAGATGTGAAATCTAAATCGATGAGAACCTATTTCGGAGAATCGCCACATTTTTTGAGTCCTGTGAAGGCACAAAGAAGCAACCCTTGTTCAATGAATAACAGCTATAACTCTGCACACCAAATCAGCTGTTATCAGACGGATTGCTACACCACTAGTCTATTTGAAAATAGTCAATGTAGCGATTTATTGACAAATAGACTTGATAGCGAACATTCTGAGAGTATATTTGCTAAACTGATTAATAAAACTTCTTTGTTGAAATTACAAAGTAATATTGAGGATGATATGGAAAGCTTGATGAGGGAAAGAGATTCTGATACAGATAAAAGTCAATCGAATACTGTCGTAATGTCGCGAACAAAGTCGAGCGATATAAACGAGTCAACTGCTCTGTTAGAAACACCTAGTTCCTACAGCAGTTTTCAATCATCCCAATTAAATCAAGAAGAGGAAGAGAGAAGTATACCAAAGACTGGATTTGAGTTTCTTGATAATTGGTAAATTTATTGCATTATAGGAATAACTTAATTTTCTCTGCATGCGCTTTTATTATATAAAGATATTTCCATAATATTCTAGGAGTATAAGATTAGGAAACTAGGAATATAATTTGATATGTAGATACACATATTTGAGCAATGTATTTGATCTGCTTATTTTCCATTGCTGTGTGTTGTATAAAAATGATCAATGAATGTATGTGTACAAGTCAAAGTATATTTATGTAGAAGAAAATGGAATATTTTTTTAGTATCGAGATTTTTTAATAAGATTTTTTATATTTTATCTTTTATAACTTAATTTTATTTTTACGATATATTACCAGATACCATTTACATATATAACAGATGATATAAAGAGGATTATAAATAATCTTCAAAGACTGAAAAGAATAATTTCCAATAGAATATTTATGATCTCTTATAAAATCTAAGCCTATCTAGATTTTGATAGACACAACTATGTCATGTATTGCTTAGATATCGAACAATATGTAATCAGTTTAAATTTGTTACCTTTTTTATAGAATTGTATTTTATACTATTAATATTTCATATATAGTATGAACTTACGAACAAATAAATATGCTTAATATACTCTAAGTGTTTGATCACTATTTACAAGCAACAATTTAGCTCAAACAAGTTTACATAAATCGTCGATTGTGATAATTATGTGTTGTGTGATAAATGTAAATACATTATCACATGAATTATCACATGAATA
Organism: Cataglyphis albicans; assembly: GCA_038406275.1. Taxonomy (NCBI): domain Eukaryota; kingdom Metazoa; phylum Arthropoda; class Insecta; order Hymenoptera; family Formicidae; genus Cataglyphis; species Cataglyphis albicans. Next base: position 11,307,325 of record JBCAUJ010000061.1, read on the forward strand.
CAACAACTTACTTTTTTCATATATTATCATATTTCCATAATATATGTCTGCGTCAATTATATCACAAATCATGATTCGCTTTTTTTGATTCTCAAAATTTTCTCAAATTTAATTAATTAGCGCCGTCTTATAAACTTCATCATTTTCAAAAATATTCATCTTATTGACCCTTCAAGTAGTCCAGAATCCGGATAACCAAACTAGAAATATCAGATTATATTTGTAAAAGATATGAGATAAAATTATACAAAATCTGTGTCATTCTGTGTATATTATATCACAGCTATTATACCTTCAGTGCTAGGTGACTGTATGATTGTTATGTTTTCATCACCGCTGCCATCCCGAGCGATTTCGGATGTCCGGTAATACCTGAGCATGTTCCTTCTTGTTTCGGAGAGCGAGCATATTCCTCGTAAATCTGTCGTCTTCATTATTCGTTTGGCCTCTGATTTGCGCTCGAAGGGTGACATCAGTATCAGATGCCGCTTCGACGATGTTCGAACTGAAACTTAAAAAAAAATCAATGGCAATGATTTTGAAATCAATTTTGCCTTTAGAAATTGCGTTGAATATAGCAAAGAAATGGTTCTTCATTGATATCAATTGTATTTTACTGTCCCTCTGTATAAATAAAAATTATAAATTTTTTGTAAATCATTTTATTCTCTTTTATGTTCAATAGTATGGATTAGTAAAAATATAGCGAAAAATTTCTTAATCCTGTTTAATAAATGTATATAAATGTATATATAATTCATTTTCGTGTACATATATATATCTTATATTTTCACAAAATAGACTTTATGACAATGACTAAAATTTACAGCTATTTTTTTTATTAATCCACGAATCGAAAAGAGAATTTTTTTAAGCTTCTTTGTACGTCTCCTGTGTTTTAGTTGTATTATGCAATATTATATTATTTGCTCACCATTTGTATCGTTTTTATCTCCTGATGCACCCTTACATGTGTTTTTCGATTCCTTCGATGGTCTGTCAGACAATGCGGATAAACTTCTCGAAGCGATGGCTGGCTGTTGATTACCGTCATTGCACGATGATCCCCGAAAGACGTTCGGTAGAGATTTACCTTTCGGTTTCAACAAGGTGATTTGCGGAAAGCAAGAACCTGACAACGAATTTATTAAAAATGTTATTTTAAAATATTATTTTTAATAATGGTATTTATTAAAAAATATTAAAATGAGAGAAACACGCTCTTTCCCCAACATACATTTTGCGGAAGTTGCAACAACTTTTGAACTGCCGCATTTATCTTTTCGTCCTCTGGAAGGACTGCATTGCCCGTATCCCGAACATCTCTGTCCGTCAAAGCAATCCTGGTTTTCAGAGGGTATCGAATGCCTCTCTTCACTTGTGTTATTATTTCCATACTGTTCTACAGCTTGACGTTCCAATTCCTGTAATATGACATAACATGTGTGAAAGATATTCGAACGAAGATAAATTGAAAAAAAATATGCTTCTGCAGGAAATTAAATAAATATCCAATCTTCGACGTCAAGATCATGAAAGAGATTGAATCTTCTCTATTATAATTCTATTATAATATATAAAATTCTATTAAATACCGATTGACGAATAAAAACTGTCAAAATGGAAAGAATTCACGATATAAATTCGATCTTTGATTTTAAAAACTAAGAGAATAATTTTACACAATTTTTAAGTTCTTATCAATTCCTTCTGATCCATTTTTTTCGCGAGGCTATCTAGCTATCATGAGATTAATATTCAAATTGCCTGATATTTGAGAGCTAGCGATTCTTCCGAGTTTCTGTACTGCTCCATCGCCTGCTGTTCGAGCTCGTCGTATCTAAAGTTAATTGAAGAAAAATGGTTATCAATTATCTTAAATTTTCAAACAAAGTGATAGAAAATAAAAGATAAAATTTTATTATTACCTTTCCTCGAAAACATTCTCCAGGGCCGCTCCGCTCGAGGTATTCGCCAGAACGTCTCTGTAAAGCGGCCGTTTCGTCCTCCTGTTCCTCTCTTCGGCATCCGAGGTTTTACATCTCGAGCTGTCGCTGCCGAAAATTTTATTTCTCGATCTCGAAGTTTCGGATGACTTTTGTTGACCTTCAACGGTAGTTCTCCAGCTGGTGCCGGCTCCTCTACAGCATTCATATTTTTCCTCAAAGCTGCGCAATTCAGACACCAGTGCGTTTACAGTCACAACCTCCTTTGCCCCCCTCGAACAGCGATCCCTATCGAACCATTGCATCTGCACGTTACGACCAGAAGTTCTCAGGCTCTGTTTGGATTCCAGGAGGAAGGGTTGCTGAGCGGTGCCCTTTGAGCGTCGCGTCTTGATATTATTTTTCGTCAATAGTATGAGATTGTTAAAGTCAACCCCTTGACTCTTCCGCTTCGGTATCGGCTCCTGGTATAGCTCCATTGGTCGTTGATACACTGGTATGGATGTCGTCGGACTCGGTTGGGTGCAGGGCAAAAATTTCTCGTATATCTGCCAATTATACAATACGCGACTTCGTCAGAACATTTTAAGTTTATACGAACATCTAAGAAATTTTACAATCGACGCAAATATAATGTCACTCGCCGATCAATTTCTGGCAATTAATAATTATTACAATAATAATAAAATTCTTCTAAAAGTGTATAATAATTGTAGCTTGAATAATTGAACAGTTATATAATAGGAATAATTCATAAGATAAATATTCAGAATTTAATGTATTGTAATAATTATGATTATTCGAGATGAATCTATACTTCTACATATTTAATTGATAAAATTCTCAAATTTTTCTCTGAATTATTTTTATCGAAAAAAATACCTGCAAGGGACGATGGACGATTGAAGCGTCGTTAATCGACCTCAAGGATGTGCAGATCGGCAGAGGAGACGAAGAGGATGTTGTTAATTGTAATTGCACCGGCGGTGCGACCCTTTGGATCCATTCCTGAGGCGAACGGAACATGCTCGTTTCGGTTGCTGGCAATATAGACATTCTGGTGTTCTATATATAAAAAAATCGCAAAGACTAAATTATTAATACGAGATTTCATTCTCATAGACTTTTTGTTTACCGGAAAAACAGTCGTCGCGATCTCGTGTTGCGGTCTATTGTAAGGAAACAGCTCGCTCTGATAATTTCGGTCGTTTAGCGAGGGAAAGTAACGTATCTGACAAGCCCTGCGTTCCTTATCACTATTCATGCTGTAGCTTGTTATTGAAGGTAAATTGGATTTCGGAAAGAATTCTGGCACTTCGGCGCTTAAAACCGGTGGCGGTGGTGGCGGCGGTGATTGCAGAACTCTTCGCTGATATTCCGTTCTTAGAATCAGAGGCTGATACTGTAAAGTACAGTAAAATTGTTGTTGATGATGCTGGACGGCGGGCTGAGTTTGCCGCGCGATTTGCTGGCAATTCTGCCGGTTTTGATGCTGCTGTTGCTGAAACTTTTCGGGCTTCCATATGTCGCGCACGACGTCGCTCCTTATACGAGACTCCAGTTGCATTTCCGCAACGGTTTCGACGGTGTATCGACGAAAACGAGCGAATAATTCAGTCGACTTCTCATGTGGTCCTAATAACGCGATATAAGCAGCCAGAAATATAAAAAATATAAATAATAAAAATATTTGATTTCTAAATAGAATAAACCAAGAAAAATATGAGACAATTAAAAATTGTAATTTCTATTGCTTTTCCAATTAAGGATAATATATGGAAATGTATAATTTATTTCTTATATCGTCAACTTATCTACATATAAGAATATTGCTTACTGTTATTCGTCTCAGATTTGTGAATTGGAAGTAATTCTTCATGCGATCCAGCCTTCTTGTTTTTCTTCGGACTGATTTTTTGACGTCGCTTTCTCGAGCCTTCGTTCCAATTTGATTGGAAACTTGAGCAAACTTCGCTTTCCCTCCTGACGGTGTTACACTTCAGTATTGGTATTGCTGAGCTTTGCATATTGAACATACTGTTAATGTGAGATATGAAAATCTGATCGCAAATTAAATAATTAATTATAATTTATACCGTTATATTACGCTTCAATTAATTTATTATATTTATCATCCTCTTATTAATTATTATCATATAGAAATATCCTATTAATTATGAAATGATAATTAATTTTCTCGATATTTTCGTCTCTGAGAATTTCTCGCGCGGAATGGAGGAAGGGGAGAGGGGAAGAGACTTTAGGAATATAAATAATAATACAGAAGTGCTAAGACGAACTAACGGTTCCCGATGCGATCGCGTGCAGTTCGGTGAGATTAACCGGGCGAAGTGTTCTTGAACTTCAGGAAGCATCCACGGTTCCATAGCCTCGGTAGTTGAACGGAAGTGACGAGGTCCGCTATCCGACGATTTACCGTCGTCCGATCTGTATATTCCCTCGTATTGCTCATCGTACTCATAATTATCGTATTTTGCCAAGCGCGATTCAGAGATGACGTCTCGGATGAGTCTCGGACGATAATCACTATTTTCTTGATACTTCGCGATTACCTCGCAACTCTGACATTAACGATAAGTTATCATTATGTCAGAATAGATTTCTCCTCCCTTTATCTCGAAGTAGTCTCAAGTATTACGGTAGTTTTTTCACCTTCAATCGACAGTATTTTTGTTATTTTTAATATACGATCTATACGAGATATTTACGAATTTAATAAAATAATTAATTAAGTAATGATCTTTTTCTTTCATATATATATATATAAAATATCCTCAAATAGGCGATAGGCAGCGATCGATACTGATAAAAAGCGTTCGGAAATATGGATAATGCGGTACTTTGGATATCTATCGGATACTCGAAAAAGAGTATCTCTGTTGAGCGTCTCACTTGAATCCAGAGGGAATGATTTAACTTTCGGAAGGGATCCTCAGGATCGTAGGTCCAGACCTTGTCGGCGATCAGACTGATATTTGCGTAGGCGCTATTCAGGAGCTCGTCGTCGTATGACGGAAGTGGAGATATCATTATCTGTACATTATAACCGATCGATCAGATATTCCGTTAAGAGGCCAATAAAAACTTTTGCGTTACAAGCTTCCTCTCGTAGTTCCGTGTTCCACAAATCGATCGAAAATTCGGTTTCAAATTAATAAATGCAATAAATAATAATAATAATAATAATAATAATAATAATAATAAATAATAAATAATTATTAATATTCGATGCCGTATTGTATACGGAATGAAATCGGTTTTGACAAAAGTATTGGAGCCATATAAGAGATGAAGATCGAAAATGTGTTCACGATTTATCGACATAGCGGATAGTGAACTTGATTCAGGCGCCTTTAAAATATAATGCGACAAATTTTTTTTTTACTCAAATTTAACTAAATACTTATATATTTAAATTTGACAATTGTATTTCGAAATAAAAAGATATTTGTAGATATTATGCGATATATACTAAGAAAAAAGATAATTAATGATTTATGCACAAAGAATTTTAAAGCGACTTGATATATCGGAAAATTCTAAACTTTTGATAACTTAGAATGATAATTTAAGGGAAATAGCAAAGAAAAAAAAAAAAGGATAAATAAAGGCACACAGCAGCTTTTACAAATTTGTCATCTCTATTAAAAATTATGGTCGATGATGATAAAGTAGCACGCACTCGCGCACGCATTCGCACTTTTGTACAACTCACTCACATACGCAAGAGTTTTATTTACAGGATGAGAAAGATCGCGGACAGATCTGTCATAATTTACAATGTAAACGTATCAAGCGAGCCGTTACTCGCAAAATTGCAAAAATAAGCAAAAAAGAAAAATCAGTCTGGTAGAGTCTGCGAGAAGCAGGTACTCTCAGGAACGCTACGACGGCATTATTGTCTCTCTAACGAATATAAATTGAGCACGAAATCGTCACGACGATTACATGAACCAATATAATACTGTCGATCGTCCGATTATCGTTACGATTCGAGTAATATTGGTATAGTGAAGTTATTTCTTATAATGAGGGAAGACAAACTCTTTCTTCCTTCTCTTGGCAGACGTTCTTTCAATCAAATCGCATTTTTTTTTCGATTGAATGGCTAAGAATGGCTTTGACGTATTTCGAAAAATTGTAAATTTAACAAGTATTATTCAAATCATATCTTAAAACTATTATAATTTTGGCAAATTTAAATTTTATTTACAGAATAATGAATTTTACATTAATAATGGCGTTTTTATTACTGTGAAAAATATTAATATAATTTATAACATTGAAATTCAAACTCACCGAGATAGTATTTTTCTACTTATCGAATTGCAATACACGAGAAATATTCACAATTCTGTCATTAATTTCTTTTATTTATAGTTTTATCTTTTATTATTATCAAGAAATTAATTTTTAAAACATAATTATAAAATAATAATTTTTAATTACATATAAGAATAAAAAACATATTTAAAGACTAAATTATTTAGAGAATATGTATGCTGTAATTATATATCTCAAAGATTTTCTCGTGTTGCAATGTAAATAAATAAAAACATATAATAGTTTTAATCTCTGATTTAAATATTATTGTGAGGTAAGAATGCTTATATGCCACGCATACACACATACGCATGCATACATTTAGCCATTTAACCAATAATTACAATGTATGCGACTGTATCGAGTGTATATCTGATATGGCTGTTTAGGATATATACAAAAGTCGCTAGGTAATTAGATTATCTTGATGCCTATTTTTTCATCTCGTAATTAAAATGATACTCAACGTAAATTCGCATGATTCTGTTTCGTTAATAATATCGCGTACGATCGTCCGAGATGCATGAGAATATGTTTCCCGCAAATTGAGCATCAATATTCATTTAATCAAAACCAATATTATTAGTAATATTAATATTGCACGAGTTTACGTAATTTTATATTAATATTAAATAATATTAATTTTAATTCTAATTGCAATCGATATTAATCGATCATTAGTCGCAAGAAAAGTTTTGTGCAGTTCGACCGATCGTATAACCGAGAAATAAACATTTTGCGAACGGGTTGTTTTGATTAGAAACGTATCATTCAATATTTACAAACATTTGCGAAATAAAAGAGTACGGTAAAGAATAACGAGTCTCTCTTTCTCTCTCTCTCTTTCTTTCTTCGAGAAAAATTACATTTTATGGCAAGATGATCGCGCGTTTGACGCGGCATCTCGCTGCAACGTCGTAAATGTTGCAACGATTTTTCACCAATAACACTTAAACTCTACGTTTTAAAATCGGCACCTTTCTTGAACGCGTTCTCGACTTCTCGCATGACTCAAGATCATCCAAAGCCCGATGCCTGGATATCGCGATTTATATATACTATTGTTTTACAAAAGTCCAGCTAGTTAATTAAACAGCAACATTTCTACGTCGTAGATTTCGCCATTTTTCAGACAAGGAGAATCTTTACAATCTTCTCTGAAAAAATTTTCAAGATCACTAAACTAGATTATTAGTTAGTTTACTAAATTGTCTCGGCACCTTTCGTGAGATTGTTTCAAACGTATTCCTCAGACGGTTTGGGAATAGTTGCCGGTAATCTAGATACTCGACTGGTACTGTCCGGTAATTCGGCAATATCGATGAAAACACCGACGAGGCTCTCGAAGTTGGGTCTCCAATTGAGCAAATAGTCCCAGCTAAGAGCATCTTCAGTGGCGGTGATGGTGGTGGTGGTAGTGGTAGGCGAGCCGTTGTTGGCATGATTGCCGTAGAGTAGCCCTCCCATATGGGTCGATAGATCGTCGTCCGAGGCGACGAGAGTGCTGAGGGAACCGCGAAACGAGCTATCGAAGCCGTCATAGTTGCCGACAACGTTCGGCGGTAATGGTGGTTTCGTCGACGGCGACGACTCGACGTTGCTCCTGCTACCCTGAGGTCCGCTACCTTCGTCATCTTGCTTCGCGAATAGATTGTCGGATCGCTTGTCACCTACCAGCGAACCGTTGTCGTATTCGATCTCCGAGCATGTAAAGCTGTCGTTGCCGCTCTCGTCGGTGGTCGACGAATTTCGTCGCTCGAGTCTCTCTGCGGGTGGTGTATGACGACGATGATGATGCAAGGGTCCGTGAGCGGATGGACCCCTTGCCTCGCTGGACGAACTCACGGCGTCCAAGGTGGAAACTAGACTAGACGTTCTCGGGCGAGAATTCAGTCGCTCGATCTCCTCCGCGGTGAGACCCATTGGGCCCGAAGATACATTGTTCACTGAATTCTCATTATTAGATTGCGGAGCCTTCCTGCTGGCGGTCGAACCCGACAGCTGACTCATGATGGGCGAGTTCAAGCTCCTCTCACTGTTGGAATTCAACGCATCTTTGCCGACGCCACCAGACGAGGATGTGGTGGCCAGCAACGCGCTTTGCAGCGGCTTCCCGCTGATGTCATGAAGCGTAAGAATCCGCGGTTGTTGAGCGGATAATTCGCTGCTGGGTGAGAGTCTCGCTAATGGGGTACTTTGGAGTAGTTTCGGCGTCGGTCCAGGTGGTTGGTTCACATTAGGCGGCGGCATAGCTCGCGGAGGAAAGGGCCCGGTATGGCGATGTTGCTGTCCCGTATGCTTATGATGATTGCTATAATTACCTGTATGAAAAATTGCTACTTAAATCGATAGCACAACATATCACATTTCTTAATACATATAAAAAAAAATTTTAATTTAATAAATATTTTTGTACATATTTTATAGATTTAAAGCTTAAATTTTATTACTTTTCTTTATAACTCGAGAAAAATTATTTTATTTATTATTAAATTGTCATTGTAAAAATATTTTATCTATGGCTTTAAAATTAAACAATATAGTTTATATTTAAATTAATTTATTTCTACTTTGAACTTTTTAATATCTCTCGTCAATTGTTAAAACTATAAACAATTGCAGTCTTCTTTTACCTAAAGGAGGCGGAGTAGCCTTGTACTTTCTCATGCCGTCGCGATAGCCTTTGTAATGATACACGATGTCGATGTCGCTGGGAGCGATTGAGCTAGCGTTTTCCAGATCGTAGTGTTCCGGGATGTCGGGTTCCGGATTATGCTCGTGCGAATGTAAAGAGGTCTGTGCAGGAGGTGGCAGTGGCGGGTGTTCGTCACGGATAGGCGGTGACTTGGTGACCTCTCGCTCGATAATGTCGGGTCGTTGCGGTCGATGTTCGGTAGTGGCGTTGATCTCGCGCTCCTTGTACTTTTTCGAGATTAATTCAGGCCCCATGTGACCCACACCGCGCAGATCCGACGTGTCCGAGATGTACGTGTTTTCGTGTCGGGACATGAGATTGTCGTTCCCGGCGCCGACCAGCGAATTACCGGTCATGATGGCGTTCGTGTTCTTGTTGACAACCGACGGCGCCGACTTTTCTTTGTTCTGTCGGCGCAGTCGGAATACTATGAAGCTCACTAGCATCGCGATCAGCAGAATGACGAAGAAGACGATGACCAGAGTGATGCCAATACTAAGAGGATCTGCGGTTGCGGCTGCACTGATGCCGATCGGTCCTCTGCAACCGGTACTCACTTTGCCGTGATACAGTGTATTTTTGAAAATGGAACCGGAGCCGTTGAACGGCTGTACTTCGTTGTTGATGGTAAAGTTAGCTAGACAACCTTCAAAGTTTTTCGAAATATCAGCGCTATGAGCGTAATAGAGATCCCGGTTAACTCCGCCAATCGACAGAATAGATAAGTAGGGATCGAGAAAGTCGTGAACACCCGCCGAATCCAACTCGTCACCTCTTACGATACCATCAACCAATAGTCTTAATCCTCCGGTATAGGCATGGAGAGTCAAATTATGCCAATGTCCATCGGCGAATCCGCGCTCGATGTTTATTGACATGTTCACTGACGATCCGAGTAGAGAAGTGTAAACCAGCTGACTGTTACGAAGCTGAAACATAGAATAGTCAATTGAGTCACAAAATAAAATTGACTTCGATTTACTTTTCTATATTTTATATATTATCATTTATTTTTCTAATTTATTTATATTCCGAAAAAGTTAAGAAAATAAGAAAAATTATAAAAAAGTCAACAGTTAATAAAACCCTTAAAATTGAATGTTGTTAAAATATAAATCTTTTAATAATAAAAGCTGCCGTTTCAGATGTGCCTCACCTCTACGGATGTAAAATGTTTATTAGTCGCAGCGTATATTAAGATACCATCTGGTTTTACAGTACGGAACATCAGACCGATCGTCTTGGATGGAGAAGAGTTTGTTATAAAGTTTGTGTCATCGATAAGATCACGTCTAACGCGATTCGTATGCCATATTGTCGAGCCACCATAGATATACTCCAACAATTGCATCCTTTTGTGTTTTTCCGAAATCTGCGTATGAACAATATCATATATTTAAATTCAAAATTATTCAAAAATAGCATGAATAACATCGGCAAAATGTAACTGTGATAAGCGTGTTTCACAAATATTATAATTAATCTATTAATTAAACTTCTAGAAATTATATTGATAATTTCTTGATTTTTTAAATTAATGTCAATATAATATTGCTATGATATACTTGATATTATTATTTTGTTACATTATTAAAAAATACGTATTACATTATTATATTTATAATTAATTTTAATTAATTTATAACACACACATATATTGTATATAAAATAAAATAAAATTAAATATACTTGTTTTTACCTTAAACTCGATAAATCCTCCCTCGCTCAATGTGACGGAGTCCATGGCACCGTGACAGTTAGGCGCTGTTAAAGATCCGCATTGACATATCACTTGGTGCCACTTGTCGTAACATCGCGCGCCTGCACCGCAGATGGAAGTGGTGTCTTTTTCGTCTCTTAAGCAAGGACTTCGCTGCGATCTCACGCACGTGGACTTGACACCGCGTGATGCTAGCGGATTCGTCAGATTCAGGGCCCTTCCGTTTATTGCCACTGAATGAATGCAACCTACAAAATCGTCGGAATGCACTTGACCGGGACGTTCTAGTACGGGATCGGCGTTCTCCAGACCACCCAGTAGAAGAGGATTGTTATTAAAGTTCAGAGTCCTGCAAACATATTGAAAATATCCATCATTAAGATTGTCGCAATTAAATTAACTTTGAATGTAAAATGCTATTAGACATTGTATATATCCTTATTTTATCAGTGAAAAATCACAAAAAATACTAACCCGGTTGGACCTACGTCGGCTGCATAACAGGTACCATCGCCAGGTCTACAATCGTCGCAGACATCGCCATGTTCCCTGCAAATGGACACGCTAAGCGAGACAACCCTGCCATTTCTGGTCGCGGTGACCTTGCGCCACTCGCCGTCCGATACCGGTTTCTCGGTCTTGATGACTACGGTGGTGATCGCGCTTCTGGCACCGCCATACGAGAAGATCACTCGACCATTGATCAATTCTAGTACGACAAAATCCGAGCGGCCGCCTGTCTGCGGCGCATAATTGTACAGCAATAAAGCGTCCGGCTTCGTGGTGGCGAACACGATGGTGATGTCGTTCGTATTGGAGTCCAATGCTGGGAATGTCATGTATGACAGCTCATCGAAACCGAAGGTCGAGCGCTCGCAATGCCGTCCATAGCGACCTTCAGGACAGCTGCATCGATATCTGCGCGCGACAATTTTATTTCTTTCATTTTCTTTTTATATAAAAAAAATAATAGTCAATATAAAGTCAATATTCCAAAAAAAAAACGCACACTAATATAAAAATTATTATATTTATATAATATATATATATAATATATTTTATAATGTATATTAAAATATATTAGTGCAGAGTATATATTTTAAAAATATCTTGTATAAAAATTTTCTCTGTAATTCTTAAAAAATGGATGATAATTATGTGTGCGTGCTCGTTTATGCATATGCATAATTAAAATATTATGATTATATATAATTAAAGGATCAACGAACCCAGGTTTCTCTCCCACGCACAAACCACCGTATAGACAAGGATTCGGTCGACAAGAGTCGGTGATTGCCTCACAGTGATTTCCCCTATAGCCCGCTCGGCAGAGACAGAAAAAGCTGAAGCTATCTGGGCTGTTTCTGCACGATCCGCCGTTTCGACATGGATTGCTGGCACACGCGTCGCCTCTCTCGAGCTCGCACAGTTTGCCGTCGCGATCGATGGGACAAGTGCATTGGAAATCGTATCCCAAACGCCGACATTGCCCTCCCTGAAAAAGAGAATGTGTTATGCGAAAATTTGCGTTTAATATCGATTTTTATGGGAATCCAAAATTGTGTGTTAAAAGAAAAATTGCAAGTTAAAAGAAAAATATTCAGAAATTTCTCTTCGATTTGAATATACGCTATATATATTGTTTATATACATATATTATTTATTTATTCACAAATCAATCTTTGAGACTCGTACTTATATTTATTGTTATTAAATTAAAAATATATGTAATATGTAAATATACAATAATGTTGAGTGCATTCAATTCTATTGTGTATGTTGAATTCTATTCTATATTTTAAATTTTTTTCTGGTGAAATAATTTTCTAATTTTGACTAGTGCTCACCAGCAAGCAAGGATTCGGTGAACACGGGTCCTGCCTTCTCTCGCATTTGTCGCCGGTGAAGCCGTCTCGGCATTTGCAGATCATCTCGTGCATCATTCTAGGCGATGTTAGGATCAGTGCCTGGCTATCGGTGATTCTGGCATCGTCGTATATGGCCAATCTATCGCTGCAGCTGCCACCGTTTTCACATGGTATGTGCTTACACGGGGAATAGCCGATGGTGAACGTGTTATCTTCGAATAGCATTTGGATTTGATCTCGATTTCGCATCAACAGGTCGATCACTTCGTACTTGGTATGATAGCCTGAAAAATGTGATCAAAATATTGGCAAAATAGTTACTATCTTCTAATATCTGAAAATATTAATGTGTAATACAATTAAAACTAAAACTAAATATAATAAAAAATATAAATATTTTGAAATATTTTTTTTGTGAATTGCGATATTACAATTTATGTTCATGAACTACGTCTCATAATTAATATATAACATCGATATTAAATATGCATTTATCACACATATTTTTTGATATTCATATAATATATTCAAATTTTTATGATATACATACATTTATGATATTTTTAGCTTACCTTGCGAAGAGTCCACTGCCAAGTGAACATTCACATCCTGTCCGTTCTCACCGATGCTGAAAATGATAAGTGTGTCGCCGACATCAATCTTTTCCCGTAGTAGATCCAAAAGTGCTCGATAATATTGACTGAGAAAATCCTTTGCGGTCATTTTGGAAATTTGCAGAGTTATGCTGTTCTCGATTGTGGCATTCGAAAAAAGCAGGAATTCAATCGTAACCTTGGAGACCACATCGGGATGTCGTCCGTCATTACCGGAGACGCTCAATGAGTGGCCGGTTTCTGTATCCGCAAACACAAATTAAGATATCAGGAAAAAATATAAATAAAAATATAATCGAACATAGAAAGATCGATATTCGAGAGATCAATACTAACCGAGATATCCGATATCTTATCAATATTGATTAAAATTTGCTGATATTTATTGAAAAATCAATATAACTTTTTAAAAATAAAAAAATACATAAATGAAGATTGGTCGCAAATTTCAAGATATTCAAGAGTTTAAAATTTTTCTGTTGCAATTGATAAATGTGTACCTGGTGTAATCTTGTTAGTATGTAGATCACAGGCATTGGGGATGCTGAGCACGCGCGGATTCGAACTCTGAAGTATCTTGCAAGAGTAAGCTCCGGTGATGTCCGGGTCATTTGGATGAACATCGGCGATCTTTCCCAGCGGTGTCTTGCCGTTAAACGAGCGCACGATCACGTGGACCGATCTCGGGGCGGACGGGCTGTCGTTTTGATCGGTGACAATCACAGTAACGGTGTGCTCGCTCTTCATTCGAGGTACTCCCGAGTCTTCCACTTCAACCTATATGAAGATAAACAGACATATTCAGTTTAAGAGAAGCGAGATATTTGAAACCATTTATCATTATCATTCTATATATACTGACTATGAGATCCAGTTGTGGCATTGTTTCTCTATCGAGACTCTTGGTTGTTCTCAGCACGCCGGAATGCTTATCCAAAGTGACCACGTCGCTTTGCCTTCCGCCGATCAGTTTGTACGTGAACGGTGCGCCGTTGGGCGGCAGATCGGGATCAGTCGCGCTCAAAGTCATCACACTAGTACCAGCCGGCTCATTCTCGCTGACGTAACCGATCACTTCTGGCGGGTCAAAGACCGGTCCGTTATCGTTGATGTCGAGCAATTCAATGTGCACCATCGCAATGCCGGTCTGCGGTGGCGAGCCGGTGTCAATCGCGCCGATTGTCAGATCGTAAACGGGCACAGTTTCGCGATCCAGCTGTTTTGCCGTCTCGATATCACCAGTCTGCGGATCGACCTTGAACGCTTGGCCGTGATTACCGCCGATAATGGAATACGAGAATTGATTGTTCTGCGGCTTGATATCCTTATCGATGGCGCGAACAGTGACGACGCGCGTGCCGTAGACGGCACCTTCCGATACGCTTGCATCGTAAGAGTTTTGCAGAAACTCAGGCGGATCATTACCATCTTGAATGGAGATGATCACCTGCGCCTCATCGGTATCGTTACCGCGTATACCGCCGCCGTTTTTCGCCATTACCGTTAGCACCACGCGATTCTGCGTCTCGCGATCGAGTCGACGCGATACCCGAATGACGCCGGTCTCCGTGCCGATAGAAAAACCGCGATCGTTGGAGGAGCCCACGAAAAGATAGTACACGCGACCATCCTCGCCCGAGTCTTGATCGGTTGCCTGCACCAGACCAACCGATGTACCGACGTCCGCGCTCTCCGACACGTCCATGTGGAATACCGGTTGAATAAACTTTGGATAGAATTCGTTTACGCCGGTGATATGCACCATCACGGTCGTGAAACCGACCATCTGCGGATTTGAATCCGGATTAGCCGCGACAATGTCAAGACTATATTCGTTCAACTCCTCGTAATCGAAGCTGGTATCTGACATAATTTCGCCCGTTTCTTCGCGAATGCTAAAGTGATCCTTGCCGCTACCGCCGAGAATCTTGTACTGCACTACGGCGTACTTAGGAGAGTCGATGTCCTGGGCGACTACCTGAAAGTGCATGGAAAAAAAGAAAATTTACAATGATTCCTTTCAATTATTCCCTTAAATTAAAGAAGAATATTAATATATGCGGATTCTTTTTTTAAATTTATTTTTAGAATTTTTTTTTATTTTGCTAATGTATTATATAATTATATCCAAAAATAATTATTTTCCAAATCTAAGAAAAAGAACAATTATTCAAAGTTTAAATATATTTTCATTCACCATCGAAAATGGCAGAATTATCAAAAATGTTCGAAAAAGATAAATCAAATTTTTGGATGAACATACCTTGTAAACAAAACTGTCAGGCGGCGAGTTCTCTGATAAAAACGCCTCATATACGCTCTGATTGAAAGTTGGAGGATTGTCATTGATGTCGGAAACGTTAACAATCAAAGTGGCAACCGCCTGCTTCGGCTCGAATCCTAGATCCATCGCGGTAATATTGAGCTGATATTCTTGCACTAAATCGTAATCGAGAGGTTCGAGTATGGTAATCGCGCCAGTGATGGGATGCACGGAGAACTCGTTTCTCTCGTTGCCGGCAGAGATTTTGTAGCGTACCATACCATTGGGTCCGCTATCGCTATCCACGGCGCTCACCGTCAAGATGGTTGTGTTGACCGGTTCGTTCTCTGGCACTCTCACCTGGTGACTGACAGCGGCAAACGTAGGTGCGTGTCGGTTCTCACCAGAAATGACAAGGGTGAGAATAACCTCGTCCCTTTGTGGCGGCACGCCTTTATCAGTGGCATATACCTTCAACGGGAACACTGTGCCGATGGGAACACCATTGAGGCTCTTGCGCACGTAAACCCAGCCAGTTTGTTCCTCGATGGCAAACAGATCGTTGGTGCCATTCACGTACGTCAACGTGTAATCGACCTCCGCGTTCACGCCAAAGTCGGCATCATCATGGGCAATCAGCTGGATGATACGCTTGCTCATCCCGTAGTTCTCCGGTACTGGTGACAAATAGGATTTCTGTTCGAAGCGAGGCGCGTTGTTGTTGGCATCTACCACGTTCACATGCACCACCGTCCTCGAGGACATCGGTGGTTTGCCATTGTCGGTCGCAATCACCGTCAGCGAGTATAAATTCTCCGGCGAGGACGGTTGATTACTATGCTTGTAGCGCAGAGTGCGCTTGCTGAAGACATCGCCAGTCGCCGGGTCGACGGCGAAGAGATCGGATGGTTGAAGCAGACTGTAAGATATGACGGAATTTGGTCCCTGCTTGTCGCGATCGATCGCGGTGACCTGGCCGACGTGCGCCACCGCTGGTTGAAGCTCGGGAAAGTGGAAGTAATAACTATTTTCGTCAAACTCGGGCGCGTTGTCATTCTGGTCTTGAATGGTAATCGTCAGAGCAGTCTCCGTTTGCCACGCCCCGTCTGCCGCTACAACCTACAATCAAGTGGACGACACTAGATAAAAATTATTTTAATTCAAATGTAAAATAAGCAGTGCAAATATCTTTATAAAGCAACTTTCAAGGAATTTTAATATAATTTAAGAGAGACAGAGGGACGTAATATCTTCTAAATTTAATTTAAAAAAATTAATTTAATTATAAAAGATTTAATTTATAAAAGACATACTAATATAAATATATAAATCTAGAAAACAGTCCAAACGTTAACGTTTGTATTGATTAAAATCTTATGCTGTATAAACATCTTTCTTCTACAAAAATATAATTTAAAAAATTTTTATTTTATTAAAATACGAAATATTATAGATTTTTTATCAATATACAATATAAAGATGAGATTCTACCTTTAGCAAATACTCGTCCTGCTCCTCCCTATCGAGGTGTCCAATCACAGTCACATTTCCACTCAGAGTGTCGATAGAGAACTTTTCTCCCGGATTGTCGGTAAAACTGTAACTAACATTCGCATTCTGGCCAATGTCTAGATCGCTACTAGTGATGCGAATGACGAAAGTATTGATCTCTGCGTTTTCCGTCACGTTGACACTGAACAGTCGCGTGAAATGCGGCGGATTGTCATTTTTGTCCAAAACGGTCACCAGCACGGTAGTAGTGCCGGTTAATCGCGGATGACCTTGATCTCTGGCCTCCACAATCAATTCATAGGACTCGATCTGTGAAAAACACAAAATTAATTAAATAATTATAATAAATTATTGTATATAAGATGTGTTATTTCAGAATTTATAATTGACTTTTTTTATAATAATATTGTAAATAAATTATATCATAATTATAATGCAACTGTAATTATGCATTTATATACCTCTTCGCGATCCAACTTGACGTTGGTTTCAATCTGTCCAGTATTGCCATCGATAATGAAAGTGTCGGAAAAGTCATCAACCAGGTGATAGGTGACCTGACCGTTTTCGCCGGAATCGCGGTCTCTCGCGGCAACTTGGCCGACGAGCAATGGCGGATACTCGTCCTCCAGCACGGTAGCGTTGTAAATGGCCGCCTCCATCACCGGTGCATTATCGTTGGCATCCGTGACATTCACTAGAAGCTGCAGAACGCTCCGCAGCGCGGGCGTATCCGAGTCGCGTACCTCAATCCAGGCTTCGTAATGCGGCGCCGTCTCGTAATCGAAGCCCGATGCGACCACGACCTAAACAAAATCCCCCGTAATAATAATATCAAAAATCATTAAATTATCAAAAATAATTTAAAAAATTTTTAAACATACGCACACAATTATAAATATTTCGGCGACGAAAGAAATAACAATGTTATGTTAAATTAAAATTAAAGGGGTTGAATCGAAAATACAATCCGATCTTAATTACCTCTCCGGTGTGAGGCTCGATTCTCAGAGCGTCCCCCACGTTACCGCCAGCCATGCCATATATCAGATTACTGGCCGATCCACTCTTCGGGGTAGTCGCGCTCAGCTTGGTGATCACCCTGCCCTCGGGCACGTCTTCGGGTAGCGTGAATCTCGTGCTAATGCTCGAGCGAAAGCTGGGAAATAGCTGCCGCTCCCACAGGTGTATCATCAGATCAGCGGTGACGTGCTGAGGCTCGGCGCCGCAGTCCGACGCCTGAATCTGTAATTGATAAGTGACCTGATCGCCGGCGAGTTCCTGAGCGGCGCGTATCACGCCGTTGTCGAGATCGATGGTAAACCGATCGGCATCCTTGCCCTGTAGTCGATAAACGATCCGCGAATTGTCGCCATCATCGTTGTCGATCGCTTTCGCGCCGAACACGAAGTCGCCTTTAAACGTAGAAGAAAAAAATTTGGCATTAGGATTTTTTTCTCAATTAAAATAAAACCGCAATAATTTAACAATCTATTTGATCGATAATTGACACATTTATTGTCACCATCGAGAAATATCATTTACCGGGTTTGGTCGCGCTTGGAACATAGGCCGTGTATCGGGGACTGGAGAAGCGGGGCGCATTGTCATTCACATCCATCACCGAGATAGTCAGATTGACGGTGGAAGCACGTGGCTCTGTTGGACTCGAATCTCGGGCTACTAAGGTCAGATGGTACACGGCAGTCTGCTCGCGGTCTAGCGGCACCGTGGTGAATACTTCACCCGTATCGGAATCCACGGAAAACCGCTCCGCTTTGTCCCCAAGTAGACGATATCTGTTAGAAAAATATTGATAAATAATTATATATATATAAAGAAGATATATATATATATATATAAAAGTATATTAAAATTAAAGTTAAAAAAAAAGAAA
>JBCAUJ010000061.1:11334825-11339825 GCA_038406275.1 Cataglyphis albicans
AAACTTCTTAAGAATATTCCAGGGAATGCAATACTATATAATATATTCTATTAAATGTGTGAGAGAGAGAGAGAGAGAGGGAGAATTTAGGTTTACATTCTATCAACATGAATCGCGTCAATGTAATTTCCAATATCGCGCAATGCTATCCGGTGAAGCTTAAACATGCGCATGGCAATTTAGGTGTATAGTGGCGCAATACCATACCGCGATACGAAGGATACATCAAGCACGAAGTCATACACAAGTAAATATGTACTGACTGATGTAGAGGCAAAACTAACAAGCGGTATCGATTAGTCCGGGCGTCTTTATATATATTGCGACGTCGTCTCTTCGGTTCAAAATTAATTCTCTTAGTCTGTGCCTGGTCCTAAAGGATGTTATAAATTGAAAGTCTCGTACTTTAAGTTTATAAGGAGATTTTTTTTTCTTAATTCTCATATCTCGTACAATATTGTCTCGGTTAATTTACATGCTATATATGTAATGCGTTTGGTTTTTAAGTGTGTATACTGAGTTGTTTCTTTAAATTATAAAAAAAAAACTTGTTTAAAAATATTTATGTAATAACTTAAATAAAAAATTTTTATTATTTTTTTCAAACGTTGTCCATGACAATTTTCATGACTTACAAAATTGTGAAAGATACTTATATTTTATTAAAAAAAAAAAAAAATGATACCATCATATACAACATTTATAAAAACAATTATTTAAAAATTTGTGTTTTAGTCGTTAGATTTTCTTAAACAAAATAATTTTTATACTTGAAACATTTTTTAAATAACTCTATTATTTAAAGAATAATTGTCGAGCATGCATTTAAATCAAACACACTCTGTATATATAAATAATAGTAATTGATATTTGAAGAACATAATACTTTATTAATCTATTGCAAAACTTAATATAACAACATTGAGGGATAGAAGATGAAATATTATATCGTAGAGAGTACAATATGCAACGATTCTTAACGCTATCTGATTATCGTCATCGGTAGGATGCGAAACCTAAAACTTGCCAGGAATCAGAGAGCAGGGGGTTGTGGTAAATCCGGCACTTTGTGAAACTTGGAACTTTAGAGAAACCTCAAACATCCGGAAATATATACTAACCAGCACAGTCTCCGGAAAGTTATAGCAGAGAACATTCAAACGATCTAATAATTATGAACCGTTTCCCCACTACACATAATACGTGTACAATTTTGTTTGCTCTATCAAATCATTGTGTAATCTAAAACTAATTGCTCTTTTCACAGAGAGAATTTAATCGGAATATCAAATGATTGTACGAAATTCTAAGCGTCCTAAATGTCTTAATTTATAAAAGGTTCGTCGCAATTTCACGTTTCTCACGCTAATTCGAAAAATTTTTGTTACTCGGTCACCCAGTGTTTCCGCTTTGTCGATCGTGCAACATATCTTCGAAGAGAAACTCTCTTCCAGTGAGAAAGTTTCGAGTTTCTCAAGTGTTTCGGTTTTCGCGAAATCTCGAAAACTTCTCTCTCGCACGAACTTACCCATATTATTCGCTCACAACAAGAGTTTTGGCTTAGCCACTTACATCTACCCATTTCCGATGTAGCCGATAAATCCGCGATCATCTGATATGCGATTTTTCGCGAAGTATGTACCGATTAATGACAGAAAGAGGGGAAAGAGGAGATAAGCAAAGGGGTCAACCGTGATAATCGTGAAGAGATTGCGAGTCCGGAGCAAAGGCGACGCACTCAACGGTTGGCTCGGGTTTTAAAGGATGGGAAGGATATACAATATTTCAGAGTGGCGACAAGGAGCAAGCCACTGGCAAATTAATTAAATTCCTACAAGCTGCCTGGAGAAAGGCTAAGGAGCGAGGAGGTGGTGGTGGCATAAGGGGGGAGGGGGTGACGAGAGGCGAAGCGCGGCCAAGGGTCCTGCGTATTCCGCTCGTGGGAATATTGTAATTAAGATATGCACTTCTCTCTACCCTCCATTTTCCTTCTCATGTGCAACCCCTCCCCTCTCCCCCTCCACCCCGGACTGGGGGGTGCCGCGTGGTGCCATGATTTACGCTTCGCAGGACACGGTGTTGTCTGTTTCCACCGCATCTAAATTGCATCCTATTATAGAGACGCCGGTGTCCTTGTTTCTTCTCCCGTGTGTCGAATCTTGAAAGTTATTACGCAATAATGGAATTCTCTCCCTTGATTCAGCATGCACGTTTCAACATTTCAGAATATCCGATTTCGTGACTCGCTCTATGCGAATCAATCAGCGTGATGAAGGTAACATACATGAATATAATATTCAAATTGTAGCGCAGTGTCCAAAATAATTAATATTTTTAAAAAATTATTATTGTACATGCCGAATTTTTTATTCGATACATACAATAATAAGCGGATATAGTATAATGGAATAAAACAAAAACATCAATATAAATATATAAGTAAGACGCCAAAGGAATCAATTTCTAATAGCCTTCGAAAAAGAAATTTAAAAATAAAAATAAAGATATATACGTTCAAAATAAAAATATATAAACATTCTATTAGGCGCGTCTTTACGCGTCTTTACGCGTTAGTAATTTTATGAACAATCGATAGTTTCCATTACTTATTTCACGACGTGTCAGAGCTTGTCGCACATCGCGGTGCCAAGTGCAAAATTCAACATGCCTCGATTTTCCAATCACGATCCGTAACGCATCGAGCTAAATTGATACTACGATGATGACTCTACGCATAAACCAGTTACGCGCTTCAAGATGGTTTGGTAATGCAAGCTCAATTCCTTTCATCATTCCTTACAAGTAACGAGAGTCCTCGCTACAATTATGGAAAGCATTTGCGCCATAATTTTCGGCTTGCTCCTGATGTTACCGCTGCTCGTACAACTGCAGATGCTTGTCGTACGTGATCAAGATTAATTGATCGTAAATTGCACCTACGAATTGTTTTCGTCTAAGGGTAGTAATGATTTATTGCGCCGCGGGGATATGTAGGTTAAATACCGCGATGGAGAAAACAAATCCCCGTGTGTGTAAAAGGACACAATGCATTAAAGGAGGAAAGTAATTGAAAAGAGTGTCGCGTTCATTAATCATTTCGACCACGTCTCTCCCGTGATATCGAAGTTAAAACGCGAAAGCGTTTGTCCCACCTCTCGCGTCAGAAAAATTTATAACGTTATCACGAACGTACATATTCTTTTTTTCTTTTTCTTTTTAAATTTCTCGTGACGTGCAATATCGTGCATCGGATCTGGAATTTACAGCTACATCCTAGGAAGTTGCTCGCGACTATCCGATGCTACTTGACAGAGAGTGCCCGCGACGTCCGGCTCGGCGAACGTAATCTAGTGCAACACTATCCCAAGTTACCGGACCTGTTAAATTCCAATTCCAATTCCGAGTCCAGCATGATAGTGTGGACCTCGCCGAGGATCGTACTCTCGTCACCTGCTGTGCCACGTGTCGGAGAGCATCGGCATCAGTTCGTCGGAAAAACGATACCGCTGGCGCGGCACTCGTCGTCTTATGTGGCGACGCAGATCGAGCTCCCGGTAGTCGACATAACGATCAACTACAATTCCTATCGTTACTCGACCTTGGAGGAGAACCTCAGGAAGCGATACGGCGCGAATTATCCTCCGGGCGAGGTGGTGTTGAATTATATCCAATTGAACACGCCGGATTCGCGGACGAGGCTCGGCAACAACGACATTGGGAACGATCTGCTGGATCTTTTCGAAAGCAGCGACGTCGGCACATATTCAGCGGTATCCACGAAGCTTGAAACGGAATATCTGAATCTTCTGGATCATTTCGTATTGAAACGATCGGAGAAAGCACTGACCGCGGGCAAGTTTACCGAGACGCTTCCGTTCGCGGATGAGAGAAATGTCGAGGTGTCGTCTATGTACGCTGGCACATGCAGCCAGTCTACTCTGAGAAGTTCGGTCGCTCAAGAGAAGGAATTCAGGTCGTCTAGCAATCAGCGTTCTTTAAAAGGTACGAAGTACGTGCAATTTTTTGTGCAAACGAGTTTTCTTTCGCGATCGGATTATCATCCGATTGTTGCAAATTTTAATTTGTGACTCTTTATGAATCTATCATTCGTGTAAAGAATATATCTTATTCTCATTTTGTTCTCAAAATTTTGATGACATTATATAATTGATAAATTAAGCATCATAATTTGATTAACTCCGGATTTTGCATAATTCAATTCAAGATAACGCAGGCTTGCAAGATTGAGACAAAAATTTTTTTTAAATGCATGCTGGTTTTGTAGGAATTTGGGATTCTAAATCCAAAAATAATCTCATATTTGCTTTATCGCGTATAATTGTTTTACAATTCGCTTTAATGTTTTTATGTTGTAATATGTGACTAATTAAAAGTAATAAGAAAAAATTTATTGTAGCCAGTTATGAATATATTTATTTACAATAATTACCAATCCTATATTTTAGTCAAAATTTTAGTGAAAAAGCTTAAAAATAATTTAAAAAAAATAATTAAAAATAAATAAAAAAATTAAATCACTGAAAAAAATTTCACTGGACGATCAGTGTTCGCACATAATCAAAGTTGGATAACAAACGAATATACAACTAATGATGTGGCTTGACAACCAATACTTAGAGTTTCCTCAAAAGTTTTAAATAATTTTCGTAAATCTGGCATTTTTTTCTCTCTTGATTTTCAAAAAACTAAATTTGTGAAATAATAAATCTAACTATTTGTATGGCATTTTTATTGTTTTCTAGTTCGGAATTAAAAAAATACACGAGGAACAGCTAAAAAATATTTTTATATCGCAAGCCTGTACAACAATCGAACTCTCGTGTACAGCAATGGTCATTCCGAATAATGTCAATAGCGCGTCGCGCTATATTCCTCTTACACCGTCTTACATTCTCATCATTACAACGACGCGTCGCGTCCTCGCCTGAATACTAATAGACGGGCGTACAATGTTAAGGGGAGCGTGCATCTGGCTCGTC
>JBCAUJ010000061.1:11344825-11358860 GCA_038406275.1 Cataglyphis albicans
CCATCCCATTACGAATCGCTGCGGTACCTTTCGCTCTCTCGCCTTCTTCTGCGAGGACATGCCAGGACGATTACGTTGTAGGACATGGTGATGCGGGTGGACGGATACTTGGCCGTTTGCAATTGCGGCGAAATGCACGTAGGGTAGGCAGGCAGATAGATATTTCGCGAACGCGCACAAACTACAACCGAGAATCTCGTCGTTGTTGCTGTTATTGTTGCTGCCGTTACTGCTGAAGCAGTAAAGCAGAATGTCATGGCACTAGGAAATTGACGTAGCGAGATACGGTTCCTCGCTCATGCATTGTCTCCTGTTATTCCTTAGATTTCGGGGATTTAATCGTGCACGCGCGGCGATCTGCGTTGCTTCGCGAAAGAGTTCGGCGCGATTAAGTCTCGAAATTGAAGAGAAGAAGGTTTGGTGAGTGAAAATATTATTAACAAAATATTATACACGCATCTGAAAAGGAAATTGGTGTAGAGAGATATACTCATCGATATGTTCGCGCGGGCGCGCGTTTTCTCTTCAATCTTTTCTCAATAATTTTTTACGAGTGGAGATTTAAGAGTTATTTAATATTCTGGAAAAATATCAGAAATTGAGCAATTAATTTTAAAATAGATTTGTAATGAAATTTTTCAATCAACTTGTGAAATATTTTCTTTTTTAGCACAAATACTTAATTTTAATTGGATATAAAAATTAAAATTAAAATTTAATACATACATATATGTGTACCGAAAAATTTAATTTGATAAAATAAATTTGTAAGGTGACTTTAGTTTTCGATCAATCTGTAAAATTAATATTTAATATTTTTATGATTTTCGAAGAAGTGAAAAAAATTTCAGCAAAAAATAGAATATCTAAATTTAAAATGATACTTCGTTAGTTTCTAATTTTTTAAAATAAAATTTGATTCAATATCCCAAAAATATCCTATGAAATAAAATCTAGATCAAGTTTTTTTCATTTCAGACAATTAGACGAGGAACGGTATGCCATACCATTGAAGTTATACGTATTGAGGCATTTTGAAACAAAAAAAGAAGCTAAATATGCAAGATTTAAAAACACTGACGTATTGTTCAAACATTATTAAAAACATATGAAAAACTCCAGGAAGAGGTCAATTTCTAATATTAAAAAAAAAATTCTAATACTAATCCTTAATTTCGATTTTAGATATAAGATTCGAAATTAAAATTGGACATACATATTTATACATACGCTTCGTCGGAAAAATTTTTCTCGAGAAAGAGTACAATATTTTTGATTAAATATATTCCGGGATTTGAATTGAAATCAACTTCAAAAGAGGGATTTCATACGGATGATGCATTATGCAGTATGAGTGTGCAGTAACGTCCCCGCGGAGCAACTACATTAATCCTTTACGTGAATGACTCTCAAGCTCGAGGTACGTATTCGTATATGTATTGTATACGTACGTTCTCGATTCCTTCGAGACATTTGTATTGCTCGGGTTGAGATTCACCGAGAGAAATCACAATGAGCAACGCATCTCGAACAAATGCACTCGCGGCATCGCGCGCGAAATCCATGGTAACGATATGTAATCGTTAAATGAACTGGAAAAACGAAATAATCTGTCGAAAGCACACAATTTATCCATTGCGGAAAGTGGTGAAATTAGCCCGCCTCGGTTAAGTTGGCAAAATAAATCAATGTGTCAGCCAACTGTTACGTAACGCGTTGACATAAATTAGTTGTACGTATTAACATAGATAAATTATCCCAAAATGCTTATTCGCATACAGGGATGTCCGGCGAATTGTCAATTGCGACTGATGAAGAGGGGTGGTTTCCTGTGAAAAGTAAAGTAGGATATATCGTTTTAATTATGATCGATGAAAGCCCGTTGCGGCGTTGTAGAACGAAAACTCCCTAAATTTCACTTGGCGTCGTTTAACTGTCTATCACTCTTATATCTTCTTTGTTAATCAAAGCGTATCGAGAGAGAGAGCGGAGAACGGATGGAGTGCCTTCGCAAAATTGGAGGATAATAGCACCGATAGAGAATTGATCTTTTTTTTTTCTATCTATCTCTTTCTCGCAAAACAACTTATCGGAGAAGCCGTTTAACGGTTCGTTACAAGAGAGCTCCTTCGCACTTTATCTCGTTTGAGTCTCTCTGACGTGAGCAGCGGCGTAGCGGGGTTCAAGCGGATTTCCCGGTACGTGGGAATCATTCCGAAAACGGCAGATCGCGAACGGAATATCTCCGTCGACAATGCCGGGCTCAAAACTTGTCGTGGTCCTAAGCTGCCTAAGAAAAGCGATCCAGCTTTCTTTCTTTTTTTTTTTTTTTTTTTTTTTTTAAAGCTAAAAAGATAAATTTTTAATATTCTTTAAAAAGAATGCCTAAAATTTATTATATCAATATTTCATGCTAGATTCGGCCCTTAATTAGTAACGAGAGAAAAGAAATTTCTTACCGAACCCACAAACCGCGCGTGTCAATGACGTCCGGACGGTGTCGCGTGACATCCGCGAGATATAACATTTCCGCGAATATTATATGCCGCGTATCCGTTCGTGCTCGTCGGAGCGACGGCCCGGGGAAAATTTCGCGGTCCTATTACCCTTTTCGCGTGGCGCGCTAATTAGTACCGCGGAAAGGTAGCGGTGGACTTCGTTAGGGAGTTAGGCTCTATCTACATTCGCGTATTCGTGTTCACGGCGCATTATACCGCGGCTGCGGATTTGTAAAACGAATCCGTATATTACATTGGTCGTATCCGTCCCATCTCGACACGACTTAAAACTGGCAATTGCCTTTTTTTTTTTTTTTTTATTGCGTCCGTATTTCGAAGCAACTTTTATCGAGACGGGACGCTTGATAATTTGGGATAGTTTTACGTAGCAGTCTTTTTTAATAATCACGAGCGCGCGAAATATAGAATTTATGTGACATTTTTACATAGCTAAAAAAGTAGAAAATGTAATATTAAAAGAAAGAGACAGAGAGAGAAAGAAAGAGAGAGAGAGAGAGAGAGAGAGAGAGAGAGAGAGAGAGAGAGAGAGAGTCGTGCAGTCGTACTTGAAGTGTATCGGATGGATAAAGAATTCGGCGAGAGAAGAAAGAAGCAAGCGTTGACGGAGGCGAGACGAAGGTTTTCTCATGGAAAAACACGTCCTCACCTATTTCCCGAGCGGAGGAAGTTTCTTTGTGTCTTCAAATTAAGTTAGACCACGTGAAAGACGTATCCTCAAACTTTTTCCTCTTTTCGTTCGCCTTTTTCATCCACCTATCTTATCTCCGTCTTCAGAGTCCTTCCACCTGTCTCGACTCCGCTTCATAGAAGCGAAACTCACGTCTCTCGGTCGCACTTTATAAGGAGGTACTTTATTTAGTAAACCGTCACAGAAATATATCGATAGAGCTCTTCGCTAGCAATGGAAGAAAAAAATAACATATTAACAAGAACCAATATATATATTTATATCTTTTACTTCTGGGAATCTTAATCTTCGTTGTCTCTTTTTTTTTTCTTTAAACAGTATTTTAATTGTTTTTATTTATTTAGTCGAAACTTTTTTATATCAAGCTTAGTTTATCTCAGACGACGCGATTGTTCTTACCGAGGAGAAGGAAATGTTTTTATTCCGAATAATTCTGATGGAAAGAAGTGTTCGTCGAGATTCTATCGATTATCGGGATAAAGCAATCGTGTGCTGAGTGCAGTTTAAATACGACCTATCTTGTAAATATATCGAAATTGCGTGCACGTGGCAGAGATTGTCATCGCAAAGAATAAACGTTCGCTATCGAGCGTTAAAACCGATTTCGGGGGAGAGACTGTCATAACCGATTCTCGCTACTAATCTAAGAACTCGGTTGGCGAGTCGATGGAAAAGCCAGCGAGAGCAACGTCATTGTCAAAAGCAGTAATGGCGACCCGGAAGCGGCAATGACCCGTGCAAAACGCGGTGGGAGTGACGGGACTTTTGCACGGCAATCAGGGTAAAGCGCAAACTATTCAAGTTGCGGGCTTTCACCGTCGACTCGCAAGCTTCAATCTTTCTCTTCCCTCTTTCTCGCTCTCTTTCTTCGCGTTCATCTGTTCCTGTTTTTTTTTTTTTTTTTCTCTCCTTTTCTCTCTCGCTCATCGATTCCCTCCCTCGCCGACATTTTCCCTCCTCGCGGAATTTTTCTTCTTCATCGTTTCTGTTTCTTTTCGAGCCTTCCGCACTGTATACAAAGTGGAAGCACTAAATTGGAAACCGTGGCTTTGTCGGCGCTATTGCGGCTTCTTCTTTCCGCCGACCCGGTTTCACCCTATGTGTGTGTGTGTGTGTATATATGTATGTGTGTTTCGTTGGCTTTTTTCCTCTCCTCTTTACTTTTGCTCTTTTTTTGTTTCTGCAGTGAGGAGGACCGTTACTCTTGCACCAAGACGCGAAGACGTCGCCTTGACGTCGCGAGGACAGGCCACCCTTACAGTTGACACTGGGTGGCCAGATTTATTGAACGCGCCCTGTTCTCGAGGCAGTCGTTCTTCCTCACCAGTTACAATTGAATTTAAAATCTCGAGAAAGACTTTTCTTAAAATCTCTAGACGAGATATCCTTCTGTCATAAAAGCCGAAGACGAACAGACGTGACGAGTATGTTACGAGTATGTTTCAAATGATCAGCATATTTATCTCGAGAAATTAACATTACGCATTACGATGTCCGCGATAATAACGCGGTTAAAATATCCAGGTTTATAGGTAAACTTTGCTGGTGCATTATGCGCAAAGTCCTTTGAGTACTTTGGTCTTACCGCAACATTCTGCTGAAACCTGTAAATGGCCTTACTAAAATGTCCACACGTGGACGCTGAAGAAGTTTACGCACGGTTAGAGAATTGTGTGCACATGGTCATGCAAAGATTTTGTGAAATATTTTCTTTAAAATGTTTTCTTAATTAAATTAAAATATTTTTTTAATAATATCACAGAATATTAAAATCTTTCGTATAATTTAATAAATCTCATCAATCTTACACATCGGAAATAACTTAGTTATTATGTCGATAATTAATTAAGTAATTTTATTCAATTCTTAAAGTAAATATTAGATTTTCATACTTCTATATAATTCCTTATATATTTCTGTAATAAGGAGAAACAACATTAAAGAATTATTTAATGTCCATCAGATCTACAACTTTTAATTGCGATCGCCCCCTCCCATTGAACAGGAACGTGATAGGATTATTCTCATCTAACTTACTCATCGGTTCTCACCGCGAACGAGTGTAGATGGCTATCGGGTAGATGTAATATATGTGGAGGTCGATCCACCTGGAATTAATTAAGATTGTTCCGCAAACGTCGATTACTATCGTTTAGAAATCGCTGATAAGGGACATCGAACTACGTACCAACCTACTAGGTAACCGTCGGAACATCGTGAAATTTATCTGACCGTTTCTTGCTCCTGGTTCGGGATATGAGAACAGTCCGAAAATAGAATATTACGCGAAATCATTTGTGATAATTTTAGTTTTGTCGTCTAACTAATTCGCAAATGTCGAATAAAATATTCTCTAGAGTTCTTCTCTCAAGCTTTCCAAACGTTGTGTATAAGCAAATTTCTTACAATATAAGTATGAAAAAAAAAAGAATGTGAAATAGAATGTAATTAAAATTTTTAATAAAAAAAAAATATATATATATATAAATATGAAAAAAATATATATAAAAATATATTGAGAATAGAAAATATATATATATGCCTAACTGAAGAAAGTTGCGATATTTTTGTCACGTAGGGCGTTGCACTCTGCAGTAAATCTCTGCGTTTCGCCAACATTTTACAACACGGCTTGTCGGTATCGATCGACAAAAAGCCGGCACGCGAGATAAGAAATCTACGATTCGATCTGCAGGATTAGCGGGCCGGGACTGTTTAACTGTTTGGACAGTCGGTAGCGGGAAGTTTGTAGGAGAGAGCGAGAGTTGAGATTAGGGATAACCGAAGCTATCAATAGAGCCGGGGCAACCTAGCCACTGGCTTGTTGTCGGACGGTCGCTAACTTGCTGTTGCGCTATAAGTACTTTAGTTAACGCAGCCGGTGTATACATGTATACATAGCGCAAGTGTACAGCTTACTTGTAGGATTGTTTGCACCGAGTGACGTTACACGCCGGTAACTGCTGTAATTATTATTATCCGTGTAATGAGCAGAGAGTCGCATAATTCACTCTACTAATTACTATCGAAAGTTATCGGTAATCAACGGAGCCAGTGGCAATGTGGAAAATTAATACTGGCAAAACAAAGAGTCTCGTTAAGTAGAAAAGCAATCGAATAATCTGACAAGCGATAGATCAAGATGAAGAAACTGTATATGAAAATATTAGAAATCAAGGTAATTCGGAAATAAAGTTAAAAAATCAAAACTTATTTAATTTGGAAAACATGTGGTTTTTGAAAGCTTTCTCTTTTCGATATGAGAGAGACCTTTGCTTTTTTTCTATATATGTATATATGTATATAAAAAAAATTAACAGCTTACTTAAATAAATTAACAGTTTATCCAAAAAGATTAGATATTTAACAGAGGATATTTTTATATCATAGTATGACTATTTTATGTTAGAGTGCATAGAAGTTTCGACCTTTCGTCCCAAATCCTGGGAATAATCTTTATCCTAAATGTCAATCGTCACATTGCGTTATAAGGCTCCGCTTTTCAGACATTGCAAAAAAAAAAAAAGCGGCCACGTTATTGAGCACGTTGCGAAATAGCAAATGCGCCGCGGGAGAACGCTCAGCAGTAAATCACTCAGCAGTTGCAAAGTTGTTCAACTGAACGTGACCGATGTGTGCCCGTACACACGGAGCTCGCACGATGGTGCCGAGTTTGCCGGCTGGTGAATTGTACGTTGCGTTAGATTTAGTTAGCATAAAGGGTGAGTTCCATTTAACGTACTGAGTACGGGATAAGACCGTAACGATACTGTATGTAGAACTTTTGCCACCCGAATTAACGCCGGTTATATCGCTCTCGAACAATAACAACTTTATGTATATAATTTATGCCACACGACAGTACAGAATTTCGGCTTGCTAAAATGTTTGTTTCTCTCTCTCTCTCTCTCTCTCTCTCTCTCTCTCTCTCTCTCTCTCTCTTTCTCTCTCCCTCTTTCTCCTTTTATTTCAATTTATTTAATAAGAATTATTAAAATTAATGGTGATCGCGAAAAAATCACACACCTGTTATTAAAATGTAATCATTCTATAAAAGTTATATAATTAAAAAAAAAAAAAATTATGGTTTTTTGTATATATATTTACTCCACTAAAATATATTTTTTTAACAAATAAAATGGGAGAATTTTTTTCTTTGTTCTCTCAATCATATTGTAAACTATTCAGAAACATATTCACACAGAATGTACGGTCAAGTTCATTCAACGAACTTTCCTCACGTTAATTAGTTTGCAAAAAAAAAAAAAAAAACAGACTAATTCCAGAATTAAGTTTCGCTGGATCGCGCTGTAGACAAGTACCGTTTTTTTATCCCTGTTAAAGTAAAACGTAGAATGGAGAACCGATTTTTCCTCGCATATAGTCGGTTAAACTGACCGGCTTTTTCAGTGGCAATGCGAAATCGAGCCTCCTCTTCGGTAAAGACATTTTGATTTCATTTTTGGTTTCTACCATCGATCTATGAAAGATCTAGACCAGCCTCCGAGGCCTCATCGTGGAATAGCTCGACGAGGAAATTGAGAAGACGCCGTAGGGCATAGCTATGAGACATATTGGAATTCCAGAATTCACTATCTTATCCCCCACCTCTCCCCCTCCGCTCTCTCCCCTCCTGTCACTCTTTTCCTTCCTTCATGGATTTTTCGTTCCCTTCTTTACGCTGGAAAATACTTGCACCCCCGCAGCCTGTTTCGGAACTGGGGCAACCCCCGAAGATGTCGTCGTATGTGATTGAATATCGATTATGTGTCGAGTCTTCGCTTAGGTATCCACGGTTAGTCGAGAACGTAGCTCCGAGGACGACAAGGATCGGGGAAAGAGAGAGATTGGGAGGCGAACGAGCCGTGAACTTGCTTCTCATTCACGTTAGTTTGAGCGGTTTTCTGGGATCTTAACGGCGTAGTCGAGCCGCGCCTTACTTGATCGATTGGATCAGGTTTTTGCGCGGCAGAGACTGCAGTTTGCTATGCCGTCGCTTGATTCCCGGTTACTGCACACATTTATTTACTCGGTCGCGATTATCGAGCGGCGATTAAACATTCTTTTTATTCAATGAATATAAGTCGTTTAATCAACACGATTCTCATTTAATATATCATCAAAATTTTTGAGAGAAGAATTTGGAAAATGAAGTACAGTATGCATTAAGAATTCAATTATTCTTCGATGCATTTTTGTATTTTGCTGATATATAAATTTCACATTTATCAACACGATATCACGTTAATGTCGATAAAAATATTCCTATGAAGATTCGTCGCCGAATAACGCAAAATTAATAATAATGCGAAACTGTCTCTTATTTTTTTTTTTTACTTTATTAATACTTCATTCCTAGTATCTGCTATTGTCATGAAAGTATAAATGCGCGAGTAACACATTATATCCCTGGCATTTTTCTTCCATCAGTGAAACAAAAAAAAATATCCGATCAATTTTCTTTTCTGCTCGTTGAATTGTCGTACAATTGGCTATCCGTCCGTTTTCATTTACGACGCCTTGCATTCGTTTCTCTTTTTTTATTTCCGATATCTACACGTGATTTTCCCCCTTTCTTGTTATTTCCTATGTCGAACTATGCAAACACGCTGAAAGGAGGACTAGATAAAACACGATCCTACCCACATGGAGCCTCGAGGTAGGCGCAACTGCAAAGGAAAATATTGACTTTCCCCGTGAAAGTCGCTCAGGAATCTGCGCTTGCTATTACTTATACGTGAGCTAAAATGCGTGACGGCTCCAGTTTTGCATTTACTTTTTATTGTATAAAGAGAAGAAAGAGTAGAAAAAATCGAAAGAAAAACGAGGGGAGAGAAAAGAGAAAGAGAGAGAGAGAGAGAGAGAGAGAGAGAGAGAGAGAGAGAGAGAGAGAAAGAGAGAGTCTGCAAATTTTATCTAAATTTATATTATTCTTCTTATATTTCCTCTTTTTAAATCTGATATTAAAATTGTGTTTCAGTTTTACACGAATGATCGAAACGTTCAACAATTCCTATGTTTTAAATTCATAAATTCATCTGCGCTATTTATCCAGCAGTTTATTATTATTATTATCGTATTCCCTTTCTTTTATTTTACTGCATTGTGAATTTTCTATCGTTCTTTTTTTCACCTGACAACCAAACAGAGAGATTTTATCTCCTCAATTATTTATATAATGATACTGCAATTATACGGCTGTAACGATTCATCCTCGATAACTGACACCTCCTGTTTTGAATCATGGATCCTGTTATACAGAATTATTCAAAAAGTTTTATTCCTTTCACAGATTTATCAAAGTAAATTCAAATAAGCTTTTTGCACGATTTTCATAAGATTAACACGTGCGCGAAAATTAGATATTAGTTTCTTAATTCACAATTAAATATTTCACTAAGCAACATTTTTCTTTTAATAAGATCGACTTTGAATAAATTGAAGAATAAAGTTTGCTGTAACAATCAATTTTTATCTCTACAAAATGTAAATAAAATATTAATAATAAAACAAATGTTATCTTTTAAATTAAAATTATAATGTTTATTTTAATTTAAGGAAGGCGCATGATATTTCTGAGACATTCTTTATATATAAACACCTCATGATTCTTAATCATTCCTCGCTCCATCTTTATTTTTTTGATTTGGTTCTCGCAAAATCTTATAGATTTTCCCAATCACACCCTTCGTAATTTCGTTTAAGACTTCCCTCGCGACTTCCGCGTATTAATTTGCATTTCTCTCGATAGAAATATCGTTCTTTAACCACAATCAATTACAAATCTGAATTCTGAAATAACGATCGTCGCGATTTTTTAAAGAATATTTTGCCAAGAAAGCAAGATACATGTACAATATTATCCTTGGCGACGAAATATTAAAAAAAAAAGTTATATCTCAAAAAAAATTTGCCAATCTATACGCGCTGCTATGCGTTCACGCTTCGCAATTTATGCAAATTTCCGATATCGATATCGCGCTCGCGATATCAGGAAATTACACTAATCATAGGGAGGCGCATAAACTTGGAGAGCAAATAAAGCAAGTGGAGAAACCGCGTGCTCGGTGTAAGAGATCACACGGGGATGATAACGAGACGCGGTAAGTACGAGTCGAACACCACCTTCCCAGCCCTCTCCTTCGCTCTCGTCGATGACGAGAAGATATAAGACGAGGAGGCATCGACGAGGTTCCGTAAGTCCCGTCCGACTGGAAATAAGAAATGTCATTAAAGTTTCTCTCCCCGATCCTGCGTGTCGATCCTTTTTCCTCGATCGCTCTTGCTCAACCTCTACCCCTCTTTCCCCACTCCTCCCCTCCCTCTCTCCTTCTCCCTTTTCACTTCTTCTGATTATTCGTTATTCTCTGAGAAGAGGGATGGAGAGGTGACGGCGGTGGCTCTGGTAGTTATCTGCATTGGAAATTCAGGGAGGAGGGTAGGTTGGTTAAGGTGGTGACCGCCAACGCGCGAGAGATACTCCTTTTCTCTCTTCTCTTTTCTCTAAAGAGAGAGAAAGAGAGAGAGAGAGAGAGAAAAAGAGAGAGAGAAGTCTCCCCTTTTTCCTTTAATTTCTTCCACTTCTCACCGGGCAAGCCGAAGAGTTCCTAATTGCGAGCTCCGATTGGTTATTCCGAGTGCCTGCTCGGCGTGATACCGCTTTTGTTGCCGGCAGGATAGACAAAGTACGGGGCTTGAGTACCCTTTCTTTTCGCCGCTTTCGCGCTTTTCTTACCTTCAGCTTCGCACGTGCACCGACTGCGGCCCAAATATTCCATGAATATTGCGCAATTCTTTGGAAAACTTCGTTACGGGTTATATCTTTAACCTCTTCCCTTTCTCTCTCTCTCTATCTCTCTCTGTTTCTCTTCCCGCGGAAAATGTATTATCGAATGGATAAAATATGGACAGTCTCGAACAACGAATTTATGCAAAGATACCGTTGCTCTTTAGACGAGACTCGCCTGAGTCTACTCTCGGCACACAAACGTCCATTTAATTTCCAAACTAAATCGCCGGTCTTGATTCAGATTGAACTCTCTGTCGTCGTTCTCGCTTGCAAAATATATTACTTCTAAATTGACAAAATGTGTTTGAAAAACGGAGTGAATATATTAATATCTTGTAGGACGGAGAATAAAATTGATCTCTCCGAATTCGTCGCCCGATGAGAGACTTTGCTCGCGCGCGAGATTAATTCTCGCGTTTGAGAATCACGTAATAAAGTCGCGCGTCGACTTCGATGTCGCGCGACAGGGTAAATAATTTGATTCACCCCTCCTGCCTCCCCTCCCTCCTCCTCCTCCCGCAGTCACATTTTCGCCATTGCGTCTTGCACGTCCCCTTCGCGACGTCGTTCAATCCCGCGCCTCGCGCGCGGGCTGCTCTTCTTATTTCCGCATCTAATAATCCGACGTACGTGGCGGTCGTCCGTCTCGCGACGAGGTGAGAAACGCAACAGGACATGCCGGTAGAATTCATTCCTCGTAATACGGCACGATCCTATGAATAATAATGTTTACTTCGCCATGATGTACAGAAAAGGGAGTTGCGCGCATACACCCCCGTCCTGGCTGATTGCGTCAAATGAAGCGACTCGGAATCCTGCTCTCGCTGTAGCACGTCGGATAAATCCGCGAACGCCCCGGCATTGAGTTATCCTTGAGACTTCTTTCGCCTTTACCGCGTTTCATCTTCGTGCTACATTGTGTAGGCGTCATCAATAGGCGGTAACGCGAGAGTAAGAAGGAGTAGAATGCAAGGGATATGTGTACATCGGAGTGAAAAATTTATTATGAAAATTTTTATCTATCTGTAATCATTCTTCGGATACATGAACCAAAAACATAGAGAATCGCAGTTACGTACAACATTGAAAAAAAAAAAAAAAAAATTACTGGAAGGAGTGCGTAGCTGAGAGCGACGCATCTCTAAAATGTTACGGTTCTACCAACCACCTATAGGATGGATGCGGTGTCGCGTTTAATTTCGGTAACCCGGAGCGGGTTCAGTCGCGGTATGATAATTAAAATTTGTTGTCGAATAGCAATAGCGTGTACCAATCTCTCGTCTGATAGTGCCGAGAGAGAGAGAGAGAGAGAGAGAGAGAGAGAGAAAGAGAGAGAGAGAGAGAGAGAGAGAGAGAGAAAGAGAGAGAGAGAGAGAGAGAGAGCCAACACGCAGATGAATACGAAGGGGTGGATGGAGCGGACGAATCGTGGCCTCCGCGCGAGCGGGCGATTCCGTTTCGTTAAGCAATTCCGACGCGTTGCGTCCGATAACGTGCGTGTCCCGGGATGCGCGTTGTCCCTCTCCCCTGTCCCCCCTTCCCCCCCCCCCCCCATCATCCCCTCTCTCATAACGAACGAATTTATTCGCGCGCGAGTTTACGCGGGCAGCGTTCGCATGGAAAATTTACACGGCGGAATGGGGTGCAACACGGCGAACGGAGCCCAGATAGGGCGAATACGCCGACTTTGCAGAATTTCGGCTTCCTTTTTGCGATCCCTTTTTGCAAGCCCCGGATCCGGGGCTTTATCTACGAACGGTACACTTCGCTACACCAAACGATGAGGTGAGGGGGTAAGAGGAAGGGAGGGAGGGGAAAAACGTCGTAATTCTTTGGTCGGTCTTTCTGTCTCGCGCGCGTCCGATTTCTGTTTCGGCACCCGTTACACGCGTGTACCGGAATATTTGATGTGTCTGTTGTGACTGCTTATATGCGTACGCTATTATGTGCTGTCAATATCGGGGGCTATCCGGGCGCCCGGTTAATGCCCAATGCGGCATTAACGCGGTGCGAATTAGACCAGGGATTAATCTAATCTCTCGGCCGTAATATCCGTATAATATTCATATTTCTTTTTTGCACATATATTCCGCGAATTTGTGTAAAAATTGCAAGGCTGATACTCTTAGTTCGCGTTATGCGCGAGATAATGAGTAACGCGAAATATTATAACAATTCGGTAAATGACAGGATAATATCTGCCGCTACTTTTACAGAAATATATAGATATCCTTATTAGTGAGACATTATTTATTAACGCGTATATGTGATATATTAATCTAAATATTATAGAGTTTATTACATTGGTTGAGTTCTAATTTAAAGAGAGTGTTTTCACATTTTCTCAATGAAAAAAAAGCTTCTCTCTTTCGTTTTTCTCATTAAAATTATATGACTATGCAAAATATGTATGATATACGCACGCTATATGACTATGCAACGTATGTATAATATATGTATGATTCGCGAGATGCTTATTAAAAAAAATAACTTGTAATATTTTTCATTAAAGATGAAACGGTAATGAGTAACTATGCAGGATACGTGCATTCACCAAAGAGATATTCATTTTACGTATTTCCAGTTATCAGTATTACTTCTCGAGAAGAGGTCAATTTCTTTCAGTTTCTAATTAATTTTCTTTTGTTAAATTTCAGGCTTTATCGCTCGATTTAGTTAATGGAAGGATATTTTTTTTCAGATCCGGAAGGTTTTTCTCAAGAATATGTTGTACCACTTACGAATTATAAGTAGAGCGTTGTGTGTGTATTTTCTGCATTTTTCATTTACATTATGTTTATCGTT
Organism: Cataglyphis albicans; assembly: GCA_038406275.1. Taxonomy (NCBI): domain Eukaryota; kingdom Metazoa; phylum Arthropoda; class Insecta; order Hymenoptera; family Formicidae; genus Cataglyphis; species Cataglyphis albicans. The sequence continues at coordinate 11,358,627 of JBCAUJ010000061.1, forward strand.
GGACATACATTTTTTTATTGTTATTATCCCGATATATATGCAAATTTCGTGGGTTTATCAAAAAAGTTGATAAATCAGTCTATACACGATCGCGTTGCGTGCTGTTATTATATTTTTTAAGCCGCGATATATCGAAATTGAGTTACGCTTCTTGTACACGTGTGGCATGAGTGTCACGCGACCGATTGCAATTGGATTAATTCAGCGTTGTATCTCTACATATATATATATATT
>JBCAUJ010000061.1:11358960-11395659 GCA_038406275.1 Cataglyphis albicans
TCAGCGTTGTGTATCTCTACATATATATATATATATATATATATATATGTACATTTTTTGTTATAACAGGACAGTGCAAACGATCGTAGTGGCTGTCGCGCATATTTGATACAGCTCTGGGTTCTAAAAATTGATTAATTGAATTATCGATATATTTGAAGAAGGGAACCTGCTCGTTTTTCGCGTGAAAAAAAATATTGCCGCGACAAGATGTTTTATTATTTTGCGCCAAACGGGCACATCCGACAGTTTATAAATATTTTCTAAAGGTAATTAAATCACGCTCGCCTTTTTCATATCATTATTTGACGTTCGCAATATTTTTATATATTTACTTCTCACTTTTGCTTCTTTAGAGTGAGATTAAATTGATCACAATTGTTTATTGCCCCTTCGTCGATTTTTCGCCGTTATCATTTTCGTGCGATCTGGCCATTATCATTTCCTTCGCGATTTGGATAATTCGAGTTCGTTTTCGCCGAAATCGTGATTTCACAATGTCGCTTTCCTCGCCGAGTCCTCTTCGATACAGACTCACTGAGATGCAGCGAAAACCCGTTCATTCTACAGTTCCGCATCACATACAATACCACGGAGTGCGATCGCGCCGCCTTCTAATTTCTACGTGTTTGTTTCCATCCCCGTCTTATCACGCCGCATCGCCGTAAACGCAAATTCGCCCTTATCTTTCACGATACGAACAGACGCTTCTCCCTGAATTCAACAAATTATACGATAAGTTTGCCAATTAAAAATCAGATTTTTTTAAAATTGGTTTTTTATTTTTATAAATAATGTCACGCAGTTGCCTCAATTCTGGGACGTTCTACACACAGCTGAATCGACCGGTGTGTCGCCCTTAAATTGGCATACTTGGGAGAATTTTTCGGAGTATCCTATGGCGCACAAATGCTTGCCCGTTTATTCGCACATGATTGCCCCAAATCGTTGTAAGTCACGGCGTCGCAGTTAACTCCAGCAGATCCTCGTGGATAGTCCGTCCTCGTCCCGACGAAAGCGTTCCTCGATATTCCGCGCGCGTATCTTGCAAACGAGATTTCGACCGGCAAAGAGGAGGTGGGAAAAAATTTCAGTGGATCGGCGAGAAGAAGGTCGTAAAGACGGACGTGGCACGCGCTGCGCGAAACGTCTTAGGAGATGTTACGACTCCGCATTGTGAGGATTTTTCTGATCGATGTAATCTCGATTCTTCTCTCGTAATTGCTTCATCGTGGGATGCAATTCTCGCGATACAGATAACAATAAACTATTAAAAGTATCCCGTAAAAGAGTTTTAATATCGCAGTTTGATTTGTATTCAGAGATGACCGAATTTCACGTTGCTGGAGTTTATCCATCCATATATACACATGTTTCATTCTCCTCGCAAACCAAGGTGGATCTATTTGCTCAGGACTAATATAATTTGAAATTGTAATTTACACTTCTCCGAATCAGACAGACCATATCAACAACTCTCCTTTCGAGAAGATCAACAGATATTATACATATTTCGCCTCCGAGCTGACGTGAAATTTCTTCGAAAAACAGAAAACGCCTTGAAAAGAAAAAAAAAAGAAAAAAAAATCTTTCGGGACAAATGACAACATTTCGTCAACACTCGCGGAAGACGCTTTCGCGGTAATCACTGTGTACTCCCGGGTGCTAACAAAAAGCCCTAAAGTCCTACATCAAAACTCGAGTGTGTCGGAATGTCGCGCTCGGCGAGAGAGACGGGATTGGGGAAAGTCGCGTGAGCAAAAAGGGTCGGGAAAAAGCCAACATTAAGAGGCGCTGAGCTGGCGACACTGCAATCTCAGGAGCTGGCAGGAAAAAATCCGCCCCCGTCTCCGACGCTTGAAAAAAGAACTCGCTAAAAGGTCGTTAAGGTTAATGTGCCGCGAGGATGCCGAGGGCTTGAAAGCACCGCTTACTTGTCTGCGGTTCGTTCCAAAGGCCGGAGAGGTGCCGCTGAACGCTCCTTGTACCGCTTGTCGTCAGGATGCGGCAGGATTATTCTACGAGATGTCTTCTCGTCACGCTGCTTGTATATATTTATTTCGCGCGTCGTGACATTGGATTTCCGAGAAAAAGGAAAACAATTAATCGTAAAAATGGAATTGGCTGCAAAGAAACTGCTGTTTTATTTTTTTCATTATATCCAAACATGTTTATTAGTCTAATTAACTTGCGATAACCCATAATTGAATTTCAATAATATGTAATGTAGATATTATTTTAATTATTCACGTATTGGCACAAAAATAAAATAATTGTTTTCGTTGCGCTCAGTGGAGCATACTTCGATAACAAATTTTAATTGTTTTAAATTAAATGACGCGTATGCAATTATAAAAAGACGGTTTATAAAAGAGGATTTACACGTGGTAAAAAAATATCGATCAAATAATATGTGTACAATTTTGGAATTGACGTGGTACCACCTCGTTGTATGCGCATAATTTTGCTTAATATTTCATCCAAGAAGTTGGTTATATTATTAAAGAGAACGATTATTCTCCCAGTGTACAAGTGAGATGGAGCAGTATAGCGTGAGACGCACAAGTTTTCAGTTCGCAAACTTTCGTTGATTATGCTGTTCGCTACCATTCATGCTGATTCAAATGCGAAGGATTTTATCAAACGCGCGGCGCAACAAACTTTTATTAAATCTTGCCATTACGATTTGACATTTAAACGATACTTTATTTTCTAAAAAATCTTTAATTTTTTGAAATAAATTCCATATTTCTTGTTACAAAAATATTTGTAATTTATTATTATATTCTTGTTAGAATATTATATTTTTAATATAAAATATTTTATATAGATTTTTTCATGCACAAATAAAAACTTTATGAAATCTTGTAATTTTATTTTGTGTGCGTGCGCGCTGATCCCGTACATAAAAAATTATTTCTCATTGTGAAAGTTAGTAATACGAGCTCTCTTGTAGATTTCTCGGAAAATTGCATTTGGAATTAAGAGCGCGACGGTAAAACCTTTCTTATAACATTTCCATAAATTTCTCGCGAACAAGTAGGCGCTGAAGGAACTCGCGCGCATGATATTACGCAACATCGCGCGCTTCTCAAATTCTCCGCGCGCGAATTATGCTAGCGGCATATCATCCCGAATTAATTCAATTTGCATCTGTTACTTACACGACTCAGCGACGATACAGCCGGATTACACAATAGATATCGCATCGATCGAATTATCTTTCTTCTCGCGGCACGTCCGCCAACTTTCTCCTATGAAGAGGAAGAATTGCGTCGCATAATTTTGTGACGCGCGTGCCGGGTCCGGGGAGCTCGCATTATTATGCCGGTGCGGAATTGCGTTTTACGTGGCCGACAAATTTTATTACAGCGAACCCGGGGCCGGGTCTGTTAATACGGCGAATTTGCCGCGCAGAGGCATAAAAAGAGACGAGTGGAATATAGGCTGCGTGGGTGCGAGGGAGATAGGAAAGGGCGACGAAGGTTTCGCGCACCTCCGTTGAAAATCCTTAAAGCTCCCTAAAGCCGCACGGTGACGCCGGATCCTCACGTAGTCCCCGGGGACGAGGGTGAGAGGGAGAGGAGACGGCGACGGCGAGTCCGCGGAATAAGCGTCGAACGATGGATGAATTGGAGCTTAACTCTGCGGTGGCGCGATTTGTAAGCCCGCTCGTTTCCGCCGATTTGAATGGTTAACTCGGCGATTATCTCGCCGATCCTGTCCCTTTAACCCGGCTCCGACCCGTGTCTTGCTTTACGATCCTCCCTCAATTCACATATTTTCACGATGTTCTCGACAAGTTGGCGTTTCCGGCACAGTGAAAAGAAAAAGAAAAAGGAATTTAATTGTCAAATAAAAAGAGAGAAAGAAACTAAAAAAGTAAAAGTATTCGAATAAAAGCGAAATAAATAATTAACTGCGATAACTTTGCAATTGCGTTTTGTTTTGCGCGCGATGGTGTGCATTATTTTTCGGCCACCTTCTACAGGAGGATTGCAGGAACCCCGTTAAACATTACAGGAACTCGCGAGCGATATATCCTAGATAAGAGCTATTGGTTAGTCAGCTCGTTCAATGGAAACGTTGTTCCCTTGAATGGCGTGCACACCGAGCTAAAAAGGAAAGAGAAAAACAACGAGATGAAGTATAAGTCCGACGGTGGGAGGGAGACGGCGATAGACAGATAGATAGATAGATAAATCGAGAAAGAGCGGAGAGAGAAAGAAAGAGAGAGATGTATTTCGACTAACGGGTAGAAAGCGAGACGAAACGAGAGAAGAAAAAGAGTCGGGACGGACGGCGAGCACGGCGTGAGATTCTCAGATAAAATATCCAATTTAAAGTTTCATCGTAATTTTACGATTCTTGGAAGTAAATTAATAGTATTATCTACTGGCACTTCCAACCCCAACCCACCCTCCCGCTATCGTTCCTATCACAACCCCGTCGCTTTCTGCCTAGCGTTCGCCTAACCTGGCCCTCGCGAAGGGAACTTTGAAAATAAGCAGCCTATTACTCATTACTCGCCTTCGCTTATCGGAGAGGACTCAGAGGCGTCCCGAAGAGTCTTTTTCGTGTGGTCGTATAACGACTTCGACTTTGATATATAAGGTGGTCCGTGATATAGTCGGTACGTGGTTATACGTAACTTTGGTGCGATATAGATTTAAAAAGCCATTAGCGACGAAAATTAGAAATGAGTATGTGTGTGTCTTTACGTGATATCTATTGATCTAGCTTTTCTATATTTGCAAAAAAATTTGTTGTAATATATATCGACAGTTTGATTTAATTTGTAAGGTTTGATGTGAAAAATTCACTTTTATCAGAATGCAAAGTTAGAAGCAAAATTGGAAATGACATTAGACGTTTGAAAAACATATTATGATTAATTGTATATAATCTGTTTTACAATAAAAATTAGTTTCCAATATTTATTGGATATCCATTATATGTAATAGAGTTTTGTGTGCGATGTGTGAAAATATGCATGTGTAATAGAAAATAAAATTGACACTAGATAAAATTGCTTCGTTAAAGTCCATCCTTTTTATGAGATCACATTGATGATCAACAATGCGACATTCTGCAAATATCTATTCTCTATTTTTATTTTCTATGTCACTTGATTGTAAAATTTTACTGTCAAACTGTCGCGCTCACTTTTAGAAGTTTTCGAACGTATGGTCTTTGACATATCCAGATCTTTGTTCCATTTCTAGAGTAATGGCACGATAACAAACTCTTGTACCGATATATATATATATATGTGTATGTGTGTGTGTGTGTGTGTGTGTGTGTGTGTGTGTGTGTATGAATACAATATATACGCGAAAATTTAAAAGCTTGCGGAGAGTAGAGAATAACAAATGTGGCTTATTAATCTTAAATACATTAGAACAATACAAATCTTGTTAAAATCCGTCATGTAAAATTTATTCTCATATTCTATCTGAGACGGGACAGGATATTAATTTCTGCCCGCAGTGACTTGTCAGCTGATTTAAATTTCGCGGAGATGCGAAACATAACTGATAACTTATGGTTTAACTCGAACAAGAATATGAATAAAAGATCAAAAGTAATACAAGAATATAAATATTCTAATAGAGAAGAATAATAATTTTTTAATAAAGAAAGAATATTGTTAATTTTTAATTATTTCGTAACATATCATTTTTTTCTGAATCAATAATATTTAGAATCTGTAATCTTTATCGATAGTTGAAAGTCGGAAGAGAGAACGAATGAAAGAACGGGATTATATTTTATGCTTGATAGAAAATAAAAATGCAATAATAATTTTAATTGCTCATCACCGCCATATTACTTAAATACAGATGCATGCAGTCTTAATCGCGGTCGGGGAAGTGCGACTTAGCAAATAACGCCTGGCTATGACGGTAGGACAATTCTCGCACGCAGTAGTCGAGGACTATGGCATATGTAGGCCCGTCTGACATATGCGGCCACTACTCCTGCCGAGTGGTGAGCCTGGCAAGCCCCGAGCGGAGAAGTCACTGGCAGACCATCTCAACGGCGAATATATGACCCAGATCTGTAATTTTTATCCGCTTCCTCGTCCTTGTTCTTATCCCTACCCCCTTCCCCATCCGTCCATCCCATTCCCTTTATTCTCTCTTTATGCCAACGCCACGGGGACTCTTCCGCTTTCGTTTCAATTTCTTAATTTCTGTTTCGGAAGGATTTTATTCTACTTGAAATCACGGAAATGCCTGTCGATATCGAGATATTTTTATGATATGTGGTTTTCGATAATTAATAGTACGCGATTATTGAGCCGCATAATTGAATTGCTTTCCGCCGTCTTTGGCCGCATTGAATATTCATTGTCTTCTGTGCATGCATAGAATTTCAAACTAAGTCGGAAGGTATCATCGCATGTCGGCGCATCGCCGAGCTTGAGCGATTATGCTTGCATTTTCTTGCATAGAAAATAAAATGGCTGGCCCTATGGTGGTGTGTGACGCGACCGTCTGTAGAATCTCTCTCGGATTTGCCTGTCGCGTGACTTGGACGATCCCAGATCGGATTTGCCGATACCGTTTATGCGCCGGCCCGTGACTGACCGACCGACAGAACCACAAAATACATAAGCAAGGACCTAAAAGAGACTCTCCGACTGGAGGCAGGCTTTAACGGGTGTTCGCGAAGGAGTAACTCGTTGATTCGATGACCATGATTGTCAAACACTTGACAGATTATTTTTAAACCTTGTCAATTTATTCTGCTTAAAAGAAACTGGATAAAAGATAGAAAATTATAGTTTATTTATCACGTCAAATTTTTTATCCACATTTTAGCATCTCAATCATTATGGCGACACTTTTTCGTTGTCGTTTCTTGATAACTTATAACTTTGCGGTATTCAAGCAATACTTACAGAACTATACGAAATGCTCGTAATATCTTAGTTTGGCTGAGGGCAAACGGCTCAGTAGCTTACTCATAACAGGACAGATTCTCGCGTAACGAAGGGACGAAGAGCGGGAATGTGGGGTCCACGATAAACGTGCGGGAACGCGCGCGATTCATCGCGTATGTAAACGTGCATGCCCGTTTGACGTGTATACTGGAGCGCTTTAAGGAGAGACGATGCACCGCCGCGTCCACACACGTGCACGGGAGGTCGTGTTGTATCTGGGATGAGAATCTTAATATCCGTTTATAGAACATTCTAATTGGTTTATTTTAGAGCTGCCAGAGGTATTTGAATTATGGCGTTTTAATGTCTCTTCGACCATCTTCGCAAAGGTGCCTTCCCCCCCTCCTCCTCTCTCGCCACTCTCCTCCTTTGTCAGAGCGTTTCTCCTCTCATCTCCCTCTGCCTGTCGTGCACGAGTCAATTTCGGGTCGATAGACACACACGACAGCTGCAACGTTTATGCCGAGCTGCCGTGCATACCCTTAATATCCGCCTCAACCTGTAATTAAGCCTCCACTTCCCATTAGGCTCGGTTCCCGTGGATGTGTTCCTCGCTCGGAAACCGCCCTCTTTTTTGCCGACCCGACGGCGGAGCAGCGGATACCGGGTATATCCTTCCTGCGATCAGTAAAATTATCTCCCGGTTGGATGGCGGGGATATTTTTAACGATTTTGCCGGCGTTGTGTTTTTTTTTTTTTTTTTTTTTTTTTTTGGAGTGCCTTTCGAGACTCTCAGTGATCTAAATTAACCCTCTACATTAAGTCATCTAAATTTAAATAATTAAAAAAATCAAATTTTAAGACTCAATAAACTTGTAGTGCTTTACGCTGCATAATTAACGCAGGATTAATTTTTCAATAACAATGTTCATTAAATGAAAAAAGACTGTAATAAAAAAATACGTAAGGAGATATAAAGCAACTCTCGTTGCACTTGGGATCTAATTGAAATTAAAATTAAATTTTTGCTAAAGAGCAAGAGATGTATTTTTGCAAATTAATATTTTAACTCACATGTGAAAGACATGGAAAATTAAAATAAATTAAATTTAAAAAAGCCAATTCTGATCAATTAGGGATTAATTAAGATCAATTCTCCTTCAGACGGACTTGTAAAAATTAGAGGCTCAATTTAAAACTCCATCGTCATGCTGTATTATAAGAAGCAAAAGACGTTTATACGCCGTCTAAAAAAAAATAAAATAAAATAAAATAAAATAAATATCCTCACTTACTTACGCGGAGAAGGACCAAGATATCGCTGACATATTTTAATTTAGTGCGGTGGATATATATATCGCCGGCGCGATATATATATGTGTTCAAGGTAAAAAGAGAGAGAAAGAGAGAGAGAGAGAGAGAGAGAGAGAGAGAGCACTCTTCGCAGAAAGATATTACGATGTTAGAGCGCGAGGATCATCTTCTCCTCTATACGCGCGATCTCTTCGTTGCTATGATATATCATAAGTTCCATTTACCCGCCACACCGTGCGTTACATTATCGCGGCACGTTTCAGCTATAAAGGCATCTGTCAGGTGAAATAGCCACGGTCCTTCTCGTGTCTTCTCCCGTGTACCACGACGGATAAATTGAATTTAACCGTTCGAAGAGAGGAGAACGTGTTGCGACTTTTGAAGGGAGTCCTTTCATCCGGGTAACTCGATCTGATATAATCAGGTCCTTTCAGGTGAGTCGGGTCTGATTGATTATACAGTCCGGATGTCTGTTACATAATAATAATAAAAAAAGGGAAAAGAGTATATCATTTAAAAAAGAATATATCTTGTGTTTTTCTTCATCTCTTTGAAAAGAAAAAAATGTCTAGTTAAAAGAGCTTCAATTTTTAAGAATAGAAATATATAATTTTGATTTAAATCGTAATTATAATTTTTATAGTTATATGATATTCTAAAGGCAGTAAAATTATTTAAAATTAAATTAAGTTTTTGGCCATTTTTGGACATGTAATTATCATTTTTGCATATAAATATATATACTATCTATAAATTACCTTAACGAAACTCGAATTAGATTGATGATATCTTCGAAGTGTAAGAATATCCGTTATAATAACGGCTGTATGCCTGGATATTAAATGTATATTTGGAATATTTGTGCTGCGCACCTATGGAAATGCTCCGTGACTTGGTATTAAAGGTATCTTTCAATATGGGACCACGGTTTCCCAGCCTCCTTCTACGAGAGACTGTCTCTCCCTCTCTCTCTCTCTTTCTCTCTTTCTCTCTCTCTCGTTCCCTTACACCTCCGATCCTGTCGCGGATTCCACGTCATTCCTCTGCCACGTTATTCGCTCGGTATTATGAATTTAGAAATATCATAAGATCGGCGACGTGTTTTCACGATATTGAATTTCAAGCGCGATCTCTATAACGTCCAGTGCAAAGTCGCGGAATACTTGACATACTTGCTGCTTCGTACATACGCGGCACGATTTCTCGGTGTAACATCGTGTCGCGGTAAATGCCGGAAATTACACAGCTGGTTCTGTCCTTTGTCGCTTGGGAATTTATTCTGCGGCGCCGAGTAGTCCAGATACAACAATTTGGTGCGTGCCAGAGAGAAAGAAAAAGATGGAGAGGGGGAATTTTCGAAATTTCTATCTCGTGAGAAATCAGAAAATAATTATTTAAAATGTTTTTTTGCAGAGGGAAAAGATCATCGCTATACGCGAGAGGAGAACGTAAATTCTCTACGTTAAACTTGCTTCTAAATCAAGCAGAGTGTGTGTATTTTACGCTACAGAATAAATTATCTCCAAAAGTAAATTTGTCTCTCTCTGTGGAGAAGACCTAGAATCCTCAAGTCATTACCGGTGTCGCGATAGGAGGACACACTGTGTCGCTTTTTGCTGTATACTCTATAAAAACATTTTCCACGTCCAGGTCGTGGAAAAAATGTCTGACATCTTTGCTAGCGAGACGTTTATACACCGGAGTTTAAGGAAAAGCTGCTCTATCTAAACGATTCTATCGCGTCTCCGTTTCTCTGTCCCTCTTCGTGTTAGCAGACGTCGTGACGTTCGCGATCGACGTCCAATCCTTGAAAAGCAGCACTCTCTTTGAGGCTCCAGGAAAAAGTTGAAAGGCTCTTCCCTGCCTTCCACTACTCGTCTCCCTTTACAGGTTGCTACTACTGTGTTGTCCTGCTCCGACTCTCTCTCTTTTTCTCTTTCTCTCTTTCTCTCTCTCTCTCTCTTCGAAATCGGCCAGATTAACTTTATATAACTTTGTCCGAGAGCTGTGTGTAAATCAAAGGAACGCAATTAATCGGGTCTTGATTGCAATACTTCGCGGACTTTCAATATCCAATTCAGGCGGCCTGTCTCGTTCGCCCCTGCCTCTTTTATCAATGCGGATTTTCTTCTACTCACTCGCTCGAATGACGTCTGTGTCATCCTCGTGATTGTTAGGAGCATGAGACGTAACGTACTTTGATCTCTCGTTGCAGCTGATGAGAGAATTTAGTGGTTGCTGTTCTGTTGTACGTTCAGATGTAAAATATGTAAGGATTATATTGAAAAAAAAAAAAAATCTTAAACTACTATCTTATGTAAAATTATGAAATTCAACAATTCGAGTAATCCTCGCGACAATTCTCCATCTATTAGATGTTGATTTTGTGTCTGGACGAAAACAAGGGAAGCCCCTTCCTCGCTGTATACTCCTCAAAGTTCGTCGCGGGAACTGCGAAACCAAACTTCCTTTTCCGTGACGGAAGTTCGACTAGCTGCTCGCGCCGGCCGTTGGATGACAATGAGCCTAAGGTAACCACAACCGGGTGGTGTCTCCGCTATTGTTGTCGTTGGTTGCCGACAGAGTTGGAGAAACGGCGCCTGACCTCGGTTTCCGTGATTTACAGAAGTACCTAACCGGAATCCTCCCTTTGAAGATGCCTCTTGCGCGCGCGGGCTGACTACATAATGAGTCTTTCTACTTACGTGGCACCTACGTACGTCCTTACGAGATCCAGTACATCGTTGCTCCGGCAAACTTTGTCTGTGCATTCCACCGCTTTCCTTCTTGATTCGACAAATTTTAAAGTCGAGACCATTTTCTTTTACTAGCTCGGCAGAAGTATTTAATTCGAGCAGCGAGAGAGAGATATAAAAATCTACCAAACATTCTGAAAGCGAGAAAATAAAATATAATTATATTCTCTTGATATAAAAATTTGTTCTAAAAAAGATATTAATAGAAATATATATCTCGATTAAATTGAAAATTGGTAATGTAACTATTCCGAAAACTATAGATGCGTGTTTATAAATAAATATTGTTTTAAAATTTATATAAAACAGTTGCACTTTTTTTCGCTACATTATATTATATTACATTAATGTAATTAAAAAAAAGTAAGTGGCACGCAGGTGTGTTTTCCCCAACGTACCATCTTGTCGCGGCATTGCAGAGGCGTGGATTCTCGTTAAATGAGGTTTGGGATTTAATTATCTTAGAACATTCAGCGCGCCCCGAAAGCTTTAGTCGAGAAAACATATTCATATTTTCTGCTTAGAATATAATTCAAAGGAATGTAAAAATTATTCTCAACGCGTATTATATTCTATAAAGATTTCTGAAAGTCTATACAGTGTGTTTATTTAAAAAGTTGAGAATTGTCTTTATTATTCTGATAAACTTCAAGTCTCGTTACATGTAATCTTTGTTTAAAAAGCGATCTGTTTTCTTACAAAGATGATAACATATGTCTAACTAAATTACTTTTAATCAATTATATATTACAATTACATATATACAATTTTTGATCCGATTAGTCTACTGAAATCGTACGGGTATTCTAATAAATGACTGTAATTGCTCAATATAATATACGGCAGAATTTCTTCATTAATACATGTTAATATATTCACATGAAAATGTATAATTATCTATACTATCTAGTTTTACGCATAATGCGGAAGCGTATGGTAATCATTACAAATCGAATTATGATTTGTTATATTTCGTTATATGTATAATTAAACTCTCTGTAATTTTCATACAATAATCATAATATAAATTATATATATATATATATATTTGTTTGAAAAATGAAATTATTATAAAAAAAAAGATAAAAAAAACAAACAGACATTTTTTAGAAAGCCATTTCTCAAAGAATTTTATGAAATACAATATGATTGCACTTCGAGATACACACATACACGCACAAGGCGTATAGTTAATATCTCAATCCAATTGACGAGGATTACAATCTGTACCGTTTCCAGAAGAGAATCGTTGAAAATTTTCTTACGAAAACGCGCAGAGCGTATAAACGCGTGCGCGACGCGACAAGAGGGGGTAGAAGAGAAAGAAATGAAGAACCTCGGTCGCCCTTTCCATCTTCGCCCGGCCGAGTCAAGTCTATTCGGTGTTTTTTTTTTTTTCCTTCTTTTTTCTTTTTGCCAGTCTCTTTCCATGCAGCAGCGAGCCGATAGGAAGCAAGAAAGAGGAGTGGAGGAGGAAAAAATCGGATTGTCCGGTTTGTTGGACCGGCAGCGCTGACTCTGCAGGCTCAGCCAGTAATACATCAGAGGCTTACTAACCCCTCAAACGTAAAATACCCATCTAACCCAGCTCACCCCCTCACACGGCGACCTCGTCTCTCCTTTTTTTCCTCTTCTCTCACCCTTCCTCTTGCCCTCTTGTGACACTGGCTGAAATTCTTTCGTATATATATGTATATATATATACATATATATATATATACTGTACAAAGTTGCACGTATGCATTCGCAAAAAAAAATCGCAGGCGAAAAACACATTGTGGATGCAGGCATTGGAGCAGCTAAATTCGGAGCGCCGTCGAAATGTTTATATGCTTAAAATATGCCGAAGAGAAGAGAAAGAGAGAGAGAGGGAAATTAAATTTTAAAGCTTTAATACATTAAATTTTAAAGCTTTAATTTAATAGTTGATGATTGACGTTTGTTTCTTATTTTGAGCGTAAATTGACAAACGATCATCGCTATTCGCTTCTCATCAAAGAGATACCTGAACAAAATGTTATAAAAATATTATTAAAGTTTCGGGAGATAATTTCGTGCGTATGTAATGGTGCTTATATGCTCTTTTATTCGCGGTGTAACCACAAAAATTGATGTAAATTCGACAATTTGTTTATCTCTCGATGCATCCGTTTCACGTATGACGATTTAGAAGCGCGTAATCTTATACACTATAGCAATGCGCTTTTCGCGATATATTTATAGGAATTGATTAAATGATTTGTTGGAAAAAAGGGACAATTTCCAGAGTGAGTGACCATGGCAAAACATTTCGGCTGTCGAGAACGCTTAAGCTGTCAAAGCGAAGTTGCAGCCCTAAAGCGATTTTCGGCGCAGCAATGTAGAGTAGAGGAAAGCGAGGTTTACGCAAAACGGAATTGATGCATTTCCATTTCGATGGTATAAAAGAAAAACGTGGTAATTGTTCCTTATTCGGAGAATTGTTCGCAAAATATAAGTTTTTGCTGCATGTTTTACATTATAACATATAAAACGAATTATTTTATAAAATCAAATAAAATGAATCAATATGATTCTTCTTTCTTGATGTTTGATATATGCTTGAGAAATTTCTAACAATTATATGATATAATTATAAAAAAAATAGTTATATAGTTAATTTTATTTTATAAAATAAAGATAGAACATTCGTGATCAGTTTTCTACTCCAATATACTTGCATATATATATGTATATATATATATATATATATATATATATATATATAAATTGGCGATTTTTGCAATACGAAAAAACGAATTTGTCACGAGCGTGCAGTTTGTCCAACTATTTGTCTGCCTGTAACCAATACGGCCAAAGTAAATGTCAAGTATTACGATAAAATACCATGTTTGAAATAAAAACTGGATAGTTAACGTCATCGTATACCATCGCCAAATATGGATATTTAATTGTTTTGCGATGGACAGGAGATTGTTTTTTAGATGCTTCCCGAACGATACGCGATAGAAATATTTTATATCGCTACGCAATTACATGTCGTGAGCAGAGTACAATTTTATATCTGCTCTGGATGTGTATCTATAAATCAATCTCTGTCTTGTAATCTCGATTAATATTTTAATTGATTGATAAATTCTATTCTATCCTGCTACATGTGACACTCTCCTCTTTTTTTTTTTCTCCTTCTTTCTTTCCTTCACGATTTTTTTTTCCAAGTTTATTCTGAAACAACTGTAACTATGGCGCAATTGCTGCAGCCATGTCACTCATGCTAGGTTTATATTCGGAACATAATAAAACGTTTACTTCTCTTTCTTATTCTTGTCTGATATTTTCGTTTCTTACATTTCTGTAGGAACGATGAAGCTGGTCGGCTTGCAGGAATAGGAAAGAATATTAAAGGAAACATCTCGGGATACGCGCTTTCATATTTCGACGGTGTCTCCAACTGAAATAGGAGCCAAGCGTATATAGGATAGGTAAGAGAGCTTGATTTCTAAAAGCGCAAGATTCTTGTCGTGGAACGTACAAGTGTTCTCGCGTGTGCGTTCAAATGGATTCAAAGACTCATATACGTAGACCGGATGCTTTTTTCTTATCTCTCGTATTTTTTCACGGGATTAAGAGCTCGATAAAAACAGCTTATGACGATGTCTCACCGTCGTAGAAACGTTTCGAACTGGAAACGCGCGCGCCTGACAAAGGAATGCCCCGGACACATCCCGAAAGGAATGATTGTCCCCGTTACCCCTAAGAGACGGATGCGCGTTATCGCTGTAAAGAATTCGAAAGAAACTGTGCACGTGCTTCTTCTTCGCTTCTGTAAAGACGTGAACGCAGCACTGTGAATAAAATTGTACGAGTCGAATTTTAAATTAAAAGCTCACTCGAAGCGATATAACTCTACTTGCTTTCTCTCCATTTTTTAGAATACCAGCACGCAGCTCGCTTTCCACAGGTTTACTTTTGAGAATAAAAAAAAAATTAAAAATTAAAAAAAAAAAAATAAAAAGTAATAATATTAAGCAATATTATTATTTAATATTATATATTCTTCTTCTTCTATAAAATAACATTAATGAAATTAAATAACATTAAGGATATTGATATTATTTAATAATACTGATAATCTTTAACAATTTTATTAAAAATTGAACAATATTATTACTTAATATTATATTCCTTTTTTTGTTTTCTCTCTCCCCCCCCCCACCCCTCCTCTCTTCCTCTTCTCTTTCTGTCTCTGAATCATTACAATACTGTGATATTGTTGTATAATAACGTATTCGGCCTTGGCAGCGTAAATATTAGCGCGCTATTATTTACGTACTTCGATCTTGATTGTGTTATCATTTGCGCGACGACACTCGAGCAGGAAAGTAGTCGTGCGAGACGCTCCATCGAATTTCTTTTTTAAACACGATCTCGATCAATATCAAAAAATTATTTGCTATATAATATAATTAATAATTAATTCATATTTATAAATAATATATAACTACATATATATATATAGCGACGATATATCTCGTATCGCATATTCGCTAAAATTGATTTATTTACTCAAGTAAGAATTAAAATAATAAAAACCAAAATTATTGTTTTGTTGCAATCTTTACGAACAATGATTATTTCTTTAACAACACATAGAGTCAAATATATATTGCCCATGGTGCTACACCATTTGATTTTTCAATGATCTAGATATAATTTGGATTAAGAACGTATAAAACATTGAAATCACAAAATCGAATAATTAACATAACAATAACTCGTTTAATAATAATAACTCAATTATCATAACAATAATTATTTATAAAACAAGTAATGTATCACAGAGTGATTCAATAAATAATTAATCGTAATTTAAAATATATACAATAACTTAATATTTTATAATAAGTAAAATATTTCGAATTAACGATACCTAACATGGTATTCGATGTTGGCGAAGTAAGCATTGGCGCTATTATTTATGTCTACATCACGGCCTTGTTATTATTAATTTGGAGATACTTGAATAGAACTGTAATAGGGTGAGACCTTCGAATTCCTTTTCTTATGTATTATCTTATGTATATCATTTGCGCGACGATACTCGAGCAGTAAGATAGTAGAGCGCGTGACGCTCTATCAAATTCCTTTTCTAAATACAATCGTGACAAGTATCGGAAGAGAACTTGATATGATAAATATTAATTATCTTTTACATAATATTTTAAATAATATCGTCGTTATATCGCAATGATAAATCTCGAGGCTTGTATTTCGTGCGTGATATATACAGATATAATCAACAAGTGACAGAAATTAAAATTATAAATTTTTTTTATTCCGTTCTTCCTCCTTTTTTTATAAACAATAATTATTTCTTTGAAAATACTTAAAGTTAATTATATTATAAGTTTAATTATATTTCATTCGGTGCTTTTTCCATTGACTTTTCGATTTAAATATCATTCGAATTGAGAACGCATAATAAAATAAAGTCGAATCGCGAGTAAAAGTAATTAACATATCGATAAGTTTCGTAATATATTAATCGTTTAATAAATAATTGATCTATAATTTCAAATATTTATATAATCTGTTATTCTGCTTGTATATATGTCATAGTATCATAAAATATTTTCGGTTGCCAAATGTCAATAACATGATTCCGCTTTGTAAACATTCGGCGGTATAAACATTAGCGCGCTATTGCTAAGAAGTCACGACTTACAACTATATTATCA
Source organism: Cataglyphis albicans (assembly GCA_038406275.1). Taxonomy (NCBI): domain Eukaryota; kingdom Metazoa; phylum Arthropoda; class Insecta; order Hymenoptera; family Formicidae; genus Cataglyphis; species Cataglyphis albicans. Next base: position 11,375,637 of record JBCAUJ010000061.1, read on the forward strand.
TTCATACGGCAACGCTCGAGCAGTAAAGTAGTGGTGCGAGACGATCGAAATTTTTTCCTTTGTTCGTTTAATCTTTGTTTAGTGAATTCCCGGCTTGTCGTCCGTATGATTCTTGTGCGAAACGAGATTCGATCGTGCCGAAATTCGAAAGTGCGGGAGTATCGTTGAAAGTTATCGCTCGTACAAGTGCGGAAGTATCTTTTAATAAAAGTGCGGGAGTGCGTTTAAAGTGTCGCTTAGTGTGAATCAGGAGGCCTAGGAGAGATATCGGGTATCGGTGGAGGCAACTCAGTGGTAAGTAAATTCTTGTTTGTATATAAATTATATACATGCAATTAATTATGTTTTTTATTTATATGATTGAAACAAGAAAGAATTAGAGAGAAAAAGATTTTTATATAAAAGCTATAATCTTGTAAAAGTTTCCATTATAGCTCTTATATGAGATTATTAGTTATTAGTGTCTTTTTTCAAAATTTATAAAATTATTTTATTAATTTGTTTGAGCGCTGCTATAATTTGAATTTTTGTATGTTACAGACAAAGTCAAGATCAACAATTACGCTGTTGCGCATCGGTGCCGTCGGTGAGTAAATTTTATTTTACCTTGAGATGACGGATTCGTAGATATTGTAGTTTGTAGATTATAAATAGATCCGTTGCCTCAAAATGGATGGGCTAGAATAGATTAAATCAAATAACTTTCAATAGACTTTTTCAAAACATATTAGAAATATAATTTGTAATATAAATTAAAACAAAAAGTTGAAAAAAATATAAAATATTTTTCTCATTTAAAATTTTTAACTTACTTAACTTATTTAATGAAAAAGACGCTAGTAATTGTATTTCTTATATGAAATATTAATAATTATTTTTATATTGCGCCAATTTTGTCATAATTTTTCATAGCCTATCCATCTTTATTATCATAGCAATGAAAGCTTTGACAGTTTATTGTCATGCATCGTTTCAATATAACTTTACTTTAATCAATCTAATGCCAAGTTATCAATCAAATTTAATAATTGATTGAAATAATAATATTTAATCTTATAATAATAATATGTAATTTATATTAAAATAAAATTAATAAAACATTGATTTGTGGATAATTTGATACGCTACGCATATCTTATATTATTATTATGTAAATATTATTATATTTTTATTACATTATATTATGCTATATTATTATTATAAATATTAAATCTTATATTATTTATTATTATTATTATTATTATTATTATTATTTTTATTATTATTATATTTATTATTATTATTATTATTATTATAAATATTATCGTCAAATTATCGATATGACACATAAATATTTTATTAATTTTATTTTATTATAAATTACATATTTATAGGATTATTATAACATTATTATAAGATTAAATATTATTACTTCAATCAATTATTATTTGACTAAAAGTCAAATTATTCATCTATTAAATTATATAACACATAAATGTTTTATTGTGTATAAATTACATATTTATATAAATATTATATATTATTATAAGATTAAATATTACTTTAATCAATTATTAAATTTGATTGATAACTTGGCATTAGATTGATTAAAGTAAATATTATATTAAAACGATGCATGACAAACTGACATGTTATAAAATTATGCTCATGTACCGGCGACAATAATTAGCCGGCAACGGAAGGAATTTTTTTTTTTCTTCGACCTCTGATAGGGGTCGAGGCATTTTTGGGCAGATGTAGCCAGAATGAATATGGCCAGGATCAACGCAAGGTAGATCCAACTGGCCCAACAGAAGTAACATACGATAGCAACATACGCATTCTATTAGGGTAGGCGAGTAAGACACGCGAATAGGATGCACGATTAGTACGTGTAAGTAGAGCACGCGAGTGGGACACGTGATCAGGATACGTTTCCCAAAATTTTGATAATTCCAGACTTCCGGTTTAACTAGCAAAAGTGGGGGTGTTAGGACTGTTAAGACTATTGCAACTTACAATTTTTAAGTAATTATAAATTGTTTATTAGGAATAGAAAAAGATTATTAAAATATTGAGAGAGAATAAACAACAAATTAAATTAAAAAAAATTTAAATTTATTTATAAACAAATTTTAAAAATTGAATTAAACTTATTTTTTAATTATAATGAAATAAAATTTATTTTTAAGAAAACTAAAATGTAAAAATTAGTTATGAAAAAAATAAATTAAAATTAAATATTGATGAGAATATTAATATTAAAAAAAATATTAATATTAAATATTAATGACAATATTAATAAAAATAAATTTAAAATTTATTAATTTTTTTACAATTTAAATTAGAAATTAAATTGTAGAAAAAGAAGATTAGAATTATAAAAAGTTTCAAAAATGACACTTTTTAATAAATCAAAAATTGCATATATATTTATTATGTAAAAATAAAAATATAATATACATGAGTATTACATTTTATTTTATTTAATCTTGTATATATATATTTATTATATTTTATTTAAATTTGTATTTTATTTGAAACTTGTTATATTTATTTTAACTCTCAAACTTGTGTATATATTTATTATATTGTTACGTAAACTTATATAAACTTGAATTTAAAGTAATTGCTATCAGCATCAAATTATCTGCATTATAAGATAAATCTATCTGATGAATTGAAGATAATGAAAATGATGAATAACTATTGATTCATTACCAAAATCATTGTTATTCCGGAGTAGTCCGAAAGATCCGGAGTTTATTCCCTACAGTGAGGCCCCTGATACTCAATGGATTATTTAAGTTTTCATCGCGGATTGATCTTCCGATACAAAAGCAAGAAGTTAAGTTAGTCGTTCTCCATCTTTAGGATTATTTTTGTTTTTATCAGATATTAATCGGCATGTTATCTGGTGGAGGGAGCTTGATCTGATCAAATCATTGAGTCAGTTATTTTTCACTAAACGTGGCGATAACGCAGTTTTTTTACAACGATATTTTAAAATCGATATCTTATAAGATTTTATCTTTTAGCTAATCTTCTGCAAAACAATATATATTATTTTCAATCGCGAAATTTGCATAAAATCGCATTTGAAAATTAATCGGGCAATTTTATATTCATAAAAATCTTATATTACAGACGCGATTATAAAAAGCGCTCAAAATTGAGCGTTCTTTTATGGGCGATCAAGACTGACAATTTGCTCAGAGGTGCAAAATAAATTCTTTCGTACCTACATGAGCAATTCCTTTTCACGGTAAATGCCGAGCCGAAAGTAAATCAAGATAAGAAGTTTAGAGATAAATTCTAGACGATAATCATACTCGGTATTCCTGGCGCAAATAAGTAATCAGATTAAAAGTTTCTTATCTAGTATAGCATAATCTCCGATAGCGAGTAAATCACGTGTTGGCAATTTGTCTTAATAGAGTATTGCCGAGAGTAAAATATTATGACGAGCATGCGCGATGAAAAATCTATGGGTTCTATAGCTATTCTTAAAACGTTCAAACAAGTGAAATTTTTTGAATAAAATATTATTAATTTTTTCATACATTATACGTTATATAGATTAACGATTTTGCATCGAAATTCTCATAAATATTCTTTCGAGATATTCTCACACAGAGTAAAAGAAAAAAAAAAAAAAATACCAAGTCTTTTTTGTCTGCAAAGTTTTTATGGGAACGGTTCGGCTCCAACGTTCGAGACCAATGTACGCGAAAGAAAGTACGCCAAAATCACTCGATAACCATAAAATATATCGAAAGCTAAACGCGTCACCGGCCAATCTTCCTCGGAGTTCCGGCGAAATTTCGCGGAAAGGTTTGAAAGTGGAGGGAAATCGACGGCACTCATGAGATAAATCTGTGGAGCAGCTCGTCGCCGTCGTCTTCGTCGTCGTCGTCGTCGTCTTTCCGCTCTCGAACGTCTTTTGTCTCCGGCGGCATTGATTGAAGTTTGTCTTCCGTCAGAGGAGATCGTCGCGCGCCACTTCCGTCGTCGAAGAGGCCGTTATTCTATTACGCGCGTCGCGTGTCAGGCGTCAAATAAAGGGTAAATAAAAAAAAAAGTGCGCGGGGTGAAGAGGGTGTCGAAGGCCCGTCGAAGGGAGTCAAGAGAGAGAAAAAGAAAGAGAAAGATGAAGGATGAGAATGCACTTTCGGAGCGACGACGTTCCTTGGAATATCTTCTCAGCTGGCACGTGCCGATCTTTATCGAGCCTTACCTTTGACTCGTGCAATTTTTCAAGGGAATTTAAAAAAAAAAAAAAAAACTTATTACAGATTAATTGTAGTTTGAATTGCTCGAGAGCTCTCGCACCGACGAAATTGAAACGAAACACAAATCGGATGACGACGCGCGAGCATCGTCTGTGAAAAGCATTTCGAAATGAATCAGCTGTTTGATGCGACGCTGTCGCATTGTTAACGACACACTGTTCGACACTGAGCGCTCGAGCTCGTCGCGCCCAAAACGTTTTTTAAATAAACTAATAAATATTTGTACACCGTTGTGTAATCGCGAGCGATGCGGCCGGATCGTATTAGGGAAAAGCTCGCATTGTTCTCCGCTCAACGTCACATACAATGCGACAGCCGATTACCGAGCTGAACGTATATATCGACATGGGCCGTGCGTCCATGGTGTTGCAAACGGCCATTAAATCAAAAGCCATTAAACTAATCAACATTACAGCACTTTACTAATGCTCCCCCATCGCCTAGAATTTCCGAGCAGCCGATTACGCGAATTTTCGTTATATTGTCGTTGCTCATTCACACCGATATATCGCCATTGGAAAACACACACGATCCGAAAACATTTTGCGAATTCTGTAGATTTTATTATCCAATCGTGATCATATATGCGTATGGATTCGCATAGAATTAATTTTAATGCGTCACGTTTCTCGAATAATTGATTCTATTGTAGAGAGAAAATTCGAAATAAATCTCAGAGTAACGCCTTCGACAAGAAGCTTCTTATTCGATTTTCTAAGAGCTCGCGAAAAAGCTTCCGCTTTTATCTATCCCATTTTTATCCTTCCGCTGAATACTCTCGATTTGCATCAGCAAGGACGCTCGTAGTATTTATTAGAAATTGTTGCGACAGCGACATTGTCGCACACGAGACTCCTGGCGATATTTCTCGGCCAAATTCAACTTCGATGGTCTTCGAAACACTTAGTATATATAATACTAATAAGATATTAAAAAAGGTTAAAAAATAAAACTTATCGAGAACATCATCGGAATATTGGAGTGCGCAATGTGTAAAAATTAATAAGATTAAAATAAACGCGCGGACGTGTTGCTATATAAAACTTATACAATCTACGCAAGGCTACATTTTTAATTAATGTTTTTAATTAACATCTCGAATTATTTAAACACAACAAGTACATTGGCGATCATTAATTATTCTATTCATATAATAATCATGGACGTAATAATGTTTTATTTGTATCGAAAATTTTATTTAATGATGAATAAAATAAAATAACTCCATATTTAAAAATATAAATATATGAAGTATAGCAGGTGTAATATTTTATATATACGTTATTATTATAACAATTTTAAATTAATACTTTCTCCAGAATTCGTAATTTTTGTTCATTTCTAATGTGATCAATAGTCTCTTTATCGCATGAGCGACTCGTTTTATAAATAAATAAACGTTAAAACAAGGTGGACATTTTCTTTCACACAGACATTGCTGCTTTGGAGGATAATTTATGGGAGCTCTATCGCATCTCTCCGCAGCGCCTCCCATCCTTAACAAATCTAATTCTCAAAACAGTTTCCGAAACGTAACCGCGCCACTTTCAATCGTCCGCTTTTCACCACCCGCGAAATCATCCCCCGTCTTAGATGTATATATACAGCGTCGAGATCTCAAAGCATTGATAAAGAGAAGAACTCTCTATTCGCATCAAGATGGACGCGGGTGTAAAGGAGAGAGACGGGTGTGTCGGAAAAGGCTATCTGTCGGCGTGGATCGGAGGGGAGGAGGGGGGTACGCTCACGGAGGGTACAAAGGGCCGCGAGGATACCTGGAGGTAGATTCTAATGATGGCGCGCCCGCGGCAAATATCTTTACCGATAGCTGCGAGAAGTAGGTACAATCTTGTATAGCCGGTCTACGGGATTTTCTTCTTGCACCTCCTCTCTCTCTCTCTCTCTCTCTTTCTCCCTCTCGCCAACGCGAAAGTCGATAAGGGAGAGGAAGTTTGCCAGCAAACGAATATTCACGGCCATTATTATTTTTGCAAGTTATCTCGGCCTTTCTCCATCTTTCGTTCTGCCATGGTGCACCCCATCCCCCTTTTGCTCACTCGCCCCCACCCCCGTTCGCGTTTCTCTCTCTCTCTCTCTCTCTCTATTTTTGTTCAGATAATTTCTTTTCATGTCGTCTCCGGCGTGTTTCCTTAAACGGCTCTCTCTCTTACGGTTTTGTACGTTTGAGAACATAAGTTCGTTAAAAATACTTGCACGAGAGAGACATAACTTTTTATATATTCAACTGGCGAGTTACCTTCCGCACCATAGAATTATTCACTATCCAAGTTTCTGAATAAAAAGTCGGGATACTTTTTAGTTTACGTCAATTGCGCGTCGTCAGGATGGTTTCTGCGTCTTCAACTATGATTAAGCAAACTTCCTCGGCGGAGGAAAATTAAATATTATATGGCGACAGGGGTATACGGCAAGTATACGAAAGATCAAAATTCGCACTCTCGTCGGCAAACACGGCACGCATGTGCGCTGTATTGAATTACTGCATTTTATGAACCGTAGCACATAGAGAGCGGGACGGTAATTGGACCGGACGTTACAGTGTTTGACGCTGGTTACTGTCATGTTTCGCCGCAACCTGAATGGACGGCCGCATTTCCCATTAAATCCCACCGTGAACGCACACGTCGATGAAACTTTCCCCGTGTGACAGAGAAGCGAAGGAAAATGACGGAATAATGAAATATAACGGGTGAATTTTTTTTTTTTTCTTTTTTTTTTCCTCCTTTTTCTCGATCATATGTATACAATTATTCGTTGCGTCTCTACATATATAATCACATATCTCGCGTCTTTTCTCCGTTACATTCGCTCGTTACTCGCCCTTTCTTTCTTCCTCTCTTTTCACTTTCCTGTTCGGCTTGTTTTGGCGCTTTTGTATTCCGCGCGGCCGTTCCGTCCGTTGGCGAGGAAAAGATCGCGGGCCCCGCTATTTTTGCTCGTTATTTTTGTTCATATGCGCTAGGCACCGATAGCGTCCGTACGCCCGCCGCGTTTGCGTTAATTGAGCTCTTTTGACGTGCTCGCCGAATAAATTGGCCGTGCATTCGACCATTCGTACGCGCGCGGCGTCGAGATTCGGCGAAACAATCATATTCGTGACACTGCCTCGACCTACGGAACATTCGCCGAGCAAAAACGATCTATTGGTTCGCGAACGAACACGTATTTTTCCCTCACAACCTAAACATCACCATTTTACATCTGAAAAGTTCAACTCTGCGCCGCATTCGTTTTGTTACATTTTTCACGCGTCAAATATTATCCATCTTTCTTTAATTTTATATCTAGAGAATTATAAACAAAATAAGATATTTGCAGCAGAAACGCAGACGTTATAAATAATTTAATGAAAAATCTAAAGAGCCGCACATTTAAAAATTCTATCTAAAAATCCCTTACTTATAATTCCAAAGATTAAAAAAAAAAATTAAAAAAGAAAAAAACTAATTAATATACAACCGTGCAAATAAATTATAATAATAATACTATTAAAAAAGAAGATATTGATGACAATATTATTACTTCACTGTGCAATCATTACGACATCCAGCAAATGAAAAAAGAAATTGATCGTATCAAGAGAATATATTGGAATATTATGTTGAAATGAATTGAGACAGCAAAGCTTCGCGAGTTTATGTTGTCTTTCAAACAAATTGAATACGAGGTGAAGAAATTTGTGCAAGAGACTATCAGGGACATTGTCCGAGATGAAAGTCCCGGTCTGGCATTTATGTCTGTACTCGTTGAGAAATTAGGCGCGCTTTCCTCGGTCGAAAAGAGTCAGTCACGTGAGCGAGGGTAGACGAGAGGTCCTTACTCGAGTATTACCTTCGACGAGTGGCCCGGGTAGGTAAGTATTCCGGGGTGTTTAGTATTCCGACGCCATTTGATTCCTCGGCTTCGGTACGTGGGCCGCATTGTTTTCGTGTCTGACGTCTCAGTGAGGCGAATAAGGATGGTCGAGTTTCGTGGGAATTCGCACGAGGAATATTATCGTAGCATAGTCGGCCACCATCTCGTGTTCTCTCTCTCTCTCTCTCGCTCTCGTTGTAAACCTCTTTCCGTTTTCCTCGCAATCGTACCACCGTTGCTTTATATTCTTAGCTATCGTGATATTTAATCGTTATTATTTTAATCGTTCCTCGATTTTATATGTATCGAAAAGCTGACTTAATAAAGAGTTTTCACGTGCACGTAGTGCGAGTTTTAAATAACTCAGACGAACTTCGTTCTACGAGATTTCCATGTAATAACACGCATCTTTAATGCATTGAACAGTTCTATATAGTGTTTTAATCGCTCGTCAATAATTTCTATTTGCGAAATATATCAAGTGCAATTGAACACTCTATCGGAATAAGTGAATCGGTAGGAATTTCCTCCGCCCGACGATCTAATCCTCGCTGAAAGGTACGACGTTAATTAGCCATGTAACTCTTTATTACGGATAGAGTATCTCATTACTTACGTATCGATCCGATAGTTAAATAGCACGTTTGCGAGAGACTGATACAAGTGCGGCTTTCGTGCTCAAGTAGCGATCGGTTCTCGGCAATAGAGAAATCCTTTGTGATTTATCGAAAGATACGATTGTCGAGTGCGCTGGAATGAAACTTGGCAACCGCCAGTGCAATGTATGGATTCACACTAGCACCCATAAGTGCGCGAACAATTTAAGTGAATGGGTAAAATTGTCGTCGAGAAAAAGAGTTGGTTTGCGACTGACTTTTAGAAAGCGTACTCCTTTTAAGGGCAGAGTCTACTCTAGCAGTATAAAGAGCTGATAATTTTTGGAAACCTTTTTTGAAAAATATTAGCAAAATTGATCTTTTTAACGTTTTTTTTATTTTAAATCTATATATTTATTTCAATTTTCCTAACATTTATTTATTTCTTGAAAAATATTTAATATAATAATTAATATAATAATTTATAATAATTATATTAATAATCTCAGAAAAATATTTATTATTAATTTTTTTAATTTTATTTAGGTTTAGTATCTTGTTTTCTAATAAAAAAAAAGTTAAAGTTTGTGATCCATTCAATTTCAAAATATCCCTAACATCGACTTAAAAAGTATTTTGAGAAAAATGTCTTCGAAATGCGAGTCTATTTAAAGATTCGCTTAGATACTATCCTATTCAAAATCTTATGACTCCATTAATTTTTTCAACAAAATTCGAAAAACATTTTTCAGACATATTTTCAGAAAATATAAGTAGACGGAGGACTTAATTCAATTTTCTCTGTCAAGTTGCAGAATTAGAAGTAACTAAATGTTTTTCAATTGAATGCGATTCTATAGAGGCAATCATTCTGCATATATTTCACATCTTTTGTATAAAACCACGGAAAACAAATTATGAATCTGTCGATGAATAAATATGAGTCTGTCAATGATGAATCGATCTGCCGACGATTTTAATCAAGAGACAATTTTTAGAAAATAATTTCCAAAAATTTCCTCCCCTCCATATGTCACATAATATCTGAAATTGATTTACTCTCTTAGATAACTTTCTACCCTATATTATGTCACATTATTTTTATTACACATTAATTATAATAATTTTCAAGATATACGTACATAAGTATATGGGATTATTTTGCCTAAATATATTGTATAAACCAATTTTCTTCTCTTATGCAAATCGCGATCCCCGCATCATACATACATACACTAATTCTAAGTACATTTATCGTCACACGCATATATATATATATATATATATATATATATATATATACATATTGTAAGCTTCTCGCCTGGAGATGCTTTTGCTCGTAAACTCGTCGCACCAATTCTAGTTGGCGATCTCTCGTATCTGGGTCTCCTTGCCGATTAAGCGTCAGATTATCTTCACGAACCAATCCCGGTAGACGATATCTTTTAATCTTCGATACGCGCTGTTTTTCCCCAGCTCGTTCATTTTGTCTTTTATAGCCAACTATCGGGATTATATCACTCGCTAAAAGACAGAATAACGATCGCAAGTTATCGCACAATTGTGGACGCAAGATTTATATATGTATATATATATATATATATATATATATATATATATAGCGCATTTTTTATAATCCTATCATTATATCAGCGTCTCGATATCGACAGCATAACCAGATCACGTGTGAACGTCGCGGAAAATGGTAAACATGTTTTTCTACTCGAGTATCTTTTATCAACGTTAGACGAACGATATCGAGAACTCGGGCGAGTCCTTTTTTGCGGACAACAAAATCTCGAAAAACACGCACGCGTTCGCTTCTCTTGCTCTCGTCGGCGTATAAACACAATGATTAACGCGATGACGAATTTCGGAAATTCGCGACAACCTTTCGCAGGAATGAAATACTCGCGCGGAAACTTGCGATCGCTTTTTTCGACGATTAGACGCGGATATAGATAGCGCGGCGAAAAGAGAAAAACGGATGATCCACTTGGAAAGTTTATATTGCGCTTTCGCGGCGAACACGCGTGGTTCTAACACGTCTTCTTCCAAGTCCCTCTCGTGCGGAAAACTTTCTTGAAACATACTTGTCGTTCGAATTTTCCGGATTGTTTTCGACCTCGACCGGAAACGACCGGTCGCGGCGGCGTAGCGGAGATGGAGCGGAAATATCTCGGCGCCCTGTCGTCCACAGAGCGGCGAGAAAGCAGAGCCTGCGAGCAAACGTGATCACGTACGCGAAATATTTTCTCTCGGCGACGTGGAAATTCGGATAAACAGATTCTTCGACCGAAATTCATGACTAATAGACATGTCATGCTCCCCCGCGGATGTTCGTCCCAAAACTGCTCCAAAAGTGATGCAGTTCTGAGGTAATTTTTGTTTCAGAAAAACTAAAAATAAATAATACATAATAAATTAATATGTTTGAAATTTTTTCCTTAAATTAGATAATACAGAGTATAATAATTTATTTTATATATATATAGTTTAAAATTATATATATATTTTATATGTTGTACAATATTAAATAAAACTAGATATTATATCAACCATAATTATTTGGAGAGTTTTTTAATATTAGCAAAATAAAAGAGATGAAAATAAATTTATTCTGCTTTTATATAAAAAGCAGAATATATTATAAAAGCAGAATAAATTTAAAGTGGTTTTATAAAACAATTGTATGTATTTCAACGAATTATATTCTTAATTTGTATCTGCATTTATAATATAATCATCTTACAAAATAACAAGATAAATTTAATAATAATATAAGAATATATTAAATAACGCACAAGAATATTTCATTTTTTTCTTTTAAGGTTGCTCATATGTGTCTTGAAAAATAAATCTCTATATTTCTATAAGTTTCATCCTTTTTCTTTCTTCTCTCCGTCGCGACAAGGTCGCCGGTGTAATCGATCATTTAGCCCGAGATTTCGAGATTTCGTTTTGTCGAGGAACGACGACGGTTACCGCCCGTGCTGGATGTGTTTGGATAGGAGGAACGGAGCCGAGAAGCAACGTCATCGACTGTGGCCTGGATGCAATACCGTAGCGTGGGATTCCACGAGGGGATGAAGGAGACTTTAATCCTCCCTCCCTAGAGAAGAGAGTCCGGTTGGCGCCAGTTACAGCGGGATTCAGACAGAAGGACGCCGAGCGTCTCGCTATCGTGGCGCCAGAGATACTCCTCGACTGTCGTACAACCTCCTCGCTCCTCGTCGATAAACGATCTCACTTTGCCGTCGGCGTGTCGCCTTTTCGTCCCCGGGACATTCACAATCGCTCGTAAAAGAATAGAAGGTTCTCGGAAATTGACTTTTGGGTGATTTTTTTTTGTCGCCAGATAAATCAATTAGCGGGGTTGACAAATGAGCGTCAGCTGATGCCCAAGGGACATGTTGACAGATGTTATGTCAATGACGATGTTATGTGTAACAATATATATATATATATATATATATATATATATATATATATTATTTGTATTAATCTGAGATAATAACTGAATTTCTGAATGTAGTGTTAGTTAGATAATTAATCATCTTCCTAATAGATTACTATCGATCGCGTACTAATCTACTTATTGGATAGTCTAAAAGGAAATTATTTTCATTGAAGGAGTGGCAGAGTGTTTATTAATAATTTAATAGATTTTATGATTCTTGATAAAACTAATGGATACGAGAAAGAAAATAATATAAGAATCATTAGAAAGGAAAAATTTGTTGTAAATTAAAATACAAAAAATTGCATCTTTTATTCTTTTAATGTATGTTTTATATATATATATATATATATATATAAATGCCAGAGAGATACGTAGTCCGGTAGTCTCATTGTCAGTTTAGTAAAATGCAAATATGAATTTACTAACTTGGCGCATGGAGCAACTCTTCATAATAACTTGGCGTATCTCTCTTAGGCTCTTATTTGCGTTGACTAGTATCGCGGTGATAACGGAAGAGCCATTGCTTATGCGCTAATTTTCATTTTAAAGGAATACTTTAACTGTTTGCTGTTTCGTTTCATGCATCATACATGCATGTAGCATGCATTAAGTCGATTTTAAATTTAGAGCGATAGCGAGGGATCTTAGTAATACCTCGTGTAATTGCCGCCGCGCGTATGACGCTATTAATACTTGATGAATAAATATATAATATTTTGCATTCATATATACTCGTTATTATACCTCTCGCTTCTCTTCTTTTTCTTCTTTTCGAAGAGTTTCCTTTTTAGATATTTATTCTAACGTAAATTAGAAAATAATTAAAACGCGCGAATAATTTTGGCATTTTTGATTACTTTAAACGTTTACTACTTTGACAGCACGCAGCGTATTTATCAGAAACTAACATTGGCAAATAGATCTTTGAAAGCGGAGTCATGGTGCGCTGAACATTCGAAAAGGATCGAGCAGAAAAAGAGGAAGCACATCGTAAACGTGGCGCGAGATACTTTATATCTACCCTCTTATATTCTATGTTGAGGGGTTACCGACTCATGTACAGTCTATAACAGAAATTTCAGTGCTATTATCGGTATCCGGACTCTGGATAGTTGGCGGATACCTCGATCGCGTAAGTAGCGTATATTTGTTATCTTTGTCTTTCCGTTCTTGCAGCAACTATATCTTTTCACGGTTCTTATCTTTGTTTTATATATATTTTCTCGTCATAAAATAACAAATAAATAAATGTGAGGAAGGAAATATATAATTACAAAATATATAATTACTAAATTATTCATGAGCAATTGACATTTTGTCACGCTGCAAGTGTATTGACTTTTCAGAATTTCGGAAAGAAAATTCAAAATCAAAATTACATTTCCCTAAAAATTCCTACAGCGTCTATTGTACTTTTTACTCAACACTATTTTCCACAATTTTCCCCACAATTTCTTTCTCTCTCTCTCTCTCTCTTTCTTCTACACTATCTTACCAAAACTTCGCGCATTTATCTTCTATGCCCGGCTCCTATGCTATTCTTTCTTTTTGACGTTTCCCGACTCTTGGCTACTGGTAAAACATGCATACATTTCCGACGGTTTTAAACTAGCGACTGGCCTCTCCGTTCCGCCGGACGGATATTTCTGAATTATGAACGGGGCATCGTTGAATCATGTATGTATACACGGGCTCATGTAGATTGGACGAGGATTCTAATGCGAGTTAAAACGATTGTTTTACGTGAAACAACACGCGCTAATCTGCGTCGATACATTTCGCGCTCTCACTTTCACCTTTACTTTCACCTCTCTTTCGCGCTTCGATACTCGCTTTACCTCTCTGTTTCTTGGTTCCTAGTGTATAGTTAATATTTATTAATATATAATATAATATAAATATAATAAATTATAATATAATATAAATAATATAATAAATAAATATAATAAATAATATAATAAATATAATATAAATAATATAATTAAATAATATAATATAAAAAATATAAATATAATAAAATTAATATAATAAATTAATATAATATAAATATATAGTCAATATAACGGAGCACGTACATCAATTACACCGTCAGAAATTACGCGGCGTAAAATCCCAGAGAGATTACTTGACTGAAATAAATGGGCTTTAAAATTTTCGGCAAATCAAATCGTGCAATATATATTGTGTAAACTGATTAGAAATGCGTGCAAGAATAAAATCTGCCGCGAATATTCTTATTGTTTACAAGTTTACAAAGCAATAGCTAGGCTTAATGTTCTCTCGATATATCTAGGGTTTTACAATGTTATATTTAGATAAACAGTTGTATTGAATTTAAACAAATTGTGTTTTATTAAAAAGACGGTAACCACGTTTCACTTCTACCTGCATCACAACGCGTAAACGGCGCAGTAAATTTTTCCATAGGTATAAATTTAAAATTTTGCCGAGAGAGAGAAAGAGAGAGAGAGAGAGAGTGAGAAGGGGAGGGGGGGGGGGATTGGTGCTCGCATTATGCGGTTCGTATATCGTCCAATTTGAATGAGCTCGCTGATACTCACTCGACTGTCTTGTTACAATTTTAAAGAGTAACTTGCTCGTTTCCACGTGACAGTACATTACTCGGCTTAATCTAATGTGCACGATTAATGGGGTACAATACAGTGTTTCGATATCACTTTGCAAAATTATAAAAACTCGCGTGAGAAATAGGAGAGACTGCATTTTACGCTTCCTCTCCACCTTTCACAAAATCAACATATCGGATACCAAATATTCCGCTTACCAAGCTCCGAAGCAACAAAAGTTTTCAGTAATATCACCAACAACAACAAATAACGAAACGGGACGGTAACGGACGAAACGGCGCCCAACGATGTTTTCGCGTGCAATTAAACGCACGGTAATAAGTGCCGCTTGATTATTATCCCGGAAACGTGACTTTTTGGATTTTCCAAACTGTGGAGAGAACGTCAGCTCGTATATGCGCGTATTAGTTTGAGTGATGAGGCAGAAAAACGAGAGAGAGAGAAAGAGAGAGAGAAAGAGAGAGAGAGAGAGAGAGAGAGAGAGAGAGCAGGGATGAAGCGAAAGCGAGAGGGGGAATGGAGGGTAACGAGGGTTAAAGTGCGAGTACTCGTCAATTATGAAACGCTTTGCTCCCTCTCCATTCCATGGAGGGGGGAGGGGGAGAAGAGAGGAAATTGCGCCCTATTAAGGAAAGTACTACGTGTCCGAGTGAAATTTTCGGGCTATCATTGCGAGAGCCCGAATAAAAACAACGGGGTAGAGAGGCACAATGGCCGCGAAATAAATCGCCGGCTTGCACGCAGAGGGACAAAGCGATATCTTAACGGCATTAATAAAATTATTATCCCCGGCCAGGTCACGTGAGGGCGAAAACGCCGAGCGATTTATTAGCCCCGCCCTTTAGGAAGGGTAGCTTCGCTCATTGTACGGATACAATAAGGGACATGCCTCTGCTGTCTCGAGTACCGGCGACGTGATTGCGTCTTTGCGTCGTTACGAGTTCGTTATATCATTATAACGAAATAAGAGCTCGAAGATCGGCATTTCGAAGCGAAATGGCAAGATTACGCGAAGGGACTATTTATTTTAAAAATGTTATTTAAGTATATTATATTATAAATTTCTTTATCTATAATCCGAGACAACAAATTATTGAAGAGTTTGCGACAAAAGTTTTCTTTTTTTTTTTTTTTACGAGGAACCGTAATTTATATATGAATGCAAGGGACATGCAAACGTGCAGATAAACAGGTTTTACTGCAAGTACTTTTCACGTGCGCAGCCTAAAAATTTCGCCCGGATTGTCGATGCGCCCACGTTTTTCCCCCTCGGAATATTTCATCTCGATCCGCGCTGATGGCCGCTTTCGGAAGTTTGTGCCGTTACTCTCTTCTACTCTCGCCTGAAAAAGTTCCCGCGAGAGCTCGCGCATCCGCCACTTTATACGAAATTGATGAACTAAGGAAGAAGTAGATATTTTATATACGAGAGAGCGGCGTGTCCGCCGCGGGAGTCAGTTGCGGCTATGCCGCATGCGGTATCACGGACTACGTGCGGAGATATATATCACCATCACCGCCTTCCACCGTATAAGGAAGCCTCGAGCACGTATCGCGACGGAGTTTTTGTTCGTTAACCGGAAGCCAAGTTTCGCGAAGCGCGAACAGGTAATGACGTACGACGGAAAGAGATGCTGCTCGCTCGTACAAACGCGTGCGAATGAAAGCGACCGTGTTTGTCGCTGCATTTACGTCGCGCGATATCGAAAATTCATTGCAATCTTTTAGGGCCCAGTCTACTTTAAAAGGTAAAAAAAATTGAAAAATTCTTTTTCGGAAGATATGGTATCAGAAAAATGTTTTGCAAATTTTATTAAAATATTCGCGAAATTGATGGAGTTATAAAATTTTGAATAGGATAGCAAGCAAGGTCTTATAATGAGCCTAAAATATTAAACGCATCTTTTTCGGAACACTGTTTTTAAAGTCAGTATGAGAGATATTTTGAAAACTAATGGACCGAATAGAGTGACTTCAATTTTTTTTTATATAAATTTTTTTTATATAAATAAAAAAGAAAATTTTTTTTTGAAATATTGAAGCTAAATAGAATTTAAAATATTATATGCACAGAGAAATTCGCAAATTCTACAATTGTCCAAAGAAAGTCGATTATATTTCGTTTAAAATTTCTACTTTGTGTTTACTTGTGCTCCGCTCTATCTTCTGTGCTTATGAAATATACTTTATATTATATATACATATATACATATATACACACTTGTAAGCACATATTCGCACTGCAACGCAAGCTGCCCTATCAAGAGAAAATTAGTTTCGGTACTTGGGACAAAATCGATTAGCGAGCGTAGTGTGGAGCGGTTTTAAAAGTAATTTTGAATTATCCGACGATGCAAGTAACATTTCTCGCGGTCGAGTGGCGATAAGAAAACTTCGGCCGATCGGATGGCCGGTGGTTCAGGATCTTTTTCAGGGAGGGAAAAACCGCGCCGGTTCATAAAAGTGGCACGGACATTTTCCAATGACACAGGCCGTCCCTACTTCGGCAAGCAGCGAAGTGTGATAACACCGTGAAACTTTTATGGGTAAATAAAGACCGATGCACACACACATACTTACACACATACACACTACGCGCGCGAAACAATGCGGCTGTCGTAAAATTTTTACGAACCACGTTCTTCCGCTTCTCCTCCTTTTTTCTCTTCGTCTTCAACTCCTTTAGTTGGAGGAAATATTCCGTTCCGATATTCCGAGAAGCCAGATCCCGCGATCGCTTTTTTTTTTTATTGTCCCTTCTATTTTTTGGTTCGATAAATAATTTTACGTCACATCGTTCACATTATTAAACTTTCATCAAAAAGTTTTATTCCGCGCGAAAGTATACTTTTTTTCCATAGTGTTCTATAAAAATGCTACATACGTTAAAGAAGTATATCTTTCTTTACCAAAAATGCAATTATATTAATAGTACAGAGTAATATAAAAATATGCTGATAATATTTAATACCTTTAAACCACCGCTGTGGCAATGTTTCGCGCGAAACACCTTATATACTATCTATGTACATTAGATTAAGCTGTATAATGTATAGTTACATAAATGTTTTTTATATTTATATAATTTTTTTCCTTAAATAACTCTGCGTAATTATACTTTGTAAAATATTTTATATAAAAAAAAAGAGAGAGAGAAAGACTTGAGGTCGGCTTTGCAATTATCAAGAAAATTTCCGAAAATGCAAGTCTCACGAAACATCTCGCAATTAATATCGAGAATCAACGGATCAAAGTGCAAAAAAATAAAGTAGTATATAAAGAGATTTTACTTTTCGATTAACCGAGACACCGAGAGAATTTATCAAACAGAAGATTGGCCAAAGTTTGAAGGCGAAACTTACGAAACGCCCTGTATTGCGCGCAAATACGGGTTCTCGAATACCGGGGGTCTATATAATAAAGTAGCCGGGGCGCGCTGCAGGATTTCGATCTAGTTTTAGAACACGATGGGATCTGGACATAAAGGCGGCATTCTCGGACAAGAAAGCGACGTATATATACACGAAGACAGAGGGAGAAAGGAAAGGAGAGGAGCGGCACTCGTGGCGGGGGAGAAAGCGCGAAGCGGTGGAGGGCGCGCGAATTGCAGCCCCCAAACACACACAATAAAACTCGATCGATTTTCACTTAGAGAAAACTCGGGCACTCGCTTTTACATTTATTCGAGTTATCTTTGCTTGTCATTCGAGAAAGAGAAGCCGGTGCATCGACGGTGGTTTCTCACTCCTTAGGGAAGAAGCGCGATTTCTATCGTGTATTTTTACCCCCCCCCCCTCCTCTCCTTCCCCCTTTCCCGATCCCCATTCCGATCTACTTCGTCTCTTCATCCCTTAACCTAAAGGGCAATATTGCTCATTGGCGCCCTTATCGCGCGCCTTATCGCCGAGTTATTTATTATTGTCGACGCGCGGGGAGAGGACATTAAATTTCCATTACCTTCCTTAAGCATGAAGCGGAGCGAGAGTTCGATTCGTAATTTATGCCTTCCTCGTTTGGATAGCGAACGCGTAATCTGCGTGTGTAGTTTTCTTCCCGATATTTGTTAACATGTTGGGAAAGTTGATCGTGAAATATTTTAGAATAATGCGTTACGTCATATTAATAAGAAATTGAAATTTAAAAATTTCTCGATAAATGTAATTTAACGAAATTATTGTTTCGAAAATTATTCCTATCTATATTTTTTTTTTTTCTACATAATTTTAATTCTAAAATAAAAAATATATTTTCTGTATATTACATTTTTCATAATAATCAATATATAATGTAGCGTAACGTTTACGTGTACATTTATATTGCAGAAGCTGAAATATAGTGATATTTGTACTATTGTTTGGAGAAGCACCGCAAGAGCAACGCGAAATCTCGCTCGCCAATCAATAGCGCTCACAATCAATATGATTGGTCATGTGGTGGAGATAAAATTGAGCACATTCATCAAGCCTTAGTTAGACTGATGGCCGTAAACATGTTCCCGTTTTGTGACAAGTCCGCGTATCAAACAATTTATGCAGCCGTCGGACGTGAATCGAATTGAATGCGACTAGTCCGTCAAAGATTTCCATTCGGCTTATGTTAAAATAAAAATAGCGCTTAATCTCACTCCGACGTCAGGCAGAAATTTATCGTTTGTTTCACGCGGGCGCTTAAACTGCCATTGTCGTTGTTGCGGGGAAATGTTTCAACTTCATCCGCATTTAACAGAGTTGTGTCAGAGAGATACCTACATGTAAACACCACAAAAATAAATTTGACAGAGAGAGAGAGAGAGAGAGAGAGAGAGAGAGAGAGAGAGAGAGCTTGAATTTTCTCCATTGCACGTCGATATTTATTTATAAATTTATCAAGGCCGTAAAATTCTATTGCATGCAAATGATATTAGAGCGATTAAAGAAACTCATTACGACGTGTTTTCTGTATTTACAGTTAATAACTCAAGTTAACGTTGAGCTATTAAGCTAGGAATTACGAGATTGTTAATGAACAGATGATTATATTAAAACTGTCGCTATCTCTGATGTGTTCCGCCAAGCACACACAGTTCCGGAATAGTTAATGAAACTATTTGAGAGGTATCCGAATTATCTGTTTCAGCCTCACTGAGCGTTGAATGCTACATGCGTATGATGCTTCCTACGCAAAGAATAACATTTGTACGATCTGCAACGTTTTGCTTATCGCATCATAGACGTGTTACAAATAATATAT
>JBCAUJ010000061.1:11395765-11424241 GCA_038406275.1 Cataglyphis albicans
ATTTTGTATACAATCTTGGGTAATTAAATTTTTTTTTTTTTTATAAGCGCAGCAAAATAATACACCTTGACTCGCACAGTTTTGATAGCGTGGTCGCATAAGCTAAATGACTTTATTTATGCTCTTGTACATGTTGAAATTTGCTAATGTATCGCTCATTAGACCGTAATGAAGAGTAAATAGAGTTTAGTCTCTCCCTTTAGTCGGAGGACAAAAAAAGAGGACCGTAACAGAATCAGCGGGGCGTGCAAACCGTGATGCATCGAGCGCATGTTGAAGGAAAATGGGAGGGGAAAGTTAAGTTTGTTCCACTTTTATCGTGCTGCAGCCGAGTCTACTACGGAAGCTACGATAAATTCAATAATGTTAGAATATTTCTGATTATTTAGATTAGAAACAGCCCCGCGTGGTGCCGGCCCACCGAGTGCATTATTTTACCTCAAACGGAATAAAATATACTCCCTTTAACGCAGTTATGTAAATGAGCGGGTCTCTCTCATTTCTTCGAATGTTCTTCCCGCGAGAAACACGAATCGAATATGGAAAGTGACGTACTTTTCGTAGCTCACTTATATGGATCATGGATTTATGCAAAATGTTGCAAAAACGAATGCACTTTTATGTATGAAAATTCATAAAATCGATTATATATACTGTTAAGAATTAAATAAGACATTTGAGAAAGCTAATTCTATTTTTTTGTTTCGTACAAATATTTTTTCGCTGAGTTTCATATTAATGGCGGATTCTATGTTTCTTTCCGCAAAGTTTCGCGCGTGTCACGTGTCGCTCGATGGCAAAACGTCAAAATATAATATCGTCCAGTCGGCATTCGTTCCTTTTAGTTTTTTAGTAAAATATTTACGTGAACGTAGATTGCGAGGAAACAAGCGGGGAGGGCAACCGGCGCGATATCGTAAAGTT
Source organism: Cataglyphis albicans (assembly GCA_038406275.1). Lineage (NCBI taxonomy): Eukaryota > Metazoa > Arthropoda > Insecta > Hymenoptera > Formicidae > Cataglyphis > Cataglyphis albicans. The sequence goes on from JBCAUJ010000061.1 coordinate 11,396,690, forward strand.
TACTGTATAGGAAGAAGGGCTGAGGAGAGACGGAACAAAGAGAGGAGCGAAGACGCACGGATCTTGAGGGGTGAAGTGAATTCTCGAAAAAAGTCGCTTCATTTTCTCTCTCGTCTCGCCTCGAGTTCATCCTCATGTAGTTCACGTATTCTCGTGTATTTGTGTTTTGCAAAACTTTTGAGTGTTTTTCTTTTTTTTTCGTTTTCCTTTTTTGAGGTGAAAATCGCAAATGCTCCTCGCCCATTCTCGCTTATTTAATAAGCATGCCACATCCTTCGATATTCCTTTCCGCGAGTTTTAATGCGAGCTTTTTGTAAAATTTGCCAGCTACATTGTTAACGATAACAATGATAAGACGCACGTACTGTATTACATCGGATACGAATAAGAAGCGTACCGTGTAATTCCATAATCGTCCCATTGTCCTACTACTATTGTATTATTGTCTCCTTGGAGAGATGCTCTTGGCAAATTAGACATGTAATTAATTACGTCGGTAATTACCAATTGCGTGCATCCTCTGCATCAACTGCGTTATCCAAATATCATCGCGGCGCGATCGAATATCATTGCAATTTCGAAGGCCTCTGTGATCATATTTCGGGAATATATTCATTTTATTATTATTCACCGGGTGTTCAAAAAAAAAAAAAAAAAAATACATCAAACTGTTTGAATGAAAGTATATCTTTTTACAATCAGACAGACGCGCAAAGGAAATGCGGATATTTCGAAATCTATTTAAAAAATTTTTCGATTTGACGTATATCGGATTTATATATCAATTATCTCGAGCCTCGTGCTCTATACGTCAGGTTGATCGAAGTTTATTCGGTGGCTGTCTGCTTTATTAAATTAGTCCGAGTGAATGTGACAAATGTGACAAACGGGCAATATTAATTCATCTACAAGTGATATGCACAAAGGCTATATCAAGGGGCTATTGCTGAAGCTGTGTGAATTGTTAGCCGGAATTTGGAGCGGATGCATTGTCAGCTTCGTCGACATTTTCGACGTTCCCAATATTCTGCTTTCAGGCGTCAAGTGTCGTCGCGAGCAAGATTATGCTCACGGGAAATTAATTAAAGCGATATGAATTAGTATAAACAGGTGCTAAAGTAAGAAAATCTAAAATCCGCAAAGTATTGATTAAAAGAAATATATTTGTGGAATAAAGAATACATAAAGATACCAAATAATACGTTAAAATAAAACATGCAAAGTTAAACATGGCGATTGACGTTTATCGCGGTCCACATTTACATATCTTATACATTTTATTCAGCATTGCGTATAAGAGAGTGAATAACGAAAGAAATGTAATTATATATAATATAGATTTAAAGAAAATTATTGACCGCAACAATTATGTACGCAGGCAACAAAGATCGGCTTGAGCGGGATGACACTGGTATCAGATGCAGTAGAATGTCGGTGAAAAGGATATAAAGTCTTTCAAACTGGCGTCGCGGATTGTTCGGATGTGGTAAGTCCGTTATGGAGGTTTGCTCCCTTTCACGATTCCGGGGGAAAAATCGTTTCTCCGCCTGCCATTGTAAGGCGGGTAAGCCGATTCTTCGTCGTTGAATGAAAACGATTCCTTGTCCCGCAATGGCCGTAGAAATTTCGAAGGATGACTGAATCGCATTTTTATTATGCCACACCATCAGCGACGAATCGGAAAAATACAGCAGATTTGCATTTCTCTCTCTCTCTCTCTCTCTCTCTCTCTCTCTCTCTCTCTCTCGCTCCAGCGATGAAATCCCGGAGATTTTAAATTTGCCATTCGTCTGTCCGACATATTTCAGTTTAATCTACTCGGTCTGTTGGTCATCGGGAAAAAAGTTCAATGATTTTGCACGGGAATGCGAATAATTTAAATGCAATTTAATTGCATTCTTTGATTTTCGACATAATTGCGCCCGCTTTAGAGAAATGGCTCGACGGTTAAAAATAATTCGACGGCCTCGCGTCGCGTGAGAAAACTATGTATAAAAATATGATATGATGAGTTAAAATTGCACTATATCTGTCGTCGTACATGAATCCAATCGGAAAATGTCGATTATCGGTATGCGCTCTGGGTTTAGGCAAATTAATAATCGGCCATTATATTTTATGGGCTTCGACGCGAACGGACGGGTATAATAAATGCCGAAGCCGGAAAAATGTAATTATATACAAAGCATCTGCATTATGTGGCTTATGAACGCACATCACACAAATGTTATTAATAATATTAAGCTTTTGTTACAAAGTTTCCTACAATTTCCGATGGAATTTTTTACCTTATTTCACATCACTATTTACAAGCAAATTCACATTAATTTTTCATCATCGTTTAATATAAATGAAATAAATAAATAAATACATAGATAGACAGATAAATAAGAAACAAGTTGTCAAACGCATTGCGTTTATATAGGATTTAAAGTTAATTCGAGAGTTGAGAATAAATAAATGGTTTTACATATATTAAATTAGCCACAATGCTCTTTAGCAACAAAATATTAAGATAGACTGGATTTGTACTTCTCAAATTCTCCTTATTGCGATACAGTCTCTTTTGTCGTTGGGGATGATTTTCTTAATGCGAGAGGGGAGCGGCCGCATCACCATCTCTCAAGGCGCGATCTACTTCGCGGCAATTTGTGTCCTGTTCGCGCAAACGTGTTTGCCTGTGTGAAGATCATCCGATGTGAACTAACGTACGTGTATGTATGTGTGAAACGAGGTAATAAAAATATTACGAGGACCTCTAATCTCTCTTTCTCGTATAATGGTATCCATAATTCCTTGGCGCGCTGTGCGGTCATGATCGAGCCTCCCCTCCCCACCCCCTTCCCCCGCCGTCCCATCACTCCATCCATCTCTGGTACTCGCCTTCACGTGGCCGCGGACCGATGGTCGATGGTTTCCCCCCGATCTTCGTCCTTTCTCGCACCTTTTCGGTCTCATCTATCGACGGCAGGCATAAAGGAAAGCGACGATAAGTTTTAACGTCGCCGCCCACCTCCCTCCGATTATCTTTTTTTCGAACCATCTATCCCCCTGCCGTCCCCTTTCTTTCCCACTCTATCGCACGAGACGATTCGTCTTTCTATTTTCACGGTTACTTCGCGAATTAAAGTCCTCCGTTTACGATGAACTGATACGACCGTGATGAGCCGCTTCGTTATCAGTATAATCAAAGAGAAGAGACATCAATATCGTCTTATTAATACTTTGACATTTAATTCTTACGACCGCTTAGTCGGATATTCCAAAGATAAGCGACGTCTCGATTAAGGATCATATATTTATAATAAAAAAGATTTTAGTAGAGTGGCAATAACTAATTTTGAAGTTAAATCGATAACTTTCTACGAAAACTGACTGAAATATAAAGTTAAATTATATTTGCTCTTTTAAGCAGTCTTAGCGCAACGAGATCCTATAATTATCAATTAAACTTTTTAAAGCAATGCGTAAACGCGTTTATGAAAGTTCTCGCTTCTCCTCGAGCAAAGTAGCTGTACGTGTCGGCTGTTCGCATGGGAATAACGTTTCTAAAACATGAGAGCCGACATCGGCGATAACTGTGTTAAAACGAAATAATAACAGTTTCAACATAGAATTCTCCGAGTATGCGCAAATATAAATGCAATGCCGATGTCCAGAAGTTTGAGAAAATACGCGAAGAAATGCTCTCTGAGAAATTGATATTTTCTTGATAAAAGTACATTAAATATCCAATCCATCTTCGAGAATAAGAAGAAGATCGATTTTTTTTACATTTTTTAGAAGTATGATTTCTCAAGATGTCTTTCAAATTTTATTAAAAAATTTGCAAAATTAAAGCAGTTGTAATGCGAAATTTTAAACACATTTTTTTTTTTCTCAAAATATTGTTTTCAAAGTTGGGGTGGCGGATATTTTAAAAAGTAATGGACCAAATAATTCTAATTTTCTTTAAATAAAAGAAAACACTTTTTGAAGAATACTAAATAAAATTATAATAGTAAATAAAATTTAAAAAATTAATAATTAATATTTTTTTGACCTTTAAGAAATGAATAAATTTCAGCAAAATTGAAATATCTCATTTCAAACACATTACTTTATTATTTTTTATTTTTTTTTTTATGGAATTAGGCTTAAATATTCTATGGAATAAAACTAGCCCGATTATTTTTGACAATTACATGAGAAGCAGCATGTCAAATTTTGAACGCGTATGCATTTTCGCATTGCGATAGAAGCTCGTATCAACTAAGAAAAAGCTAAATATTCAAGATTTAAAAATACTGACGTATTGTTTAAACATTAATAAAAATATTTGTAAAACACCAAACAGGTCAATTTCTAATATTCTTCAGAAAAAGTTTCTAAAAGTTATTTTTCATATTGCTAAAGTAGATCCATAAGAGTGAAGGAAAATAATTACTTTATTTATTTCGCGTTCTACATTTTACGTATCGTTAAATTTTCTTTTTTTATCAATTTTTTATTTACAAATATTTAAAAGAGCGGGAAGAGAGGAAAGAGAGAGAGATAGAGGGTGTAAGTGGATGCTAACTTTTAAGCCATCTCGCATTCGTGGAATAAGGCGGGAATATTGCAATCGCTGTTGCATGCACGTTAAAGCAGTTTCAGCCAAATGAACTTGCATTCAACTTTCGGTTATTATTTCCTAACTTCCATTTCATCTAACCGCGTTTGGCGCGGTTCAACGGCCGCGCCTGATATCGAACGCGGAAGGAAACGTCTGATTAAATTGGCACTGCGCAGTACGTGCTCGATACGCGTTTTGTCAATATGGCTGAGCTTCAAAGAAATTGTTTCATATTTAGATCTGGCGTGTTTCAATGCCCCCGGGTTCAACGCTTCCGCGAATAGTAGGCTACGCGAAACGCGCGAGCCGCTTTCCAACGTGACAGACATAAGATGCAGATGGGCGAAAATATACCAAGTATGCAGGACATATTTATGCCGTCCCGTAAAACTTTTACTAGTAACAGATCGCATCTGGTGGTGGAAATAGATATGAATATCTCGCGTATACGGTATAAATGTTTCAAAGATTTACAAGTCTCCGTAGCTTGGAAATGAAAGAAGCGAGAAGGGAAGGGAATTTCGATGAAATTTTCATTAAAGTATAAATTGATTCAAGAAAGCCAAGGAACGAAAAAAAAAAAAATAAATAAACGCTCTAATTCTAAATATAAAATAATTCTGAATATAAAATGCATATAAATGTGTTTTATATATCGATTTTACGTGCTCTGCATATATCTAAAAACGGGGGATATACCGCGAGCGATCACGAAGCGTCCTCGGAGAGTACAAAGCGACAAGGGGATGGAGATGGAAACTCATGGGAATCCGAAATCACGTCCTTAATTTCCATAAAAGAGTGCAAGGACTCCTCTCCCCTCCTCCCCCTCCCCCTCCTCCTTCCCTCGCCTCGTCGTCTGCTTCTTCAATCGAGGATCGTCACGTGACCGCCGGGCTTCTCGCTTCCACCTTCTTTATTCGCCTCCTTTTTTCCTCCCTCAAAGGACTTTGAGCTCGGTAAGCATATCTCTCTGCATCCTCTTGCGTGCAACCCGAGCTACTCGCTCAGCACATTCTCGGCGAATCTTCCCCTTTCTTAAATTCGTTGCATTCGTTTAAGCTGACGCAGAGACGGACGCGAGAGACGGCCGATGAGTGTCATTTGATGGAAAAATTGCTCGCGTAATCAAAATGGCAAAAATCCGGAATGATACGGCAATTATATCGCAATTCGAGCGAGCGTACGAGTTCTCAAAAAAAAAAAAGTTTACACGCTAATCTGAATTTCAGGATGTATATTTGAAAAATTCATAGCACTCTTTCATCACATATTATTCCATGATTCGCATAATTATACCTGAAATTTAATAAAATTTGACATATCTATGTGTCTCATTCGCGTGAATAAATTGTTAAGAGAATGAACTTTCAAGTAGTTAACGATCGTTATTATAAAACGATGATAATATATTATACATTACTCGTGCCTCGTCTTCAAAGACCAATTACTGGCCGTACAGTTGAGTCAAATTATATAGCGGGTATGACCTCGTTTGAGTGGTGCGTCGCGTGCAGTCCTTCAAGCGTGATGAAATTGCAACAACGTCAAATTGTATAATAGACGCGAAGCGTGAAGACGCCAACGGTGAAGAATATCGCGCCCTGACGGGCAATCAGTTTCTCTGGCGCGAGCGTATAAATTATTCCGCAAATTGATAAAATAGAATCTACTTACCTCTTAGTCTCGAGAGAGAGAAAGAGAGAGAGAGAGAGAGAGAGAGAGAGAGAGAGAGAGAGAGAGAGAGAGAGAGAGAGAGGGTGAGGAAGGCGTCCTGCAAAAGTTGCGAGAAATAATTAATTAAGGATGAAACGTGGTCTCGCCGGCCGAGGCATGAACTTTGGGCCGATGTTCAACCCAGTTTTGTCCCGAGGATAATTTGTCAGCCTGCTCGAATTTTTGGATCGAGCATAGTCCCGATGCTCGAGAGCGCGAAACTTTTCGAGCGAGCATCGTTGGAACTTTGACTTACCCTTGACGCGCGTCGACAAAGAAATCTGTAATGCCCAACTTTGTAGAGGCGTGCCGAACCGAAAAACTTTCTCTTCGCGTTTCGGGTTCGGAAATTAACGAGTATTGTCAAAATTTATTAATCTATATCGTCGAAGAAGCAGCCACTTCGATTAACGTTGACGTACGATGCCGTGCAAATTATTCAACGAGATTATTTTCGATGTCTCTTCAATAAAGAAGAAAGAATGGTGATCGCGGGGATGAGAATGGGAATGTGATGTATCTATATATATATACATAAAAATAAAAACAAAGATTATAATCGATATAAAGTATATCCACAAAAAAAAAAAAAATGATTGCAAGAGAGAGAGAAAGAGAAAGACACAGCGGCCGCTGTTGCTGTACAATATAACGTCGCCTTTATTGTTGCTTATTAACCACAATTGTTAAACGTTCACTTTTTCGGTTTATGATACAACTTTATTCTCTATACACACGCTTTTTTTTTTCATCTCCCTAAAAGACTTTCGTCTTTCTCACTGCTTAACGTCTATCTTAGGTAAGTGTCTGTTTCGTGTAACATTTTCTCCGTATCTGTGTTTATATATACAAAAGCGCGTCGGATTATTTGTCCATCGGCTAAGCTAAGAGAGAAAGAGAGAGAGAGAGAGAGAGAGAAAGAGAGAGAAAGGGAGAGAGAAAGAGAGAAAGAGAGAGAGAGAGAGAGAGAGCGTCTAGCGTTTTCTTCCGCGCGGTTGATCTACTACATGACTTCATCCTAATCTTTTCCCTTTCCGAACCATTCCTTCTTTATTAACCTACTCCTCTCTATCCCGAAGCTATTACGAAATTGCTCTCTGCCTCTCCATCCCCGTCTCCTTTCCTTCCTTCCTCCATCGTGATACCGGCTATTTCTTCTTCTGTATCTCCCACCGAGATCCATCACGATCGTCTCCTCCCGCACTTCCGCTTCATTTCTCCCATCCCATTTTCCCTTCCCCGCGTTTCCTAACGATTTTCGTTTTACATCGCTTTATGTCGTATCGCCATTGGCTACGCGATAATTGACAAAACCTCAAGTAATGCCGATTTACAGGCTTATCAGCGGGATTAATTATTCAAGCAGATTCGCACGTGAAAACAGGACGAATCGGTATGATTATCAGCGATGGGCATTTAAAAAAAAAAAAATTTGTTTCTCTCATCTCGAGAAACAAATGTCTATCCTCTCGCTATAGGAATCACTCATTCAGCAGCTGAAAGCGTGCGCTATATTGTCCATTTTACAAAATTACATTGTTTAGTTTATAATAGATATTATTTTAAATTATATTACGCCCATCTCTGATAACTGTTTACAATCTTCGTACGCGTAAACTTACAAACAGCATTGAACAAAAATTTATATCCCACCAAGACACTTAAAGCTCCTTTGATCACTCATGTTATGAGAATTACATTAGTGCTGTAGGCAACACACGCAGCAACTTTGTCCTTGCTACTCCGGGGAATAAAACAAAATTCAATCTCTCTTCATACATTTTTTTTCGCAATAAAAACTTATCTAAAAATTATACACGTAATCTTATTGGTGACGAAATGTGGTGGTTGTACGATCGGTTCGCTTCGAAACACAGGAATCGCTATGGTACTTTTTTTATTTCACCCCTCAGTTTACACAACCATTCGAAATATTTACGTCCGTTTTTCGCACAGCCACGGCAAACCCTTTTTCGTTTGCCGTTGTTAGAAATCAGCTCTTTGCCCTTACCCTCCTCGTATCGCGTTGTATGTGAACTCGTCTCAGTTTTCAGAACTCCTTTAGAAAAAAGTCCCCTCTCGTGGTCCTATCGCGGGACGGCTTCAGACTACGTTGTGTGATAGGGAACCGTCGTCCCGCCACGTGTTGGCTGGAAGGAAAAAGTCATCTTTTCAAATTCTCATCGAGACGATCCCTTCGCGTTGAAGCATGAAGTTTAGGGGCTCCTGGAGCCTGGCTAACATCGTGTGTTACCTCTATAATGCATGTCCTGCGCCATCGATGGACACTTGGCGTTTCCCCGCTGCCGGAATAACACGGAAAGTACATTTAAGTTGCAGCTTCGCAAGAAAATTCTGACGAGAGACTGATTTCTTTACAATCGATCACAATATTTTACGATGCTGATACTTTCTACTAATAATTTCTTAAAAAACAGCTTTAAAAAATCTAATAACTTTTACTCGAAATTTATAATCTTTGCTAATTTTTATAATCATTAAAAAAATAATTTAATTTTTTTAGATAAAATAATTATAAGAGAAAGTGAGAGAGAGAGAGAGAGAGAGAGAGAAAATTACAAATATTTTTTTTATAATTGTGTAATGCAAATATCATGATATCACATTTACTGTAGATAATATGATAATTAATCTGATTGATACTACGCGTTCTTTGCACGAGAATATCGAATAACATAATTACAGTGTTATATTACCTTGGCAAAATCGATATTTGTTCGCACAGTTCTGTAATGAAGACCCTGCAACGGTCTGGAATTATTACCGAGGGGCGCTTTCGGCGTAGTGGAAGGGCCTTGCATTAATTTCCTTAGGGCGTACAGCTAATGACAGAGATAATGCACATCGTGAGAATAATGCGATTCGTTGATCGATCCGATGAAACTATCACCGTCTTATCGTTTTTCGCGTTTGTTACTTTCCGATGATCCGATTACGATTGCGAGACACGCGAGTTCCTCGATTTTGTTCCGGGACAAAAAGAAAAATTTATTGAGTGAAAAAAAAAAAAAAAATGGGCAACGATAGATCGCGATGTGTTTACCTCTCGTGCCGTGATGTAAATCGGTTTGTTGAGGATCAACCACACGGCCGTTTCCCAACATCCGGGATGCGTTGTACTGCCCTCGTAAGTCATGTAACCGGTGGTATCCGGAAGAAGGCTCTTCAGAGACAGGTAGCGGACAGGTGCCGTGTCACCTGAAACATAAAACATTGGGTAAGAGTTAGTTACGGAGTGCCCCATTTGGGTATCAGTACAGATTTCGTTATCTCGCTCGCGAAATGAGATTTGTCACGCAATGATTTAATTGGACAAGCCCGAGTATAATATTGATTGACGAGTTTGCTCACTAAAGCTATCCAAAGATTCCAAAAATACAAGATGAAATTACTTCAAACCAAACGAGATCAGTTGGCGATAATTTTAAGGCTCTTAGAGAGATTTTCAAGAATTAAATGCCTTTAAAAGTTTAATTAGACGTTAAGATTTCTGATAAGAGATCGTAAAAGAGAAATGTATGTACTTCAAGATTAAGAGATTCAGATTAAGAAGCAAGGGATTAAAGGACGGTGTTAATGCAGTTGGCCTGCGCGAGTTCTGTACATTATGCAGAATGCTAACGATAAACGATACCGGAAGCGAGAAATATCTGATAAACATAAAACTCGTGCTCAGACGTCAGATACTTGACGTATTTAATTATGCATATTTTTTTTATGTTATGTTAAGATTGTGACATGTAAGCTTATTAAATAGAATATTCTACTTTTTCTCTAGCAAATGGTTATTTTCCACCCGGTATATCAAGGGAAAGGCGTTCAATCGCTATGAATTATTCCGTTTTCATAGACGCTTCCATCCGCCCTTTGACACTCGACTCGGTCGCAAAAATTCAGTAACCATTTCAGAGAGCAACATTCCTATAAATTCAACCGATTACTCACGCGTGCAAAACGAGCCTCGTATTACTTTTATCGATAACAGACGCGTATGCGGATTTATAGAAGGTCATGAAGCGTAAAAGGCGTCGCTCTTCGATACAAATCCCTCGCTGCAAGGAATCCACCACGGCGATACTCGACGCGAGACCATTTTCGTGTAGGCGGGCGAAACTATTCGCGATTGAATTCGCACGAACCCGCCTTTGAACTTTTCGCATTCCGGAGGTAGGTCGGAAAAACAACGATGAATCCCGAAAAGAGCGACAAACGAGGAAAAAGGAACAAGCCCCCGTGGCACGATTCGTGCCGCACAAACATACGCAAATCATGTACAAAACGGCCATATATATATATATATATATATATATATATATATATATGTTATGCGCAATATTCCTGTACACACATCTACACGTACAAAGAAATGCTGACACGCACCCCATAACTTGGCCATGTACAGTAAAATTTAAGCCCTCTCTCGTAAAAGTAATAAAGACGCAATTCTAAACTTATAATAACGATGTATTTATGAGTTCTTGAATCTTTTTCGTAATTTACCTCGCGAAAGCATTATCGGCAAATGTCATTTCCATTGAGATAATGGTATTGCACTTAAGCCGTAATGTTCTCGCAGTAATAATGCACCCGCACCCCGTTGCTTTTGCATATTCAGGGAGTTATAATTTCGAACGCGTCGTGTAAATGTATCATATAACCTGTAGTAAATAGTAGAATTACACAAGAACAAGCAATATGCGACTCGCTTGTAAGCCGTCACTCCGCAAATATCTGCATCTCATGCAGAATGTGTATACCTAATGCATTATGCACTACCCTCGCATAACTTTCCATCGACAGCGGCGGACTTGCGCGTTTCAGCCATGAGCTGCCATTCGCAAACACAATTATACTTAAACAAACATGATTATTATTAGACGTGAGGGAATTTGTAATATGAAAAAATCACGAAGTAATATGAACTTTTTTTTGAATATAGATAGTTCAAAAAATATTAATTCTTTCTCCAAATATTTTAAGTATACATTTAAAAGATACTGTATTTAATACAAAATTCTTTGAATATTGAATAGAACAGTAATACGAATAGAAAAAAAAAAAAATCTGAGACGACAAAATTAACGGCGGCAGCGAGAATATTTGTAATTGTAATTAAATTAAATATTTATACGCGAATTTATGTAAACATTTTTTTAAATAGTATTCAAAGCGTTTTTAATACAAAATTCTTTGAATATTGAACAAAAGAGATTAATGCGAGTAGAACAAACAAAAAGTCGAGACAATGAGATTAAAAAAAAACGGAAGCAACAAGAATATTTGTAATTGTAATTTAATTAAATATTTATACGCAGCCATGTCGATTTTGACGAATGAGGGCATCGCGTGAAATGAATGTTTCGAGCACCATCCGAGATATGTGTCGACGGAATTTACTCTTGAAGAGAGCGAGCGATGGGTTTCGAGTGTATATACATATATATACAGTAGGATGCGCGCCGTTCGTAACCGCCACGAACGTCCAGAAGTGATTTGTATCTTTCCTACGTAACGTGCGCGGGGGGGCGAAATCCAGCGTAAAAGGTCATCATTTCAGAATGCGCGGTGAAAATAAATCTCTCGCTCGGTGGTACGCTCACACGCGCCGGGGATCGTATTTATCGGACACCGGGAGGTATGTTACCGCGCAAAACCTTCGATTCCGTTCGGTATCTCTTCCCCGTGTCTTTTTATTTTTTTTTTTTTTTTGCATATATATCGATCGTTTTTTTCTTTTTTTTTTCTTCTTCTTCTTTTACTCGTGAAAATTATTCCTACAGCCAGATGAATCGTTTATCTAAATTATCGCCAAAATCCCTTCGGCATTTTCGAGACACCGGAAAAGACACTGGTATTCGCAGTATACATACGTCTCTCGAGGTACGTACATAAGATTATCGCGAATCTCGTTCCGTGGACGAGATGAATCCGGCTTGAACCGAGTCTACACGCCCGCGCCAGTTTATCCACAAATAAAGGGATACATATAATCCATGATAGTGCCGTCCTACGTAGCTAACATCTAAACACGGACTTCACTCGCTCTGCGTATATCCTTCGTATATATATTGTATATATATATATATATAGATATAGATATATGTATATATATATATATATATATATATATATATATATATTGTGTCTATTTCTACGAATCCTCGACGTGACGTCACGTGAGTGTTTATGTGTGTGCGCTCGACCAAGCAGACACAATCCACCATCTATTCGATTTTACGGGACAGTTAAATTTACTTTTCAGATCGTATAGATTACGTGTATTATATGCGCGCTACAACAAATGTATCATCTCTCTTTTTGCTTCGTCAACTTATACATTTACAAATCAAACTATAACATAAAAACAAGATTCTTGATATTATATGTTCAAGCTTGTCTCTCATTCTCTCTTTGTCTTTTTTCTTATTTTATTGTTTTTTTTTTTTTTCTTATTTTATTGTAGCGAAGAATTAAATGCACGTAAATTAAAAAAATTGGAATACCAGCTGTTAAATTTGAGGGCGCAAAATTTATTAATATATGTATAATAATAAATTTGCCTCGCGATCCAACACACTGGAAACACTTTAAATGCATTTAACGTTCTAACGGGTTGGTTCGAAATAGTAACGTGTAACGATGATATCGTTTCACGTGACGAAAGTTCTCCGATGCGACTAGGGTAAGCTCTTCATCAAAATGTCGCTGTATATACTCGCCGTCTATTTCTCGTATTGAGCCCGTGACATTAAAGATGGTCGAACGCCCTCGCAAATGGCAGATCCGACACAAGGGAGCTGCCTTTGCACACAAAACGATCCCCCGAATGTGTCGGGGGTGGCTTCCGACGATATCCCTCGTTCTATCCGCTTCTGGGCCTCATCCCCGCCGAGACATTCTTAGGACGTCGCTATTCAGAAATTGCGATAGCAAAAAGTAGAAGCTGTCAAGCTTTTCTTCAAGCATACGTCGCTAATCTCCTTCCCCTCTCGTGTTGTCCCTCCATTTGGTGCTCCCTTTCCGCGCCCTTTTCCCCCCTTCGTCGACGAGCACCTACGTCGTCTTACAAGTATTGTGCGTGCGTGTGTGTTTTATTTTTATTTATCGTCGCGTCCTGATTTCATCCCCTTCCGACAAACGAGGTCGGCGAACCGGAGGAGGGGAAATTAAATGGAGCTTGAGGGGGGTGAGAGGAAAGAAATCCGGCAAGATGACAAGTAATAATAACGAGGACGAGGAAATATCAAGTGCTTCGTACCGTTTGCGCCAACGAGACACGTAGGTTGAGCAGGGTTGGGATGGAGAATGGAAAGGTCCTCCTTGTGATTAATGAAATGCATTAACTCCTTCCCCGAGAAAGAGAGAAGAGCGAGCCTGAGAAAAGAGCCCGCCGCTGCTATTGATACATTCTCGCGCATACAAGCGAGATTAAACGAGGCAATGCGGTTGTATTATATATTGTGAGAACTGCTACACAAGGAGGATCGCATCGCGTAAGTTTTGCCCGCGTCCTCTCGTTTTGACAAAAGTTGAAAATGGATTTTTCCTCAAAAAAGCTCGGTGAAAATTTGTCGTTCGCCGCGGTTTTCTCAAATATCGACTTCTGATACGTACTGATAATACGAGCCGTAAATTAAATTTCCGTTACAAGAAAAGTAGAGCTTTGCGCGCGCGGAAAGAGGAATTGGGAAACTCCATTTTACCAAAAAATAACTGCCGCATATAAAGGCAAACATGATGAAATGAATGAGCATCGTATTCATGTCGATAATCGTTTCTCTCGAAAAACAACGTGTGTAAACGAACCAAAATGATTTATTTCACATGTTTTTATTTATCTTTTTTTTTTTTTCTGGAGAGAAAACTCGCTCCCTCGCCAGTGTTGCACCGATAAATTTACCGGACGCTCCGTATATAATAATAGCCGCATCGAGTCTTGTACGCCGTGAAAGAACAGCGATTTTCGACATGAAAAGGGGATACGTTCCCGTTTAATAATTCATGGTCGACGCAAATCCGTGCCGACGCACCATTATCTATTATCGAACCGCGTCTCGGCGGCCGCCGCGTCGCTGATATTTCCGTCGAGGGTCACACGCACAACACGCGGTCTCTCGTCGGGAATAATGTTCCACGCTCGTCGCGTGGAAGCCGAGTATCGTCGGGAATAATGTGAGGCGCTCTTAGGAAAATTGACCATGCCTAATGGCGCCGGCACACAACCGGCGGGATAATGATGATGACAGCGGCGATAATCGCGATATAAGAACATCCTCGACGAGGATTTGGTCGAATTGGTCGATTTTATCGCTATATTAGGGTCGTCGCTCGATTTCTCGAAACAAGATTCTTGTTTGCAAAGTGACATAATGCCGGCTTGGCGCTGACCAAATTCTCGCGGGCTAGTTTATTTATTTCGTCTTATTTCCGAGTGTGTAGTTAAACAAGGACGATGGTGTATAATCATTTTCCTTCTTTCTCTCGACTACAGCTCGATACGGTATGAAATTGTAATGATTTAATATAATCATATAAATGTTAAAATATTTCGAGAAATGAATTGGAGAGAAACTATCTCATCAAACAATTGTTATTATTGGACTAAGCATAATAAGTAATTTTTTTTTTAATATTATTGTTTAGGATTTCCTAAGACCTTTTAATTCAATGATTAATTATTTTTAAATTGAATTTATGACATTTTGACATGATAAAATTATAATAAAACGTTATATAAGAATATTTAATAGTTTATTATTTAACAGTTTTGAAAATGTCATTATATACAATTGCGATTAAATAAAAAAAAAAAATACATTTGTTTATATTTATGCATGCAGAATCCATAATCTGAACTCGAGTAGCCGTTGCACATTTCATATCGGCAAAAACATACTCCGATCTCGAATTGATTTGAAAGTAAGGTAAGCATCATAGTATATCATGTAAACAGCGTGTAGCAACCCCGATGTAAAATATACAACAACATATCGATAAATAATAGCATATATATAAGACCACGCTGCACACATAAGCTATCGTTACATCCATCGTATTGGCCATTACACGTGATTTTCGTGTCACTGCATTATTTTATAACACTGTAAAGTACGTCATATTTAATAGACGCTTCGTTGTTTAAACACGTATAATTATAAACATTGTAATTATAGCTACGAGCATTAATTACAATCCTGGAAACGTTTTTATGGAAGCGTTATACGATTTTAATATATTATTTCTTTGTTATTAGAATATAATTTACAGAAAAATATATATGTGCTATTTAAATACTCTATTTTTTTTTTATATATATATATATATTTTCAATCATCGTTATATCAGAGCTTGTATCATAGTTCTTAACTTTCCTCGCGCCATGTGTGAAGAAAACCGAAAAAGTGGATTGCTCCCGGCTCTCTCGGCACAGAGAGAGAAAGAGAAAGAAAGAGAGGATGGTGTGTCAGTGTGATAAATTCACTGCCTCCAATTCTTGTAGCCGCGAAAAATATTTCTATCGACTAGGGAGATCCTGGGCGTAGGGGAAAAAGCGAAAAAAAAGGGGGAAGGAGAAAGAGTAAGAGAGAAAGAGAGAGAGAGAGAGAGAGCGATCACGGTGCGGCAGGGTTGTGTTGGGAAAGAGAGGGGGAAGGGGCAGCGATGCAACCCCCCTGAAAGATAGAAACGTTTCGGGTGAAAGATATCTCACGCCTCCCAACGGCCAGATCTGCAAACTGGCTTCTGGCGTTTCGTTATATGGCAAAACGCCACGTCTGGAGGGACGGGGTGGGTCGGCAGGAGGATGAAAGGGGCGGTTTTGCTACCACCGTATTGCGACGTTGTGTATATGATTGTACAGCTGTGCGCGAGAGAGACAGGATGCGAACAAGAGGGGAGAGGGGGGAGAGAGAGAGAAAGAGACATGCAGCCTGGATAGTCAAGGGAAAACGGGGGTGTCGGGGGATCAAGACTCCGAAGGGGTTGCGAGAGCGAGCTGGGATGGCAGGGAGGGTAGCTATAAAATACAATTTCAGGGGTGTCGGTTTAATACCACGCATACCGCGCAAATATTTCATCTATTATCTACATTTCGTAGTAGATACGTAGGCATTCGCCGGGCGGCTCGTGTAACGGGTGTGCGCGGAGTAAATGGCCGGGGATTGTATGTACATATAGCGAAGCCTAACTGCGAATATTCTCTTCGAGAGCTTCGTCTCCCTCGCACTCGCATGCTTGCTCCCTTCGGATTACTACGCCTATAGATCGGAGCATCCCTTTTGTGCGTGCGTGCGTGCGTGCGTGTATATCGTCGCATAAATCAGCGCATTTCAATTCATCGGTCGGTACACGTACAAAAGCCAGCGATAATCAAGAAATAAGAAGACACAGATTCCCCATTCTATATAGAGACACAGACATTGAAAGCCTAGATTGACATTAATTACGCGTGTTTATTATACGCGTCTGACGTCTTGCGCGAAAATACATGTCTTGCAAAGCTATGGATAGATATTATGCCTCACATAACATCAAAGTTTTAAATCAATGTCAAATATTTTTCAAGAGGAATTTGCGTTTTTAAACGTTACGAGCGAAAGACTATTATTTTTAAATCATTTGTTCGCATGTCCTTGCATCCATCGCAATTTTAAAACAATTTACATACGCATTTCAAATATAACACATATTTTAACATGTCATACGTGACAAATGTACGAATACTCGAAATTCACATTTATCGAGTGAAAATTATTGTTATATAAGGTGTTAATGGACATGCTCCATTGAACAATTTATTCAATGCAGATTTGATGTAGTACTTTATAAAAAATGCAAATTGCGATAAAAATTTTATAATTACAATACGTGTATTCGTATACGATTATGGGAATTAATGTGCAAGCAAACGATGTGCGCCTCAAAAACACTCAATAAAGCCCTCGATATTTTTCGTCGCGTTTTTCCATTTCATCTGCTCCGATCGTAATCACGGTTGATTATGTCATACGCATTATTGATCAAGGTTTAAAAACGCATTATTCACGAGATCGTTTTTCGGCAGAGACATCATTGACATTATTATTAATGATACCGGTGAAATCAATTTTGCAGCGAATATTGTGCGCGAATAAGTGAAAAGATACTTACTTTCTCGCGATTCTGTATTGTCGTAAAAGCATTATTAATTTTATATCACAGCTATGCAGATTATTTTGCATTGCACTGCACATATACGTATGAATCTTTGGTGAAAAAAAAAAAAAAAAAAAAAAATTACGTTATTTCCGCTTCACTCGTTTTTTTAACGCGTCTCTAAAATAAATTTTAAAGAACTCTTCTCCCCTCAATTTCGCCAACTCAAAAATACGTTTGCGTGTCTCAAAATTGTTCGTGTTGAATGAGAAAATTTTTTTCTAAGATATCATTGTCCTCCCCTCTTCAGAAAAGAACGGAGAGCCATTCGTTATGAATTATTCCGCGCGCCGAGAGAAAAACATGTTTAGCTAATGAAAGGCTCGAGTTAAATAAATTTCCCGCGACGGGGAGACGCACCAACTATCTCGTGGGCCACTGTATGCGCAACGCCGATGCCTCTCTCTCGCTCTCTCGCGGCGCGCGTACACGACAATGGAATACTTAGATCCCCGCTGTTGCGCTCCTCCCCCAACGCGCCATTTACCATTGTCTTATGATTTATGTTCCCTGGTCGCGGTGTCAACAGGGTATTGATTAAAATACACACATAGCCGTGCCCGGCCGTGCATACAGATTTATGCACACACCGGAGTATGTGACACCGTCGTCCCTTGTAAATCCCCCCCCCCTCCTCCCTCGCCTTCACCTATACTCCCAATACTCGCCGAGAGCATGGATCGTGTTAATCGTGTAAAAAGCGCTAGGCACGCTTCCAGGTCGAATCGTTTAACGAGGGGGCGACTCTTATACGGGGTACCCCCCCCCCCCGCGAAATCCCTCGGGATGCAACGGAGAGGCGCATCGGTCTCTCGTCTCCTTCCTCCCTCCCTCCCTCCCTTCCTCCCACGACTGAACGCATCCCCGAGAATACTTGGTCGTAAAGTTTATTTTCTTCCTCGTCGAGCAATGCGACCAGCCGTGGTATTCGCCGAATTATGCCACGCAAGTTGAACGAGAAGACGTTCTTGTCGCTCTCGGCAGCGCAAACGACGGATGCAAATCGCCGAGAGAGTTTGTTCCGGCGCATATGGAACCTGGAGCGGAGAGAAGGAGAGAGAGAGAGAGATATATATAAGGCAGTCGTATTTCGATTTTACATCGGGGCGTAATTTGCGTCTCATTAACCGTCAAACGAGGATTGCCTCACGCAGCTATTCGTTTAATTTATTTTATCGTAAGAGAGCGAGCGAGAGAAAGAGAGAGAGAGAGAGAGAGAGAGAGAGGTCATTAATTCATCAAGACAAGTTGTGAAAAACACAGATCGCAGATCGTATTGATATCGAATATATCGCGGATAATGATTCGATTCACGCTCGAGTGTAACGCGTGTTATCGGGAGGCTTTGACAATGCTACGATTTCCTTCCACTTCAGTGTTTCGCATAGTTCAATAAACCATAACTGCATAAATGTTTGTCCTACCTATGCATACACAGTGATATGAAAACGATAAAATTAGTGGATAGATTAAACGAAATTGTGTGGCGTAATGAAATTATTATAGCTATTATTATGTAGCTATTATTTTATAATTATAAATTATTATCACAATTATTATTAGCTATTACATTATATAATTCTCTATATTATTATACGCTTTTAGAAAATAGGTATAGCGATTACGAACAGAGAAAATGGAATGAATATTTCTTGTGTATATCGCACTCTGCCTATTATTATTGAAAAGTATTGCAAAATATTTCAGCGAATATTTTCACATAGTAATTTTTTTTTTTGTCTTCTTTTCAAAAGAGATGTACACTAATTACTCTATGGCAATTAGAAAGCTGGAAATTTATTAACTACTTGTCTAGCAACATTGTTTCGCTTACTTAAATGCTCACGGGAAAGCATTGCCGTAAGTAATTTGCACCGTTGGTTCGCGTTTTCTTCATTACTCTTACTCTCCGCTAAAATGTTCCCTCGTTATTCATACTCACGCGCCGTTTCTTTTTGCTCCTTGTCATTCTTAATGGAAAGCATACTTATAATTCACGATTTGTATTACGATACAAATAATTTTTCATCAAGCGCATAAGAAAAATGACTTTCGGGATATCATTTCTTTAAGGAGAGTCTCTATGTACGATTCGCGAATAAATTCTCAAAGATGTTTTTACTTACAAACACATCGACTGTAATAAATAATGTCTCATTCAAAGTTTAATGATATATAACGGATCCTGTTATTAACGATGTTTGAGCGGCTCCTGGAAAGCGGTATCCATTACTTATTGTTAGTCAACCGAATAAAAAAATCACACACACACACACACAGGCATTCTTATATAAATGCCAATCTGAGAAAGGAAAAAAGTGCATTCTACCCCATCTCACAGACGACACAGACACAAGCATCGAAGACGCGTCCGTTGGCGCGAATACTCGTCGCTTGACGAAGTGACTCTTTATCTTAAGAGAGTCATTTTGCCCCCTTCGCCTTTTCCTCTCCGTAGGAGGTTTTTCTCTCGACTCGGCGACTCGAGTGCCATCCACCGTCGTCTCCGCCGCTCCTTAAGCTTCACTCGGAACTCGGATATCGCCGGCAGAAAACCGACACACTCTTCTCCCTTCCTCTCTCCCCCTCTCTCTCTCTCTTTCTCTCTCTTTCTCCACACCGACATTTTATTTATTATCCGCAGTTAACTCCAGCGGACCGCAGCATCCGGCCAAGCTTTCGAAGCTCGACTGCCGCGAATATCTGATGCGTGAAACCGCGTATCTCTTGCTCTGGGATCTGCCTGTATTGCATTCTTTAAAAGAGACGACCGGTCTTTTGAGGGCGACCTACTAATTGCAGCTTCGTCTTTCAGGACTTTTAGCTGTGTCAGATGAGCCGAGATTTTCGGTTACCGTCGATATTAGACACTTTTAGCCCGCAGAAACCTTCTGCATTTGACCCCTTTAGATGTCTTTGACCCGAGTAAGTTTTATGAGGGCGTTCGCGATCGGTCGTATCGGCATTTACGATCGACGCGATATCGGTGTTTAAGAAACCTGTAAAAATTTCGTAAAAATGACAAGATTAAAATGGAGATGAAAAAAATATATGGCTGAAAAATGCGAGGCTTCGTAAATCTATTTTTACGGGATATTTTTGCGGCGACGAGAATGCTCCTTTCGGAGGATCTGTTTCGCACGAATCTGCGCGAGACAATCGGATATCTCATCTCATTTTTTTTCGAAGTTTTCTCTTTCAAGTGACGTCACATACGTAACTGTTAGATTACCTGTCAACGCGGGGAGAGAGCGGAGACGCATTTAGGCAATATTGTAGAAAATTAGTATCGAGCTACTGCATTCGAAACTTGTTCAGGATTTACGTTCCGGTGACACAATACGGCGTAGTTACGTCGACTGTCGCCCAGCGTACGATGTAAAAAGCACGAACGCGAGAGCGATCACGAATGGATAATTATTACACGCCGCTTGATTCGTCTCTTGACTCGACGTCAATGACATACCGACTATTCACTGCCGTTCAAAGGAAGCAGAATGTCGATGCCATTTTGTAAAATGCGCTGAATACGAAATTTTATTCGAAGCCAAGCATCTCGAGTGTCTTAGATGTCCTTTACATTATCTGTCAATTTTAGGGCGTCTCACAAATTCAGAAATTATTTAATAACGCAGCAATATATGTATACATAATTTATTTTTATATAAATTATTTTTTTAATTACTTATAAAATTATTTTCTAATCCGAAAATAATAAAATGTGAAAAGACACGATTTACGTGATTTTTGTCAAGATAAAACTGATTAAAAATCTCCAACATTTAATGTTATCTCAAGATAGCGCAGAAAAGAGGATTATCAAGAGATACCAAGTCAAACGGATACCTTAAAAAAAAAAAAAAAAAAAAAAAGCGAGCGATGTTATCACGGAATCGGATGGAACTCCGTTTTACCATTACGATGTTGAAGAAAAAGTTATCACGTCGTCGGACGAGATACAACCGAGCGTGATATTACGCAATAGAGAGCCGAAAGGACGGTGGAATTTCCAGGTTGATTTAAGGAAGCAGCGGAAAAGGAACATTTCACGCTTCCCTTCACGACGGCGCACGACGTGATAGTACTCACCTCGATGTATGACCTTGCTGAACACACTGGTGATGATCTGCAGCTCAGGATTTAACGTATCGCCGAGCTGAAACAGAAAACAGCTTTCCTTGTGTATCCGGCTAAATGACAGTGACACCTCACCACACTACTACACGTGCACTATTCGCGTCGACAATGTGTCCTCCACATGTCTCCTCTCTCTTTCTCTCTCTCTCTCTCTATCTCTCTTTCTGTCGCACCATTCTCTTCGCCTTGATATGTTTTCCATCGATTTCTCATGAAAAGAGGTTGTTCGGTCGCTGCTAAGTGCACCGTATAAAGAGGTGAGGGCAAAGAGGTCGTTTCGAAAGTTCTACATTGGGCGCGCCATTAAAGGTAACTATAAAACCCAACTAAACCGACCGCGGACTTTAAAGTAACGATAAATAATAAAAGTTGATCCGGCCACGGATCTGCCGTCGATCAAAAGTTTCGCCGTTTCCCATCCCGTGGGGTAAAATTATCGCCGCCTCTCTTCGTCGCTCCGCGCGTTCCGTAAATAAAGGGTAAACCAGGGGATATAATGACGGACTAAAAAGGAAACGAAATACGATCGCGAATAGGATGACACAGATATCCAGTGAGGATATTCTTCGGTGAGGATATATCTAGATTTATTGGTGCTCGCGTTAATTAAAAATGTCAATGTTTATGTCACATCAAAAGAAAATATCGTATATAAATCACGAAATACACTTTATAAATGCATTATATTATATTTTTATTATAATCCTCCGTTATCTTCTCGTTTAGATGAAATGTACTTTTGCGATAAATGTGCTATCGTTAAAATTTGAAAATATCACATACGCCGCAAATTAAATGTATCGAGAGAAAGTTATTGTTAAGAGTTCGCGAAATTAGACACTTATATGTCTCTCTGACATTTTACGTTTCATTATCATTTTATGATACTGCGATTATTAACTAAACGACGGGTATGACGGGTGATAAAGAAGTAGCGTCCATTTTATTTTTCAATCCAGATATATACTTGAGAATTACACGGGACGTAATAAAGATTCTCAGTCTGCGAGAGACGGGCAAGCGGACGTCGACGGTTTAATCTCCGTTTAAATTTGTTGTAATAAAGGGACCCTAATCTTAATTATGAGCTAAGAGAATTAATCTCAATGACGGTCGTCCTTAAACGTTCTTAATCTTGTCACTCTGGAATAAAATTAGCTGAAGATTCGCGATAATCATTTTCTAATATTCATTTGATTGAAAGAAAATATTTCTTATCATAAGATACGAGAAAAATATTCGAAAACACACTGATTATTTTTCAAATAATCACTTTGGAGAAACTCAAATTTCTCCAAAGTAAAAAAAAAAAAAAAAAAAAAAAAGAAAATACAGATATAAAAAATTTTTAATAAAAAATAAGAGCATATTTTTTTCCCCCGCGGTATCGAAAAAATATTAATGTAATGTATATTGTCTCTCATTTTTCGTTTAAATTAATCCTTTTAATTATACATGCATGTGATCACTTCATTAATGCGCTTTTTTACTTAACGCAGTCAAATGTTCGGCATATATAAAGTGCTGCAAAATCAGCTGCGTTAAATCCCGTTCGGGTTAAAGTCTATCTAGTTAAATCCGGTCTGCAATTGCGGGTTACGCCGTCAGCGTGTTGCTACTTGTTTGGCAAATCAAGTGTACACTAATTTGTAATTGTAGCTTCGTAATTTCCGCGGTAGTCAGGCAATAAACAAGCTACAACGACGACGCCCCGTCCTGAGATCGTATCGATCGTGCGCGCGCGCGCGCGAGAGAGAGAGAGAGAGAGAGAGAGAGAGAGAGAGTCCTGTCCTTCTAGTCTCCCTCGACCGTACTATAGTGATCACAGATAAAGGATATTGCATTAAACCGGTGCAGGGAATAGCCAATACACGACTTCGCGTCATATTATGCAATCCACCCGACGAACGTGGAAAATTAGCAGGTTTGACTGTCTCTCTCTCTCTCTCTCTCTCTCTCTCTCTCTCTCTCTCTCTCTCTGTTTAACTCTGGCGACGACACAGAATCCTTCATGTCAACCGAATTTCTCCTTCCGTTTGATAGCGCGTAATTCTCGTCTTTTGTCATTACATCAGGATGGTACTGACAATCGCGTTAAATTGACGCATGGCGTAATTACGGATCAGTAATTTCCTCGTAGCATGTAAGTAATAAACAACCGATTGTGCTAATCATCACTTGGCTGTATCGATAAGGGATATTTGTCTACTAAATGTAAGAAATGATGTCTCTATCGTACTCTATCAATTGCGTTAAGTCTTTCACTTTGAAAGAGAGAGAGAGAAAAAATTAACTACATATTTTACATGCAAATTTTGCTCCCTTAACACAACAGACGCGTGTTTCTATGTAATCTAGCTCACCAATGAATCACAAGTAAATGCGCTGGAAATAAAGTCGCTGGACTCGCGTGTGGCAAATAAACTTTTTTATCCGCATTCTCTGTTCGAGCACAGGATTCCGAAACTTTTCCTCCCCCCTTTCCCTGATAGTTTTCCAGCATCATGTATTTATACTTCGTAGATTTTAGGATCGTATTTTTCCAAGGAGCTTTCGACTCCGTTTAATCGCCATAGTTCGTGTAGTTTCTCCCGCTGACCTTTCGACGTTTCATGAAGCCATTGCAACGGTGACACGCGTCAATTATATGTTGCAAGGTCAGAATTAAGTGACGTACATTATGTCAATTATCGTGTAACTGTATAAATTATAAAAATTGCAATAATAGGTTCTTTATTATATTGCTAATTATAATAAGCTAGTGGTTAAAAGTGAAGTTTGTAAAATAAAAAAAAAACTATATTACAAAGTCCCCCTTATCAATCAACGTATCATATTGGCGTGCCGAAAGAAATCTATTTGGCGCCAAAGTTTTCAGTATATCGCGGATAAAACGTCGGGCGCGAAGTACGTCTAGATTGTAGAAATACCGACGCTGTGGTACCGGACTCATTTGGATCTCATCCCTCAGACACCCGAGGGTATAATCCGTTTGAATTACAGTCGTCAACCCCGTTGCCTCCAGACACGCCTTTACGATCTATTCGTCGGGAGATCGAGCACCTGTTAAAGGTTTCCAGAAAGGATGACGCCGTAGCGTACGCTTTGGGATTATTGAAAACGCTGACCTTTCTCGGACGCGTATTTATCCGAATTATACTTTGGCCTCATTGGAATTTAGGAAATTTCGCAGCGAAAATTACTTCGCGGTCACCCAAAATATCTCCTATTTATGCGCAGACTTTAATTTACGATGTTGACGCAAAACTTTCTCTCATTCATCATGAATAAAATCATGCGCCGCGCTCTCCCTCTGCGCGTTCAAACATTTAATTTAAGATTAAATACCGCAATTATACAAGGTGTTCAAAAAGGTGATATAAAATTTTATATAGTATTCATATAAAAACAAACTAAATGAAATATTCTTAATAAATAGTATTCCAAAAACCATTTATTTCTAAGTGATAAAGCATTTTTTGTTATTATATTAGATATAATTCACTTTGAATATGTATTGTATGACATTTTACATGCGACCGTTCGTACATTCGTCTCTCATAAGCTTCTAAGATCGACAAGTTTGTTTAATTCGTTAGACTTTTACGAAGACACTTAAAAAGCACGATGACGCTGCATCCAATATATCAGTTGATGCCTTGGACGAACTGATACAGAAAATTGAAAACTGTTGTCAAGAAATACGAAATAAATGTGGAATCTTTGAACGTGTTCGATGAGAAAGCGTGTCGAATGGTGTGTTGAAATGAACGGAGGACACATTGAACACATCTGCTGTAGATTGAATTTATTTAATAACGGAAAATATTTTATTTCGCCAATAAATGGTTTTTGGAGTATTCCTTATTACTGATTTCTTTGTTTGTTTTTACGAGTATATTTTTAAAATTTAGTACCAACTCTCTTTAACACCATATATAAATGCGCAAAAATCTTTTGCACTCGCGTATATCTTTTCGAAAAGCTGCATTGAATAGTTATAATTTATCTGTCATATTAATCAGTGGACGGGTTGTGGCAACGCGAGAGCTAATGTAATGGCGAACGTATATAGCGACGCGGCTGTAAACTCCAGCGGAAAAAGTGCTATTATGTTCGGCATTATCGCGTCGACAAACTCTCATTTCATCGTCTGCCAGCCATCACCGTTGCCTTAGAGCGTATTCTCGTAAACATCCCCTTAAAAATATTCAAAAGTTCCTGTCGTTTGTCGAGTCAAAGTGCGTCGTTACATCCTATAGTATGTTACGATGCATATAGGCTCTCTCTCTCTCTCTCATTTCTTTCATCGTTTTGTCTTCGTTTCGTCGCCGCGTTTTTCGAAAGGTAAGTTGCTAAAGAGAACAGAGAATGGATGAAAAAGAAGCGCCCTGAAAAAGGATGCGAGCGAGTGCTGTTCGCGGGAGAGACAGAAGGTCGCGTCGTTGCAAGTTTCAAAGTTATTCCGAAGGTAAATGCACAGTCGGGTTGGCAGTAGTTATTGCATGTTTTATATCGCGAAAGAAAGGAGAGAGGCATTACGTGACGATAATCTCTTTCATTTTAGATTGTGATATGCGCGAAAAATACTCTGCCTTTTCCTCGACGAAAAATGTGGGAATAAGTTTTTTTTTTTTTTTTTTTGTATTTCTATTCGAAAATAATACAGTGAAAAATTTGTCTCGTGGCTTTTACTACGAACGAAAGACGCATGCATTTAATAAACACATAATTCTGCATCTAACTTTACTCGGAGTAAAATTTCATGAAAAACCACTATTCGAATTATTAATCCTTTAAATGTTCTATTTTTGAGTAAAAATCCTTTTCTGCAGATGAATACTTTTAATTTTCAACTTTTTTGTATTATGTACAAATTTATATTATTTAGAAAAATTTTTGTTACGTTCTTAATCTCGCAAAAAGAAAAAAACTTCAACATTAGATTGACATGAATATATTATACATTAATTTTAATATTTGTATATAATTTTATAACAGATATTTTTTTCTTTCTCTCTCTCTCTCTCTCTCTCTCTCTCTCTCTATCTTTCTTTTTTTTTCTTTAAAAATGGAGATTCCTTTATCAGTAAAATAGAAAAATTTATGAGGAAAGAAGTAAAAATATGACATAATGTTTTCCCATGGAGGGATGGAAATTTAGTTTGTAGACGATCTGCAAAAGAAGCTATTGGAAACAGTTATCCATGAGCGTTGAAGCAAGATAATTGTTTCCGAGTAATAATTTTACTACTCGAAGAGGAAAATGCGGACGGGAAATGCGTTCGTTATTTTCTGTATATTAAAATCGCATCGCTTTGATCGACACAATCCGATTTATTCTTCATGCATGCATACATACATTTCGCGTATCCGATACTGTTGCGATGCGAAAAAAAAAAAAAAAAAAATATAATAGCAAATCCAATTATTGTAAGATGTATAATGTACAGTATACGTTGCGTAATTTAATATATATGCAAATATCACGGAAATGTAATTTGAAAATTGTATTACAAATAATACATATTTGTGAGTTATATTCAAGTCAAATATTTTCTTATTATAAATACACTGATGATTTGTAAAAACCTCCAAAAATATCATCATATTGTTGCATTTTAACAAATGAAACTTTTTCTTCAGGGAATTTTTATAATTTTACTTTGTAATTTATTACTAAGATTTATGCATCTCATGCAATAAAAAAAATTTGTAATTTTAAAAATTGTATTTATGTTGTAAAAATTGTATATATATATATATATATATATATATATATATATATATACATATACAATTTTTACAACAAATACAATTTTTAAAATTACAAATTTTTATATATATATATATATATATATAATATATATGTATATATAATTTTTTAATAT
>JBCAUJ010000061.1:11424341-11487616 GCA_038406275.1 Cataglyphis albicans
TATATATATATATATATATATATATACAATTTTTACAACATAAATACAATTTTTAAAATTACAAATTTTTTTTATTGTATGAGATGCATAAATCTTAATAATAAATTACAAAGTAAAATCATATATATATATATATTATTTATGAACGAGATGTGTTAGTTTAAATTGTATAAATGTGTACAATTTATAAACTTGTTGATTTATCGCGATTTACTGTGCTCTCATCCAACCGACAAGCTTGCAAACATCGTGATTGTCTACCTTAGGGAATAACCGTCAGCAGTACGATTCGGCGTTTATATCGAGAGGAAAGAGAAGGAATAAATCGACGAGAGTAAGAGAGATACGTATATACGAGGAATAGAAGGATCGCGACGCAGATTTAACTGGCATGCGGAGCCAGAAGGTTCCTCTGAAAACTTTGTTGAATTTATTCCTGTGTTAAGCGCCACGCGTCTTGTAAAAGTTACCGCGTGTTTGTTCTCGCGCAGTTCTTCGACCGAAATAATTATGCCATAATAATGATATTGTTGGTTGAAAATGTAAGAGCTGCCAGGGCATGTTGTTTGAAAATATAACGGATAATGTTCGCTCTCGTCGAAATAATTAATGCTTATTTAACAAACTTTACTGTTCTATATACCGCGTACTTTGAAAGCAATTTCATATGAGTTTCTTTAGGACCAATTTTTTTTTTGTCGGAAACGCTTGTCTCTCTCTCTCTCTCTCTCTGTTTTTCTCTTACATCTTTCATCACATATTAGTTTCGAGAAAATTGTACAAAATTTATCAAATCCTATTAAAATACCTATTTGATATATTCATTTATGTGGATGCCAGTAAAGATTCTTATAAAAAACTATAATAATAAACTTTGAGAAGAAATTTGTATATCCAAATATATTCGTTTATTTCGTGGCAAGAGAGACAAGCGTTATTAGCGCGACTGGCTAGCATCTGTCACGCGCTAACTACCGTAATCTCTGCTACGCCGAATGCATTTGTAAAGGGGAAGCTAAGTGCGGTCCAAAGTCGAAAGTTAGTATCACGATATGCCCTGTTAGGAACGGGCTTCGCTATAACACGGTAGCTTGACAAGAGTCGTGGGATGGGAAACGACGGAGGTGTTAACTGCCAACATAATTATTAATTTGCGCGCTTCGTTCGGTGGATTAAACATAGAATCAGATCGACAAGGATGGCGTAAATGAATACAGAAACATTCTTTTCTTTTACACGCTCTCTCTCTCTCTCTCTTTCTCTCTCACATTGTTATATATGATATTAATTATATGGCAAAGCTCCTTACATCTGCGCGATCTAATTACGTCTTTATTAATGGTATACAAAATTAAACGGCTGTAATTTATAGCGCGGGGCAACTGTCGTGGATTAAAAGAATTTGAAAAATGGACGAAAACTTTCGTGTCGAGTGCGCGAGAGCGCTCGATGAAAAATTCACTCACCTGAACCATTAACGAGATCGCCACCAGCCCTTGACTTTTATGCTGCGCCTCGCTCATATTATGATACAGCTCGGCGTTAAAGCCGTAGACTTGTATCTGCAACAGAAGGAAATCGCAAAGAAATTACTTTTTCGGCGGAATCGTGCGAGCATAAACCGTGTATCTCCCGATCACGCCGACAAATTCCGTTCTCGCACGAACAAATTCGCGAGTTTTGGAGTTTAGATCCTAGAACATTTCGTGCCTCGACGATGCCTCGTATTAGCCCTCGTTTCCTCCCCCTCTCTCCTCGTTGCTCCTTACTTCTATCTGATCTCGAGATCGACTCGCTGCAATCACGTCTCACGTAGACAGTTGCCGGCTTTATTGCGCTTAATTAAACGCGGAGCACGATATATTAAATATCCGCGCGAATAACTTTTTATAATATTTATAGCCGCGAAGAATATCTATTTAATGAAAAGAAAGTTTATGATTTTCTTAGATATTAATTTTTCTAAATTTTTTTTAGCAAACTCTATAAGTACAAAAGAGTGTTTGTGTTATATAAAATTTAAAAAATTTATATTTTATTATTTATAATTCTTTTATTGGCTATTCCTTGGTTCACATGCTCGATGATATTAAAATGTGAAGAGGTCGACAGAAAAATTCCAGAATATGATCTAAGCGAGATATTCGAGGCTTCATTTTGTATGTTTTTGTATGCTTTAAGTAAATATTCTACAAATATTTTCATCGGATACATACCTATTAAATCACATTCTTATACGAGTATATAAACTTCAGAGAGCATCAAGATTCTTAAGCGCATACCACATTGTATATGCACTTTTCCTTTGGCATTTTTGTGCGCTTCTTTTTATGTTAGAATCTTTATTTTTTAGTAAATAAAAATATTCTTTAATGTTATATATGTATATATATATATGTGTGTGTGTGTGTGTGTGTGTGTGTGTGTGTGTGTGCAGTTTTTGCAGAAATATTAAAATATTTCCAAAAACAAGATTTTCTTCGGTATCTGATTACATTTCGTCTACTTTCACATTTTATAAAAATACATTAAATAGAGCTATATTATATTACGATGCAAGTATCTATATTTCACTGCGATTGTCATGTCGATAAGACTTAATGACAAATACGCGCTGTAATTTTTTTAAAACTCACAATGTTATCTGTGGTATGTATACGCAGATAAGTCGCGAGACGGATCTATCATCGGCGCGTACACAGGAGAGTTCAGTTTATAGAGGAACGGAAACCAAGTCGCTCGTGAAATGTATCTTGTTTTTGGGACATACATCTCGTTTCGTGTCTCATTCCCCGCGAATGTCACCTGCTATAAGTTCTGTATGCTGGATAAAAGGCACACGAAAAGAGACACGACGTATGTACGTGTCTTCTTAGCGAAGAAAAGGATTTCGCCGCGATCGCTTTCCTTTGACATATCCCCCCGTCTTTCTCCCCCTCTCTCCCTCGCCCCTCCTTTTCCCCAACCCCTCGCTCTCTTGTATTTTCTCCATCTTGTCCTTTTTCGCCGTAACCGTATATCTGTTTCTTTCTACTAGGTAATAGCATTGCCACGGCACTTCCGGTTATGCCTAAGGGTATCTGAAATGCCCGCGATGTGACGAGTTCTTTTTCAAAGACGGCGGATATGCCGCTGGAAGGGGGGGGGGGGGAGGGGCGAGGGGCGAGGATATGAAGTACGGGAGGATAGAAAAGGTTACGAGGTATACGAGGTAAAAGAGAGAAAAAGATAGCACGACTGTGCGAAGAGGAGAGAGAAGGAGGCCGGGAAGGGATTGCCGGGAGTGAGTGTAAATCCACTGCGTCTGATCAAAGTACGACTCGTACTACTAGGAATAGGAAAGATTCTCTCTTTCTTTTCATTTTCGTGAAATTTTCTCTCCTCTCCCCCCCCCCTCCCTCACTTCTCTTACATAGCACGTCCCTTCATCTCTTCTCTGCCTTTTAGCGAGATATTTTTCTCTCGGTGGCGCTTCGTTCGAGGTAAGGTACCCGGCCGTCGTCGTCACGTGGAGCATCGAAAAATCTTGTACCTTCTCAAACGCGATTCTATTTCAATCGCGCGCGAGTCGCGACAGATGGTTTATTGACGTAATATCGACAAAGTGAGAATAAAATTACGTGTCCATATTTTAATGAGCTTCGAGAATTTAGAGATGGAAATGAATTAAAATATCACTTCTGCGTGTTGACTTCGTGAATTATAAAACGAGCAATTAAGAATGTGGATCGTTCATTTATATGTTCAAATATTTACGGACGCATAATAATGCATTATTGACATGTTTATGAATCCATTCTTCTATACTAAAAGAATAACTCATAATTTTAATAAATGATATCAATTGTTATTGTCAATATATATTTTCCATTCAGATTATCTCGGTTATCTCTCTAATTTGTATTTTTAGGAGCGGAAGGTAAACATGGTAATGTAGAAACAAGAGCAAAGTTTGTATTTGACGTAACTTTTCAACAAGTTTAAAAAAAAAAAAAAAAAATTAAGCGAATCGGCGAAACGACTTATTTCAACGTTTGATTGACAATTTTTACATGCAAACTGAAAGTTTCAATATTTATCGCTGGCAAACAGAAGCGGAAGTTAGGTACGAAAACAACAGTGTCTGCGGAGAGTTCAGAGAGCATTCATTTAAACTTCATGAAATTTAATGCATGAATATATTTCAAGACGCTATCTCCCTGCAACCGGCTTTAAGAAGTACATGTATGCATCTATAACCGCAACTTTTACCAATATATCCGGAAAGAGACGTAACATTATCATATACAAGCGTTTTAATACGTAATCTTTTTAACCCGTTTATTTATTAGTAAAAGTTTTAAAACGATCCTTTTAAGATATACAGAATCCATATTTTCTCCTCTTTTTTTTTTTTTTTCTTTAAAGATAATAAATTCAAAATCTTGCAAATACGTATCTGACTTATACGCGACACAGCCAATTTACTTGATCTTTCATCGAAGTAAATTCTCGAATGTTCTTTCAATATAGCTACATCTAATTTTACATAAATAAAATTTTCCCTTGACTACTTTTTTTTCTTCAGATTCTCAGGCAATCAATACGGCTGAGGATAGAAATACGTTTTTAACAAGTATTCAACAAATCAGCTTTCAACGTGCTTGTTATAATGTTACTGATGTAGATTCGCAAGTTTTTTACCCTTTCGAGCATTATATAAAACAGGTCGTAATAAAAATATTTTTCATTTTAAGCTCCTTTCCTTCTAACCAGAAAATGAAACATTTCACGCAACATACACGTTAAAATGTGGTCAACATTACGGTCGACGTTACAGCTTTGTGTGCGTTTTAGTTAATTAACTTTATACTAGAGCTAAATAGTTTTACCTCAATAGAACTAGATAACATTTTAAATTCTTTATAAAGGTGCGTAATATGTAAAAATCTGTAACGTATAATTTGCATTGTCAGACACGTTACGAGCTCTTTTAGTCAAAAGTAAAATCTGCGTACCGCCTCTTGTCCCTTTACTATCTCAAATTCTGCGGGTTCTTAGCCACGCGGCGATCCTAAAATTCGTTGTCACGGGCGAGCAAGATCCTACTTGACGACCGTGCTCTAAGGCGGTATATAGTCGAGCTTCCTGAAATTCGCTACGCCCTGGAAATTCTGAATTCACCGCGAGTAACCCGCGAAGTGCCGAGCTGGCCCTCTTTTTCCTCTAAGCACCTACACTTCATGTGTACCATCCGATCTCATCGTATCTTCTGCACTCTGCCTCTCATCCTGGCCCGATGCCTCTTTCACGACCGCCTCCTCGTGCTTCACCCGCCACTTTGCTCGCCACTAGAGCATAATCACCGCGCTGCGAAGATTGCGAGCGACCCGCAAACACAGACGCGCATTTGGTAAACGCATTATCCTCTCTTTAAGTGCTTCCGCCGACACCGTCACGGCGAAAATTATTTTTACGCGTATCTGGAATTAAACGCTGACGAAGTAGCTAACCAGAAATAGCAAAACCACTTCCGTTTCGTGTATCAGCTTTATTAAGAGTGACGTCATCTAAATATACTTGTTGCCTATAATACACTATATCGCACAAAATCGCGATATATTTTATATAATTTTGTTATTTAATAAGTAATATAATTTTTAAAATAATATCTTGTATTTTAATTTTATACAAGCGAAAGAAAGTTGGCAAATTATAGAGATATATGTTATTGAAACAAATTTAAATGGAAAAAGACGTAAGATCAGACAAGATGCTTAATTTATAAAAAGCTATAGATTTTATAAAATATATATAAATATTTTTAAATTATATTATAATTGTTTGATTCAATTAGCGAAAGCACGTCCGTTTCATGTATCGGCTTCGTTAAGCGCGACATAACCTAAATATATTTACAATACACTTGCACCGTGTACAAAGCGATATATTTTGTACAATTCCGTAATTTAATAAATAATGTAATTTTTAGAATGATATTTTATATTTTAATTTTGTACAACGCAAAAGAAAGCCGCTAAATTTTAGAAATATTTTATTAAATTCCAATAGAAAAAGACGTAAGTGACGTAGCAATAGAGTATAGACTGTTCTAGTGAACCTATACTATCCTAATCACGACTTGTTAAGGCTATCTTGTAGTTGCAATGTAAGCTGCTCGCATTGTATTAAATGCACGAAATTGTCTCGCAAACAAACTTTATCTAAATCTGATTACAAACAATCTGCATAGCGCGCATTGCATTCTTGCACACAGTGATCTTAGTAGAAAATACGCTAAATGCATCAACTTGTGTTTAAATACTGCTCTATTTATGTATATTCATATATAATTTAAAAAAGAATTTCTCTCTTTTTTCAAATAAAATTATAGAGTAAAAGATAAATCTATTTTTCCTAATCGGGTGATACGCTTTCGTATTCATAGCGTCATACGTATTCTTTATATGCTGGGCTGTGCATCTACTTTGGGAGCAGATGATAACGCTCTTCGAGTCACGGCTGATATGAATATTCGATACGCGCGGTTCATTCGCTGGATGCATCAAGTGTGAAATCAGGGAGTGCAAACGCGAGGGAGGGTTTGTCGTATTAAACTGAAAAATCGGCACCTCGAGATACGCAAGGTCGGGTTATATAAGGCGCTTGCTGAGCGATGTAAAATATCTTTATCAAATTTGGAATCGATTTCTTCCCCGATTTCAATTTAAGCACAAAAATGCGAAAAAGACTGCGGAGCAGTTGTGTGAAATATTGAAACTTAAATTCTCAATAAATATGTTGTAACTTTAAAAAATTAAAATAACTCGATTCGTAAATATACATTGTCAGTATAATTAATGTTTGATAAATCAAAAAGATCGCAATTAAACTGGAATAAAACTCTTATTGTCTAAATTTTTCGCGCGATCCAATTCTCTGAATTATATATCTATGACAGTGATTTTACATACAACTATCGTAATATATATTAGCAGCAATCAAATAAACTGTAGGTCAATTTAGTAAAAAATGCGCATGCAGTATTTTTTTTTTTTTTTATAATTGTGAAGTACGATATTGCGAAGCAAAGAGTAAGAAAGAGATATAAAAGCGACATAACAGATGACGAAATATTTGGCGCCTCGTTCAAAAGTCAACTCCGCTCGCGCTTTACACACTCGCGAAATTTAATTTCTCATTAACGCCAAAGATAAACAAATCGTTCAGGAAATGGATGGGACATCATGGATAAAATGGCCGCAACTTGACAGGTGCATTAAAGCGTCAATGAAAATTCATGCCCCGCGCGTATTGATTGTCCGTTCGCCAACACTTATGATGTTTACTTCAATTTTCTGTCCCATCTCGCTCTCTTGACACATTTTTCTCGTGTATTTACTATATAAAAATATACAAGGTGAAATATATTTAGCCCACGATTTTTTAAAAATTTCTGGAAAATATAAAATATAAAAATTGTATATATGAACTCTTGGAACAACACCGTCTCCTTCTAGCGTCTTGTCGACTCCTTTAAGCGAGGATGCACTTAATAGATCGTTTTTATTTCCTTAGACAAGATTACGCCCATCAGAGCCCGCAATCTCGCACATTGATGCAACCTTACTTATACCTTTTTTCCCATATTCGCGCGCATCAAGGATAATTCACACATTAGAGGGTACGCTTATGACGTTCTTGCGGCCTATGGGCATGCCATCACGATTTCTGGCACAATGCGCTATTCTAGTATGATAGATATACAGCTGTAATGCCGCGCATCCTCTCCCCCTCCCTCCCTCCCTCCGTTTACCACCGACCCATCCACCCACTGACTCTCCATAATAACCCACGAGTGCTGGTTGCACACAGACACACAGAATATATATACGGACACAACGACGTGACAATACACACTGGGATACGTGTGCATTAATATGCAGATGCGTATATATATATATATATATATATATATATATATATATATATGTGCGCACGAAGACATTCTGAGAGACTCTACTATTCATATGTAGATGCGTCTTCTTGCGTCATTTTGCTCGAAAAAGCACCAAGTACTCCATTACCGTCCGTGATATCGCGTCGACGTTAATTGAACGCGGGAGGGGATTATACTTTCAAATTATTGCTAATTACATTTTAGTATCATTAATAAGATTTAGCTTGCGGTATGGCGTGTAAAAAGTTTTCCTTGCCACGCAGGAAATTATCATCTACCCGTGTTTATCCAGTGCTTTTGATCACTGCACTTTAATGTCAATGTGTGAATACATTTCTTCAAAATATTCCAATTTCTCATCATTTCAAATAATATTATAATGAATAGCACTCGTAACAATGGCAGTGACTGCCGCTTATCGCTGGTTTTTGTTTCAATTAAATCAATTATCGCGTACGGGACGGCCGGAAATTTTATTAAATAAGGAGGAAAACGTTACATAGGCGTTATAACAGGACAACGCATCATTTGCGCATATAATATGCGTAAAACAAACATGAAATTAATTAATAAGGTACTGAAGCTACACGACCAACCGGCTCGTAACACGTTAACACCGTCCCGCGATCCAATTAAGTCGAATCAATATCGTGATTATTAATTTATTCACCGGAGTTTACAGAGTCCGCTTTTAATATGTAACGCCGGTCGTCGTAAAATTTTAATAACGTTCAAGGAGATCCCGACGAGGGATGCAAGAGGAGAGAATAACACGGCGAGAGGTTTTTATGAGTGCGAAAAGAGGGGTGGTATCCTCGAGTCCCGGTGACCTTTTAACACAAACCGGAAGTAGGAGAGGACTCGTGACAATACACAATCGCGACGCGACGAGGGTCATTCAACTATAAACGACCACTACAATTACGGAAACGCCCGCTAGGGCCTCTCGACTGTTTAAAGCTCTGCGCGGAATAATTAAACGAATATACGCCCGCTACCATTTCGGATTTCTCTTTATTTCTCCATACGTTTAATGCGCGCTCGTGCGCACAGTCGTTTCCCTAATAAAAAAAGTTTTGCTATAAATTGAATGGCAAAGCTGAAAAATTAACGGGTGAGAGCTGTGAAATCTTTCTATTACTAAAATATATGCATATATTAAAATTAAGGTTGAGAAAGGCTATCCGTAAAATCTTTTCATCTTCTATTTCTAACTTCTTAATTCTTACTAAAAAAATATATATATATATTTTTTTTTAAATATATATATATTAAATATATATAAATATAGTGCTATATAATATATATATATATATATATATATATAGGAAATAATTATACGAAGATAATTATACTATCTGTTGTGTGCTTTATTGATTTCACGTGAAATAATGTTGCACATGGAACTTCCGTTTAATTGTACTAGTTATTAGCATCAACGTCGGTAGTTAATTAATAATGCTAAATGTAAGTTAATGTACGCGACGGTAATTTTGTTATCTTGGCGCGTTTCCTATTTGCGCGATCAAGTGCATTGATAGCGACGGGACAGGGCTTTAAGGTATTAGCGTCCTTCTAGACAATTCCAAACGGCCGCGTTCCACAAGCTGGACGCTATGCAGAAATTAAACCAATTATTCCTGTCAATTTGTGTACGCTCCGGTGGCATAATCATAGCACTCGAATCCCCGTGCCACGTTGTTTGACCATTAGTGGGTATACCGGCTGTCAGAGCGCCGCTCCTATCAAAAGGACCCTCGGCATCCCTACGTCGCATTTGCACTGCCACCAGTTCTATTTCGGTTTCAATGCTGAAATTAATCGGTTGTTTAAATTTTTCAAATTCGCTTGAAAATTATAAAATTAATTGAAAAAAGAGATAACAAAGCGAAAAAGGGAAAAATTTGTTCTGAAAAAGAGAACCGTTTTATTCAGGTCACTCTTATTTCGCTAATTAAACTTTTTGCAATTAATATCAAATCAGCACGTTCACACAAGTTCTCTCGATATATTTTTAAAAAGCAAAATATTTTTTTATATAAAAAGTAATGGTAAAACATTATGTCACCATTTACATGTAAATAAACGTGATTTTGTAAAAATTGAAAACTTTTAATTAAATTATTCTAGCAATGCAAATTACATTAAAGTTTCTCAGTAATTATTTTCTTTATCGAGCACTGCCACAAATTTTAACTGGCATAAAAAAAAAAAAAAAAATGATAATGACCTGCGCGAATTCGGCTATTCCAAAGATTATTTTCAACATTTATATTTCAACACAGATACGTAAAGATCGATATACTTTTTGTATGCCGTTTTAACATAAATTTTCTTCCAGTTCAATCTCGAAGAGATCTTGTGCGTGAAGTAAAATCGCATCCCGAGACGTTTCTTATGTGATCGATGGCGGACAATACTAGACAGCGCGCGCGGTTTGCCCAATTTGGTTCTGGCACGATGGCCATAAATTCGCGAACAGGGGTCTCGACAGGGGCCTGTCCGACGGCTAAATAGCCGTACACTCCCGGACATCGGTTTCGCCAGCGGTGCGAAGGGGACAATAAGGGGGACGGACCCTATTTCAGGAGCGCGCCATGCTCGAGGTACTCCATCAGCTGGCTCCTTCAGTAGGTTCTCTCGGCATCAAAGCGGCTCGTCCCTCAAACACGCACGATTACGGGTCAGACTTGCTCGAGCGTCCTGGCTCTTGGAATTCTCTTGTCCTGCAGGAATTAGGGCTTTCAAACCCCGAGCCTTCCTCCCCTCTTGCGTTTCTCCCCGGCTAAACCATCAACCGCATCAACAGCCACCCCCTCATTCGCGACTGTTCTCGGTCTCTCTCTTCTCCTCCCTCCCTCCCAGAATTTCCTCGAAACACGTATTATGCACATTTCATTATATATGCGCGCTACCAATACACAGCCATGATCTAGCGCAGTGTTTACGCAGCCAAGATGCCGCTTCGCAGCTTGAATTATTCGCGTCCTTTTGACGCTACGGAACTATGCGAGCCCTTCACCGCCGTTGATTAATCACCTAGCTTTTTAACGCGCCGTTGCCGTTGCTAACGACGCCACTATTGCATTTGAATGCAAATCGTGTAACAAACTCGTGTGGTACACGTGAGCTGTGAGCTCTGCTTGATGGATCATTGGCAAAAAAAAAAAAAATATATATATATACTTATTCCATCGCGACAAAAGCGTGACTCTAATTGAGAGAAAAATAAAATAAAAGGAATATTCTATCTTTTTCTATTGTTAGTTAGATTAGTTAGTGTGCGTATTATGAGTCGCGATTATATCAAATATTTCGATTTTTATTTCACGCGGGACAATAATCAGCGAGAAATTCGGCGGCGTTTAATTTTGCAACTTTGATTCACTAATAATGGTTTGTTTCCATTGAAGGCAGTCTCTCTTCTAAGCGAGTAACTTTTGTCACTGAATACCCACAGATGCCAATTGTGTATTATCGTACACCCAGCATAATGTACTGTGTGTACGGCGAATATCGATTATAATTGTATTTGCTCCCCCCTAGGGATTACTGAATTAATGATAATACTCATGCTATGCCCTCTTTATTGACTATAATGCTACACGCCGCGCAAATTATCGTTTTGTATTTATCTATCCAACATTGACACCTTTCTAATCATCTCTTCAATGTTCCCGAAATTCGATTAATTAATATTTCGCCCAATAAATATTTGAGAAAATCCCCTTTAATGAAGAATAAAAGGAGATTTTTTTTTTTAATAAAATATTGACGCAAATTCTGGATAGTTTTTAATCCTGGCACATTTTGTCTAATTTTTTTCTCACCTACCAAAATTTGGATGCGACAAACCCTCTTTTACTCGAGATGAAAATCAATTTGGCAAGTGAAGGGGAAAATATCAGACCCGCTCTTCTTGCGGGGCTACGAAATTAATTCACATACGCTCGCGTGGAGTCTCAGTAGAGCCTCGATATAGAGGAGCGGGCGTAAGATAGACGAGAAGTTAGTGGAGACCGTACGATGGTACGTGACTGGCTTTGATTCACGACGCCATTGAAAGCCCGTTCCTCACTGAGGATATAATGGTCGGCCGCATTTCGGCGCTTTTCCTGGTGTCTTGCAATGTAAATTCGTAAATATCTAACCACCTCTCGCACCACTTGCATAGAGCTCTAAATCACACGGCGCATCGTATTTTAATAGACGTGAAAGAAAGAAGGATGTTGTGCTGCGATCTGTACGACTATCCTTCTTCTTGAACGCGCGATTTCTTGGAAAGCTCGACGCGTCAAGGGATGCGAGAACTGCGTACTATGTACGGATTTCTATGCATGTCGAAATAAAAATATACTCCTGAGTTGGAAGCTACATATCTAAATTCTTTATATCTTGTAGATGATATTCGATATTCTTCCATTCATATATTACCTGATATTACATTATTTAGAAAAAGATATAAGAAGTCGATATAATCAGAATTTACTTCGTGACGAAGATATATACCTCGTGTCAGATTTTGGGAACTAATTGAATCTTATTTCCAAATAGAAACAATGTTGAAAATGGATAATGGATGAATGATTGAAAAATACGCTAGCATTAAGGAAATGTTTCTCTTGATAATGTTATTCGATAAAAGGTTTATGTATGCGCTGTCGCAATTATACGGATTTATTTTATTTATCGTGCCTTTATATAGAAAGAGCAGAGAGAAATTTTATCACGAAACTTCTTTACAAATTAAAATCTATATAAAATGCTGCATTGAAGAAGATCGCATTTAACAACATCAATTATCAAAGTCATTATATATTAAAAAACTTACATTAAAGATAGCTATTTGCAAAATTATTATTAAATTATATCATTTTCAAATTATTAATTTCAAACAGATCTTTAAGAAATAGCAAGTAGGAAATAATTAAAATTATAAATTATAAAAGAAAAAGTCAGAGATAAAATTATCCAAATATATATATACGATATAGATACTAGGAGATTAATTCTCATTTAAAATTAATCAGGTAAATAGTATGTTTTAGCACACAATTTAATAATAGCTCAGCAAATAAACAGAAAACTTTAATTGATTTCATAGAAGCGATCTTGCAAGTTTAAATAAGATTTTTATTGGTGGCTTGCTTATTTAACTGCATTTGCGATATTCGAATTGAACTATAGCCGTTTATCCCTTGAGGAATTATCACCTGAGGAAATTTTGCGATCAAGAAGTTGGTTATTATTGGCATATTGAATTTTACGTACACCGAGTTTTAATAAATGAGAGATCCGCGTTGAGATTGTATCACCGATTCGACATCCTACAAATGCATTTAGACTTCTTGATTATCGATTCTCGATAATTACCCTTCCTCCCCCTCCCCCCCCGGTCGCACGGATTCATTAATCTGCCCTTTTTTTTAGTCATTAAGAAAAAAGGACAGGAGAAGTATCTTCCGACCTGTATTTACGAGAAGTACTAATCGATATTACATTTCCGTCGATTCAACCGCGCGCTCGCAAGATTCATTTTTTAGCAGACTTGGTAATACCTTTCTCGTGTGGGATCCCTTCCGTTAACATTCTGCTGCGATCATTTTTCCATCGTTTCATCCAATTTTCGAAGAATATTACGTATTTTTTCAATTTTTTTATCACCTCAGGGGATATCATATTTATTTCTCTTCCGAAATATTTCGTAAAGCGGGATTTATTTATAAATAGATCATTTTAATATTTAAACAATAATTGTTTAATATAAGAGGTTTAATAAAAACTTTAGAATATATATTAGATTGTTATCATGAAAAGCGAAAATGATAACGAGGTGTGGCAAAGTCGTCGCGATTCCGGTTTAGAAGCTTTGCGCGTCGA
Source organism: Cataglyphis albicans (assembly GCA_038406275.1). Taxonomy (NCBI): domain Eukaryota; kingdom Metazoa; phylum Arthropoda; class Insecta; order Hymenoptera; family Formicidae; genus Cataglyphis; species Cataglyphis albicans. The sequence goes on from JBCAUJ010000061.1 coordinate 11,438,161, forward strand.
TGATGGCGGATCGCGCCACATTATTTTGTGGATTTAAGAAAATTGAATTGAGCGAGGAGAGGAAGCGGCGCGAGTTGCGCGGCCTGGCTTTTCGAGAGGAATAAACGGGTCGCAGTTAATTGGGTCGCCGTCATGTCCCGTTTAACGAATGTTTAATTTGTCTCGTTACGATGGCGGCACGTAATTAATTTCAATTAATTATATCGTCACTCCCGGGTCATCCTCCGCTCTCGTTTTACGGCAATGATTTTGCGTTACCACTCATTTGCGAATAAAATCACGTTCGCCAATATGTAAAATTTTATACAAGAGATTCGTCGTCGTTCGCCTCTGTGTCATAGGCACACGGCCTCCCCTGACTACTACATTGCGGTTATAATTAATTGGCAAACTGCAAATTACACGATAATCCTAATTATTTGTCGCTTTGTAAAGCGATTGCTAGGATAATGGCGTGATTAGAATTTCATGATTGTCCGTACCGGTCTGTTTGTGGTTGGCGTAACCGAAAATCCGAGAGGTGTGTTGCAGTTGTAAGTATTATTTTACTGCAGAGATATGCATACAATAAAGTGTAATTAGTTAATAACGCGAGCAATTATAACGTCAATTTATACGCAAACGTTTCATGAAACTCACAAATTTCTTTTGCTTTATGTACAAAAGCAGCTTTCATGTATAAAATCAGCACATTTATTTACGACAAAATGACATGTTCTTCTTTTTAATAATTTATTATTTAAAAAAGGCATGTTAAATTGATGCATGCAAGTAATGTTGCCTCTTTTGCCGCGATGGTGATTGTTATATTAATATAAAATGCTTATATAATTTAATATTTCGCATATTAATATATATTATAATAAATAAAATATTTTGGCAACAAATTAATAATACGATGTTCGGTATTCGCGATATATAGTGCGATAATAAAATGCTATGTCGCGGTTCTAAAATAGATTTCCATATAGATTTCTCCAAAGGAAAAAAAAAAAGAGAATCCATTATGAGCAATACGAGAATTAAAATATATATAAATTTGTAATTAATACTCGAATTCATTTCTAAATGGATTGCTAATCGTGGATGGTACCTATCGGTTAAAAAATGCAAGCACTTTTAAATAAACGCGACGGAAATCTGCGAATCGATTAACTAGTAATCCGAAAATGGTTTCTATTACCTTCATTAATTTTATCTTCTTTATTTATAGATAGGAAAGAATTGATTTATGTATTCAATTTCGCAAAGAAAATGTAACCAGAGAATGCAAAAAGACCTTGTCTAATTTTGTATCTTATGCAAAATTAAGAAAATTTTTTTTTATTACATATTTACTTATTTTTTTATTTATAACAAACTTTATTCATATAATTAAGTGTGTATGGCTTCTTTTATTAAAATCAATTAGTGATAATTAATTATGAGATTCCAGGTTTGATTGGAGGCGCAGGTTTAATTGACAATTTTATTGAATATGCGTATAATTGAGTATTATTAATTTACATATAATTAAGTCAACACTTTTATATTATATGTTACTCACCTCAGCGGGGAAAGCATAGTTATTAATACGATGCTCGGAACCATGACCATCATCCAATCCATAGTGAATGTATATCTCTTCGAACTGATAATGATAGGCAAGCGGGCCACCCGTTATATTGACTCGTACCTTTGCCTCTCTATCCGCTCTAAACACTAGGAATTGCCCGGTATTGTGTAAATGTCCGGAAATCTGAAAGCAGAATAAATCGAAGCTTGTCAGTGCAATATGTAATATGTAATATGTAATGTAATAATTATAATTAAATTGCGATAATCACATGAGCTACAGGTAATAAAAATAAAAAAAAATACTCGCAATGTATATACAAATATTTCTTGATATTATAAGAATTTTTAAACATTATCAATATATTTAATATTTTATTGCTCTTAAGAGAAAACAATACGCAAAAAATTGACAATATTTTAGAAAAGTAAGAAATTGTTAGATTTATGATAAAAATTGTAATCGCAAAAGGAATAATAACATTCAAATAAATAAATCATCTTTTTTAAATATAAATCAAACTTTTACAAAATGCTAATACGTAGGATTTTTAATGTTAATTCCGTGTATTTTAAAACGAGATTCGCGAACAATAACTTTCACTTTATCGTAATGAGCTGTATAAGAGCGCGGCTGTGCAAAGATGTCTACAAGAAAGGGCGGCAACTCGTCGTCCGTGGGATAATTGATTAAGCATTTAATTGGATGGAATAGCAAAACCAGACACGGTGCCATGTCGCACAGGAGCTCGGCAAAGTGCAAGACGAGGCCGAGGAGAAGTCCATTTTCTTGTACGTCGCCGAGAACCTGAATTATGGCATCATCAGTTAGAAATAATGAGGTAACCTCGGGGAGAAGCCAGCCGCGAAAGACACGTCGGCAAAAGTCGTCGAGAGATAACTTATTATTTTGCAATAGATTTTTCGCCTCCCCTTTTCTTCTGGTCTTCTATCTTTCTCGTAGATTCCTTAGAATCATCTCAGCTTCTCACCAACCTCTTCAAAATATAATTCTTTAGAAATGCATTAAAAAAAAAAAGAAAAAAAAACTCTTATATTGTGATGTACAAGCTAAACCTCATAATACATTTTAATATATTTTAACAATCTTTTATAATATTATTTTTTTAAGACTCTATTGTTTAGAACAGCATAATTGCTTTTATATAGAACGATATCAAAAAGAGATTTTAATAATATTATTATTAAATTAAACAATTTCACGATTAATTTTACTTGAAAAATTTCTCCTCGTTGTTTTCTTCTGAATTCATTAAGATATCGGCAAAACTGCCTTCCTTCCTTCCTTCCTCGCGATGACAGAGAGAAATGAACACGAGCAGGCGGCGCGACGACTTTTCCCCGGCGCGTGGTAGAAGAGCGAGAGTCAATGGCGCATAACTCATTATTTCGCGATAGATTTCCACCCCTTCGATTGCCCCCGGGAATAATTCGTCCGCTCACACCCCCCCCCTCCCCTCCCCTCCCGCTTTCGTCTTTTTTGCCTGTCCAAGTTCTTTCTTTTTTCCTCGGCCTCGTACCATCGTCTTCGAACTTGGATCAATGGAAGCGACTGGAGAAAAGAGAAAGGGGAGAGAAAGAGGGAAACCGGAAGAGAAGACTCGAGGACGGAACACGATAGTTCCATGCGATCTTGAATCATCACGAAAGGCTCACAAAGGCTTTCTTTCCACGAAACTCAAAGTTTGGTCGGGGGTTAGATCATCTTCCATCTTGACGCTCCCGTTCTGAGCTTTCCCTCTCGCCCGGAAAGTCGTTCGCCTTAGTCCGAACAATCGTCATTGCACATTCTGTCGGCTGCCGTTTTGTTCCCGTAAGGACTGCAGAATTCACGAGAGAACCGGGATTGAGAGAGAGAGAGAGAGAGAGAGAGAGAGAAGTGAGAAAAGATACCGAGATGTAAAGAGTGCGTGACGTGAAATTTTTTTAAGCTCAGTTTATGTGATAAAATTATATGTATTATAGTATAAAAAATTCATAACTTTTATTATTTTTTTAAAAGAATATTAAAAATTTATATGTTTTGACGTTTTACCTACTCTTTTATTGATGTTTGAACAGTACGGGAGTATTTTTAAATTTTTAATATTTAACTTTTTTGGGGGCAATACGAGCCTCGGCGCTCAGAGCTGGTTCAAAAATGCATAGTTCGATGATATGACACTATCCGTATAATTTGAAATAAATAAACTGGTACTAATATTAAAATATTTGTGAGCTACTGAACATAATTTCATTAAAAAAAAAAAATTGAGCGGTAATAAAATAATGTCATTTTAAAATTAGATATTATAATTTCGTGTCCGCAAGCGATTTACGTTCTCCGTGAAATTCATAGAACTCGCTTTCGCTCGCGCGTTCCTTTTACGCCTTTAATCGACAATCAATTCTGTTTATATTAGACATCGATTACATCGATTTGCGAAACAGTTTCTTACAACGTTTCTACGATCGTATTTATCGAAACGTGAACGCGGTCACCAGGATACGCCCGGGAATTGGCAATTTTGGCGCGATGTAAGAGAACGCGCTCGTTACAGCTTCGATTATGGCGAACAGGCTCTACATATACATACGATTGAGGTGTACAGTTCGCCGGTTTCGCAAGGGATTATTCGTGCGATAGAAACGTACTATCGACGGGCCGTTAACGGCAGCTTTAGTGTGCGCCAGAGATAGAAATAGCTCGTAAAGGCTATTCCCCACCGGAATCTACTCGATCACTTGTTGCAATAAAATTACGACGGCAAAATAGCGCGTCGATATACAAGGATAGTTCGACAATAACTCACAAAATTTCTAAGTTATTCTTATTCCAACCTAAATTTATGAGATGATCGTCAAAATATTATGCCGTTCCCGATCTTCGCATATTTGTCGAATTAATTATTTAAATATTCATTTTTGATATATACGATAATTTTAAAATATTTATAAGATTCTTCTCTGTATAACATGTATGTTATATATTTTTTATAAAATATCAGCTATCTATAATTTTATAATAAAACATTAATAATTTTAATTGAAACTATCTAAAATTTATTCTCCAAATTTTTTTTTATAAATTATTAATTATAAAACAGCGAGAACAAATTTCATCCCCAAAATACAAGTTTTTACAATAAAATTATGGCATCTACAACTACGCTATCGCTCTGCGAAGCGATCTATAAATGCGTTTTCGCGAGCAAACCATCTTGGTCAGCTGGCCACACGAGCGGACTTGAGAGAGAGAGAGAAGCGAGAGGGGAAGAGGGATGAAACAGTTAGAGCGAGCTCTGCCGAGCCGAAGACGTACGTTCGACTCCAAAGGGTGCCGGGGCGCGCGGTTCGTTCTATTGTTTAATTTAAGTGCCAAAGTTTTAACCGGGTTAAACGGCGTATAAATTCACGAGGCTCCCTCCCGAGGTCTCGCACCACTTGGTCGGGTACCAATGGGGGTTGGCGTCGGCTATGAAACGGTCCGAGACCGCGTTTAAATAGCGCCAGGGACCAGGTGTGACGTCAGTGCGGTTTCCGTCGCACCAGACTCGGCGCCCTCTGACACATCGAGAGTTCGAGGTGCTTTCGCGAGAAATGTATTTGAAAAAAAAAAAAGAAAAAAGTTTTTGATGTAAAAATTTTCTCCCTCCTGTTTTATCGAAATTTTTGAGCGACATTTCCTATATCCCTTGTAAATAAGATTTTGCAAAATTTCAAGACACGCGAGCGTGTGATTTCTCGGCGTGGTTTCACGCCGCGTTTGTTTCAATGAAAGAGGATAAGGATGCCGTTGTCAGTGCGGTTAACAGCGCGGTAAAAGGCAAGAGAGAGGACACTTGAGAGAACTCTCTTTAGCGCTTCCCGTGCTAAAGAGAGAAGGGGGAGGAGTCGCTAGCTGGAGGGTAGGCAAACAATGAAGAGTCCCGTTCGTGGCTCGTTTCAAAGCGCGGCAGAATGCATCCGACGACGGCAGCTCGTGAGAACCGGCGCAGCTACCGTTAGTAGTAAGAAAGATTGACTCTAGGGGCGGGAACGGGAAAGGAGCAATGGAAACGGAACTTTGTCAGCAGGTGTGGGAAGGGAAGGACAGGGCAAACGATACCTCGGAAGCGCGTTTAAACCTTTTCACGTGCATTTCCGCGGAAGACACTTTGTGGTCCGTCTGCGAAGTCGATGAATGCGCATTTTTCTCCCTCTTTTTTGCTCTTCGAAAGAAACAGAAATAGAAAGCGATACAGATATCGCATCTACGACTTCCGTAGATAGGCAAGAGCAGCTGGCTGCATTGAATAATACGAGCGAACAAGTCAAATCGCCATGAAATAAATGAAACGCAGAGAACAAAGCCAGAAAAAAAATTCTTATTACATTCTCATCAGTTCGCAAACAGCAAAATATTTATCCTCATATTTACAATAAATCTTTGCAGTATGAGATAACATTTTAACATATTTATCAATTTTTATTAAAAACTTTTGAATTTATTTTTCTATTTATATTTATTTTATATTTATCCTTTATTTAAAATCGGTAAAAACTTGTAAAAGGTATGCACGTATTTCACAGCGAAAAATGCTGCGAGACGCGATAAAAGGAGTCAGCGTATAGAGAGACACGGACAGCGCAATAATATCTTCGTAGCCAGCCAGTTCTGGTCGCTTGCATCTGGTACAAAGAGTTATTGTCGCGATCGCGCGTCGTGTATTTATTGTATCCTTTCGCGGGCAATATCGTCGTCGCTCGCCGGAGTTTTCGGTCAGCGTCTCGCATGGCAAAATACACACGGAGCAAACGTACACGTACATCCGTCTGCGAGACCGACCCGTATCAAATGCCGTATCCGTGAGGAAGGCATTGTCACGGCACCCGGGTATTTTTCATGTTCGCGTTTCTCAGGAATAACCGTCCCGAGAGCGCGACCGCGACAACGCGCCGTGCATGTTCCGTGGAAAATGGAGGGAACGTATTGAACATGAGGTGACCATAGGTGCGGTGATAACAGTATCTCGGTGTGAAGTACACGCAAACGTACATCGACGAAATCGTATGGGGCGTATATGATAAACAAAAAGGAGATTAATATGAATGGTGTGGGTAATGGAAAATCTTGTTAATATATAAAATCGCGCGCAATTTTTTTTTAAGTATTTGTATTTTTTTGTATTCATATATTTGATAAAATATGTATCGAATATGATTTTGCGAAATGAGTTATAAATCGCAGAGTTATTGAAAAAATGATCTATAATTTTAAAATTAATTAAAAAATTATTTCAAAAAGTTTCTCTCGTTTTTACTGCATAAATCGTATAAATGACAATATTTTAAAGAAATAATATGCGTTAAAATAATCGTTACGATTTTCTTTTTCATTAAATCTCCTCATTACATCTACATCTCCGTCCATGTGTCTCTTCTTTTATTCTCTCGTTCAAATTATTAAGTTGTGTCCCGAACGCAAAAAGGTATCAATGAGAATATAAATGGAGAGAATATAAATCGAGCAGCGCATTGCAAGTTCTTCCATTCTACATCAAAAGTTCATACTTCTTCTATGTATATCGAAAGTTCACACAGAGACTTTTCGTTCATGCATTCATAAACGGCTTTCGACCTCTCAATATATTCTTCAATACGCTCATACTGCATGCATGAATCACTTGTACATGCAGATCGACCAAAGTACATAATAACGAATATACCGGAATATACATGATGAATATAATATCATATTGCTGTTAATAAAAAAAAAAATTTATAGAAATAAAAATTTTTGTGAGAAATATTACATTTTATAAAAATATATATTATTTTCTAAAAATTTATATATTCATGAGGTCTCTCTCTTTCTATCTTGTAAGAACATTATTAAAGATTGCTACCATGATCGAAAATCAAATAGCTGTGAAGGAACGGGTAGGAGAATGAATAAATGTTTTCTTAATAGAAAATTAGCTTTTCCCGAGGCTCTCCGAAGCATCTTCACTGAACGAAACGGAAATCAGCGTTAAATAGTGGCTTCATAATTAATGGTTTTATTATCGAATCAACGAGTTTGCGCAGTGAAAAATGGACAGCGGAAAAGTGCCTCTCGCTGGTGAATTCCAAATCCATTACTATCACGCGACAGCTCTGGGAATACTTTTACTAACCTGATTTTCTACTTGCTTTTCGAAAGGTGTCTTGTGCAAAATGAATCATTTCCGACGTTCTAATTTTAACTTAGTTCTCCAGTGTTAATGAAATGCCGCTTTTAATCACCTGATGTAAATTCTTATCGAGTTCATAGAGCTCCGATTTTGAATAAATTATATTGCTATATTCTTCTTTAAAGTTACGGAAATATAAAATAATATCCTTTTCATTTGCCAAAATAAAAAATGTAAAATTCTACCAAACGTATTACAATAAAAGTTATAAAATTGTGTAAATAAAAATTTTCGTTGCATGTATAATATTAAACAGAATTATATATTTATTCGATAATATGAATCATGGAGTTACATCGTGTAATTATAGAATTTCATTAACATCTGCTGCATTAATTTTTTAGCTTCGATACCATTTATATTTTATTTTATTTGCAATAATGCGCAAAATCCGGCTTTCAAATAACTAAAATTATCATAGCATTACATAATTTTATTCCGATCTGTTTTAATTATACGAAACACGGAATTCTTTATTCCGTGCGATAAAAGCAAATCGACTGTGATGCGCACATAATTACATGTAATGGTCAACAATCGATCGTATTCAGAGCAAACAATGCATCATACGCTCGCAATGAGTTACCGCGTTTTCAAATCGTTAATATCAATGAGATCCCTCTCATTACCTGTCCGCCAAAAGCAAAAACCAGAGCAATTTAATCATCCCGAGAGACACCCAGTATGTGTTCCGCTTGACTAACGAGCGTCCGTCAGACAACTCTTTCGTCTTCATTTGAAGTGGACGTGCACACGAGACGAGACCGAACTTTGATATTAACTTGTTCGTATCCTTTTCCCAAGATCATACTCGAACGCACGATGATATACTGGTTGCCCGATGTTCTGTCGCGTTAAATCTTAACTTGTTGAAAATTGAAAAATTGCGATTTAATAACGTAAGATATTTATTAGATTTAATATTCAGATATTTATTATTAATTTATTGAGATTATATTATTCTACTAACAGCTTTCACATTTATCATTAAAATTTAATGCAACATTTTGCGGACATTTTGCAAAATTAAAACGCCGTATAAATACATAACATGATGCACCGTGAGACACTCTGCATAATTAATATTTTGTAACTCATTAATTTGATAAAAGTTTCGAAATCTTTTAGAGGGAAGGATTTAATAAACCTCTCTAAAATATAAAATTGTATATCGACTTTCTTCACACAAGAAATTCTGATTTCATCGAATACTCGTGTGTCCCAGAGGTGAGCGATATTCGCGAATTACGGCATTATTTAGCGAACTGAAAGGGTGGCTAGATTACCCTGTGTTTATCGACGTGCACCGGTCTCAAGTGACGATCGAAGAGTAACTTGTCCGGCTCGATGTTGATAGGACTTTGCCGCCTTCCTTTGCTGCAGAGGGACCATTGCGGATTTATCAGGCCCCAAAACGAAGGTCCTGCAATATAATATAACGTGTTAGTAAAAATAAGAGAGGATTCTCTATTTTCAACAATTAAAAAAAAAAGTAAGAGGATACTTGTAGTGCATTATTTATAAAAAAAAAAAAAAATTTAATTCTGCTAGAAAAAAGGATCGCAATTGAAGAACAATAACATAAAATGTCATTTTGCTATAGAAAAATTGTTTATATTTTATGATTTTCTATTATACGTAAAAGTCATATTCAGTTTTGTTTGATCAAGTCCAATTTTTGAAGAATATAAGATTTCTCAGAATTTCTGAAAATGTCTATTTGTTAAGATCGTTAACAAGGAGATCATTGCACAATTTAATTGTTATTAAGCAGTTTTATAGTAGTTATAGCTAATAAATTTAAATCCACTTACGATACCCATGGATCAAAGTAAGTTTTTTAAATTAATTATTAAGATCTATATATAGGATATATTTTTTATTTTTAAAATTTATTTTACTATTAACGTTTAATCACATTAAAAAATATAGTTTAAAAAAACTTTTACGTACTCTGCGGGATTTTTCTAATTTTTAAAATTTATTTTTTTAAAAATTACAAAAAACTTAACGTGATACAAAAATTTGAAAGCAGATATTTAGGGCACCAAAATCGACTAAAAACAGGTTTCTTCAATCAAGAAGCAGAAAAAGTTTGAAAATACATATCAAAAGTTTGAAAATACACATAATTATTATTAAATAAATAGTGCTCGAAAGGATATATATCTAGAAGAGCAAATTGGATGAATTTCATCTAAAAGCATCATCCAGAAATTTTGGACTTGTATCGTATCGCCGAGCATCTGAAAGAAACTCGGTCGCAAAGTCCCAAGAGATAAGATTCTTATTTTCTCTATTTGAGTACGAGTCATCGTGTCACGTGTCAACCGTCCAGAAATCTGAAATTTTTATAATTCCAACTTTTCCAGCTGGTCGCGCCGGCCGGCCCGTCCTTGTCCAGTCCGCGTCAAGTTTCGCTCGGCAAAAGGGATTTTGAACTCGTTTCGCCAGGTTCGTACGCCAGGGACCGACGCGACCTCCTCCTCCAATACTTTCGTCTTAGGGAGCGACCGAGCCGTTCGCGTTTCCCGGCACTCCTCTGAGAAATTTAACTTTCTTCACGTCGTCCGCGAGAATCGATATCCCCTGAAAAAGTCCGGCTTAACGAATCCTTGGTCGCGGAGTCTCACGTTCTCCCGCGAAGCGCAGCACAAACAAGAATTACACTTTCTGCCGCAAGTGTTTAGATTAAAATTCAAAATCTACGAAGAAGAATTGTCGAGTGTTAAATATAATTAAATGGAAAAATCGACGCCTCAAAGTTTTACTTTCACTCATATTTACTTGTGTACTTATATACGCGTATCTTCTTCAACGGGGCACGATTTATCACTCTATACGCCGTAACTCTAACAAAAGTTATAAGTCATCCTCTTAATCTACTCGTCCTTCCCTCGCAGAGAATAACAAACAGACTTTCCTGAAATATTCTCGCCTTGAGCGAAGAGCTTCTCACGTTTCTTATATCTCTATATGTATATATATATTTTTTTTTTTGCGAAACCATCATCGACGACTCTCGCGAGACAGCAGCTGACTCGCGATACAAGAGTGGACAATGAATTATTCGACGTGTCGACGCCAGAATCTGACAGTGTAACGACACGCGAGAGATGCACTCGCTGATACTACCCGATATATTATTTGTACACAGAACATATTAAAAATACAGATTTGCATGGAGTTTAACTTTGCACCTTAATTAATTCATGTGCAAAGGTGTCACAAATATTTACACGATTCAAGTTACAATCAATTCAGATAATTGTGCTAAAATAAACGCGACACTATAATATTCCTATTAATACAATTAAAAATATCTTTTCAATAATATTGTAACAATTAAATTTAAAAAAAGTTTTTTAATTTTATCAAATTCATCGAAAGAAGGTTCCTTCATTTTTCTTATTTATTAAGAACAATATATAAAAGGAAAGCAAAGATATTACATAAACATTATTCATATAATAATCAAATCGTTAAATTCTTATCAACGTTACAATCATCCTGATATGCCTTCTCTCTCGCTCTAGATATATTCCTATATTAGACGTGAGAGTCAACATAAAGTTGTACAAGACCGTAAATTTCGGATCACCTCATATATACACGAGCGGTGAGACAGATATGCGAACTCGATGCATGCCAAGCTAACGCTCCGAATCCATCGTGGGGGAAGGAGGGTGAGGGAAGGGGGAGGGACGGGGATGACACGTAATGACATCTCGGCGCGCAAACGTAATCAAAACTTACGAGCCCAATAAACGCGTGCGTAACGATTCGACGGCGAGGAAAGCAGCCCTATGAGCACACGCACGTATGCACCTTGCACGCGTGTGCGACGGCAACGTACGGATACATCGACACTTTAGTATCGTAACAGCGGCGCAATTAGTCCCATTGTAATTAGCATCCTCGCGCCACAATTTTCCTTCATCCCCGGGTCACGTGAGCGGCCTGCGCACCACATGCGTGATTCGTTTCATCAGAATTCATTAATTAAAAGGTAAAAAGCGACGGGTGTGCATGTACTAAGTCGGTCTCGGGAGAGACCGTCATTCTGTCCAAGATATAAAACGCGTGCCTATTATAATATATACGCATACATACTATACATAAAAAGAAGTATGTAAATTGATTTTAATAGCCGTTAAAGGTATTTGCATTCACTTGCGATTTCAATGTAAAAAAATTAATTTATTAATCTCTTGGCTCCATAAGTCTCAATTGATTACGGCGGCATGAAAAACAGGTTGACATGACGAGGAGAGATATTATTCTCCGATTTACTTTCCGTGCGGTCAAATTACACATTTCGCGGTTCATGCTCTTTACAACTCGCCTCGCACGTGAAATAATCGCGCACTTGATTTCTTAACACGAGGAAATGGGAGAAAGACAGAAGGAGAGAAAGAGAGAGAGAGAGAGAGAGAGAGAAATAGTAGCTATTGCAATTCCGCAGCGCATACTCTCTACCCGCGTGTTCTCGCCTTTTTCCGCGATGGAATTTATGTCGAGGGAAATGGCACGCCATCGTGCTGGCCACGCAAAAGTTTATTAAACGACGCACGCATACGGTGCATGCATACGCTTGGCTGTATATGTAAACGCTTTCCACTTTCATTCCGGTCGATTCGTTGTGCAACATTTGCGCGCTGCGGTACACCCGATTTCATCCACAATCGCAATCTTCGCCATTATTCTTCGTTATCGCGTATACCCGCGGCACAGCCATGCCCAGATATACCTCTTTGTGCCTATCTACTTACGATCGGAGCGTTACATGGATCCGCGATTTATTCGATTAAGTTCCTCTCAAACGCACGACAAACCCCGCCGATTATGCGTGTGGGCACGCATGCGACTGCGACGTCTGAAGGATCCAATCTAGAGTCAGCTCTCTACTCTAGCGATATGAAAAATTCATGATTTTTGAGATCTCTTTTTAAAGAAATTGATTTCTTTTTTTGACGTTTTTTATTTAAAAATTGCATATTTTAATCTTGCCGAATTCTTTTTATTTCTTGAAAATCAGAAGAATGTCAAATACTGATGTTAAAAAATTATTTTCTTAATTCTCATCAGGTTCAGTGTCCCAAAAATATTCTACGGAAAAAACTAGACCGAGATTTTTCTATTTTAGACGGTTAACATGAGGAGAAGCATGTCACACTGACATTTTTGAACACGCTGTTCGTAGAGGCTCATATTAAGCAAAAAAAAAAAAAAAAAATCCAAGATTTAAAAATATTACCGTGCTCTTTAAGAATCGAATCAATCAATTAATGACATATGTAAAACTTTACAAAAATCAATTTTCTAATATTCTACAAAAAAAAAGAAATTGGAATTTATTAATTGTTCATACTGCTAGAATAGACTGGGATCCTAAAGCACATATTTTGTTACGATTCAGATCCTTTTACGTTGGCTACTTACTACTTACATAGCGTGTGCACGTACTCGAAGAACATAAAATAATCATATGTACTTTGTAATATATATAGATATATAGCGAGAAATAAAAATGTTTCAAATCGATTTCATTTACGACATTCGCAGCCGTCGTAAACATTTTCAGTTTATTAACTCGTAAACTTATCAACGGACTCGTTCCTTTTCTTTCCAGCGGGAGATTGGCCTACGTATTTAATATAGCGATAAAATTGTTACACTTCTAGAAATAAAATCCCTCGTAAGAGGCAAACTGTGTGCTTCGCGAATATAAATTATTCGGCAAAATATCGCCAACGAGATGTATATTATATTAGCTTTATTGTACGATACATTACGCGTGACAACGAATTATTAGCTCGCGGAAAAGCATCGTATATATGTATGTGTACCGGACGTGTAATCTACTATTGGATTATAGTTACATGAGCAGCGTTTAAATCGATTCGCACCAGCGGACGATCGGAACCTAAACCACATCGGACCGTATTCTATTAAATTAAACTCATTGTTCTTCGCGAACATAGGCTACGTTGTATCAGTCCGAGAACGGACCAATTTAAAGCCAAGGGACTTAATTAGAATCGATCACATACATTCGATCGTATTGTTCTATCAGGGGATGGAAGAGGAGCTAAATTTATTCAATATTTCACTTATGCGTAATGACAAGAGAAGAATACGTTTCAATTAATTCTAATGTAATTTACAAAGTTCTTATAACTTTGAGAGACAATTAACTGAATAAAGATTACTGTCACTCGGTTTTAAATTGATCGCATTCGCGAATAAATGTAATAAAATAATTTACATAATAATAATAATAATAATAATAATAATAATAATAATAATAATAATAATAATAATAATATATAATTCCATATATAATACTTAATATATAATCTCCTTTGCAGAAACGTGATATATATATTATAGGAAGAAATGTAATATGTATCTAATTCCTTAAACAAAATTCGATCAAATTATATAATTATTACAAGATATAATTTATATAATTATAGAATTACATTATAAAATTATTATTATAATTACATAATTATATTATTAAATTAAATTAAATTAAAATACATTATATTATTACAAGATGCAGAATAACGTGTAATTGTTCATCGATAATTTACAGAGAAAATTTTATCATCTCTATCATATATTACCGAATTTTACTGCAATTTTTTAATTTCTCGTTCGAATTTTTAACCTAGCACTTTCAGTATCCCACAATAATTTGATAATACAGTGAAATAACATTACAGCGCATGCTTTAATGAGCTTTGATTTCCATGCCGGAAATTTGCATTTAAATTTGCGGATCACAGCTTTGTTTTCCCGTTTGCGAATTTTACTTCTGCGTATAATTGCATAATTACCTCCTCGGCCATCATTAAGAAGCGGTTCGCTGCTGATACCGGTGCAACGGATAAGGGGTGGCCATTCCCGGAACAAGCTTAGGACGGGCCCGGAAAAGAAGGAGGAGGGAGGATAATGAAATAACGGCGGGCAGATGGAATGATTACTTTCTTATCACCCGAGGGCAGGTAGGCTATTATAGCATTTATCACGTGGAACCTGAGGAGGTGAGCCCGACGATGGCAAGGCGAAAGCTCTAGTGGCGGGGAGAAGATGAACGGAAGGGAGGGTATGAACAGACACGGGCACCCCTGGCTCCTGGTATATAACCGAGGCTACGAAGGTAGTCCTGACGGGGAAGGTGTAACAACCCCATTATTGAAACTTCAAGCGCGGAGCAATCATTCTGCAATTAGCAAAAGTGATTAAGTGTGGAAGCCAACGTAACCTGGTCCTCTTCCTTCTTCCCCTCTTGCCCCCTCGTCCGCATTTCCTCTCGGAGCAATCCGTTCTGGCGGATCCTTGAGCAGTTTTCCAGCCCATCATAACGCAACATTTTTTTTTCCCTTTTTTCTACGACGTCATGCGGCTATAGCTCTTAAACGCCTATTTTAATTATTTTTAATGAGAAAGAGAGAGAGAGAGAGAGAGGGAAAGAGAGGTCTGCCTCGAGAAACAAATAAATATTCGAGCCTGCCTCGTTTCTATTCTCGTTAACCGACCTAATTATAATCTAACGGACGCCAGCAATAATTGCTAGCAATTTTTTGTCCTTTCTCTCGCTCGTCACTCCATCTTGTCCCGATCTTCTTCTTCTTCTTCTCGTTGAGCCAAGTCGAGTCGAATTTCTTCCCTTGCCGTCAGATTTCCGCCGATAAGAAGCAACACGCCACTTGAGAACGGCAGCGGGATTAATCAAGGATGGATTAGCCCCTACAGAGCGGGTCGCCTCGATAAAAACAATTAATCGACGGCTGGAGTGTTTGAAAAATGCTGGGATCGGATCGGCTTTAAACCGCGTTTTAATGATTTCCTCAGGCGCGAAAAAAATTGAATAATCGTGATAGGGTTCTTCGTATTAACAAAGATCGAAATAAAAAGTTTTATAGGTTTCGATAAATCCGCGACAAGGATAAACGGGAAATTAATAATGGCAATTCTATGCTGTGATCCAATTATTCAAGATACAAAACTGACTATTAATTATTTAAAATTTCGGCATATTTTTATTTTATATATTTTAAGGATATAATAATACAAGAACAATAATGTTATATATAATTTTACTTTTATGAAAAACTTATATTCTGTGAAAAATTTATCATTGCATAAATAAATTTTAATTAATCTTAATATTATAATTACTAGCCCGCAATTATTTAAATTTTTACTTAATATATATTTTTTATAGTAAATTATAAAAGAATAAATAAATAAACTCACGCGTGCGAAAGGAATCTTTGGGTTTTCATGTTTCTTTCAGAGTTAAAAAATTAGAATAAACGCGCGCACCATTTATTTTATGTGTATATAATTACTTACATATTAATTCTAGTTTTCTATTTTTTTTATATAAATTAAATAAAAATTACACACTTAACATTTAAACTATCAAATGTCGCTCAATTATCACAAGCTTTTATTGATATAAAGTAATGCATCGTCGAAATAACCAATTAGCATCGCGAAAAAGAGGTAACAATATTGCCAGTATCGATTTAATATGCATTTTTAAAAGCAGATATCTTAATCAGGCTTGCACAGCACATTATTAGAATTTTATACGCGTGTGTGTATGTGCGTGTTATATAAAATATTATAAAATTCAGTTTTTATAAATAATAATAGATAAAAATAATTTAAAAATCGCGATATCTTTTGCAATATTAGTTTAAGCATAAATATGTTAAAAGTTTTTTTTATATTATTATGTGCTACCCAGATCACCACAAGGATCGGGAAATAATTTGACATAATTAATAATTAATTCTCTCTCTCTCTCTCTCTCTCTCTCTCTCTCTATTTATCTATCTATCTATCTCCTCCTTCCCCTCTGTCTCTCCCAATCCTTCTCTGTCTCTTTCTCTCTAAATAACAGTTATTTCTTTAAAAATATTTAAAATTAAATATATTTTGTCCGATGCTTTATCGTTCGATTTTTCGATGATTTAAACATAATTCGAATTGAGTACGCGCAATAAAATAGTCGAAACGCAGATCCGAATAATTAATGATACGCTCCCTGATATATTAATCGTTAATTTAATAATTAATCTATAATTTAAAATTCTTGTATAATTTAATATTTTGTTTGTATATACGTCAGAATGTGAAAAATATTTCGGCAGCGAATTAACGATAACATAATATTCGGCCTTGGCGACGCAAACATTCGCTACTGTTTACGTTTTATGTCTTTGTTATTGTTTATACGGTGACACTCGAGTAATATTGTAATAGTGAGAGAAACGTTCTTTGGAATTCCTTTCCCACTTATCATTCGCACGGCGAACAGTGATATAGTTAGTTGACGAAACGCTCCGTCAAATTCTTTTTTTTAAACGCGATCGCGACGAGGATCGGAAGATAATTTGATATAATTAATTCTCTCTCCATCTCTTTAAATTTAATTTAGAGAAATAATTTAATAAAATAAATAAATAAATAATTTAATAAAATATTATTTAAAATTAAATATATTTATCCATTTTATCGTTTGACATTTCGACGGTTTAAATATGATTTAGATAATGCAATGAAATAATTGAATTGCAGGTCCGAGTAATTAACGATAAACTCCGTGATATATTAATTATTAATTTAATAATTGATTTATAATTTATTTCTTTAAAATACATATATAATTTATTATTCCGTTTGTATATACGTCGTAATACGGAAAATATTTCAGCAATAAATTATCAAAACATAACATTGTGTTCGCCGATGTAAACATAACTATTGTTAATATCTTATAGCCTTGTTATCATTCATACAGCAACGGCAATAAAGTAGCGACATGTTCCGTCGATTTCCTTTTCTAAATGCGATAGCGACAAATATTAAAATATAATTCGCTATGATTATTATAATTAACAATTCAATTACTTTTGAAAATAAAAACTAGAACAAAATAATTTATATAGCTAAATTATAAAAACTAAAACAAAATAATTTATAATTATATAATATAATTTATATTATATATATATATATATAATTTATGTTAATTATTATAAATATAATTTATATATTTATAATAATTAAATAAAGTGATAGAAATAGCATTGCGAATGTAACTAATGGGACATGATTTTAGCGTCGTGTAAATGTCGAACAAATAGTATTTATCGAGTTTTTTCTTACGATATAATGAAATGTGTGTCTCATATGATTGTTCTGCGATTGGGAGTGCCAGTGCAAAATAAATAATAATATAAAATATTAAACGCCGCGATCGTCGCATATTCGACTAATCGTTAATTAAAACTTTTTTACCTTTAAACTTTAATTACCCTTTTTACTCAATTTTACCTAATTAAACTTTTCGCGAGTGAATATCATGAGAAGACGAGAGATGAACAAGTAAAGAAAAGGAGATTTTATATAATTGACTTTGGCATTCTGAGAGGAGAAGGAGGCCTAGGAAAAGCATCCTAGCGGAGCAACCCAAGGGTGAGTATTTATTATTTGTATATTGTTTGTTAAAAATCAATATACGCATTAATCCGGTCTCATTATTTAAATTAATTAAACAAACAAAAAATAGAAACAATGATTTTTACATAAATCTTATAAAAATTTTTATGTGAAAAAAAGATTTTTTTAGAATTTATAAAGTTGTTTTATACTTATGTATTTGCTTATCGCATCCGATATAAAATTCGGCAGACAAAATAATAATTTTTTGAAATATTAATTATATTTTGGGCGCTGCTATAATTTGAATTTTATTTATGTTACAGACAACGTCAAGATCAACAATTACGCATCAGTGCCGTCGGTGAGTGAATTTTATTTTGATTCGAGATAACGGATCTCTAGATATTATAGATGCAAATGCAGATTGTAGATTGTAAATAGGTCCGTTGCCTCAAAATGGATGGGCTAGAATAGATTAAATCAAATAACTTTCAATAGATTTTTTTAATATACATTAAAACATATTATTTTAATGTATATTAGAAATATAATTTAAAATATAAATTAAAACAAAAAGTTGAGAAAAATATAAAATATTTTTCTCATTTGAAATTATATTTAATTTATTTAATGAAGAAGACGCTAATAATTTTATTTTTTATATGAAATATTAATAATTATTTTTATATCGCGCCAATTTTGTCATAATTTTTCATAGCCTATCCATCTTTATTATCATAGCATCCATATGATAATAAATGTTTTATTAATTTTAATATATTTTAATATTTTTAATACAAATTACATATTATTATTATTATAAGATTAAATATTATTTCAAATAATTAATATTTGACTAAAGTCTTTGACTGAAAGTCAAATTATCCATATATTATATCATATGACCCAAATGTTTTATTAATCTTATTTTAATATAAATTACATATTATTATAAATATTATATATTATTATAAGATTAAACATTATTCAATCAATTATTAAATTTGATCGATAACTTGACATTAGATTGATTAAAGTAAATATTAAAACGGTGCATGACAAACTGTCGTGTCATAAACGAGCATAAAATCATGCTCATGTAGCGGCAACAATAATTAACCGGCAACCGAAGGAATTTTTTTCCTTCTCAGAGGTCATCGACCTCTGAGAAGTCGAAGCTACATCTCCGGCGAGATGTAGCCAGAATGAATATGGCCAGGATCAACGAAAGGTAAGTCCAACTGGTCCAACGGTAAACAGTCTACGGTGTATTCTATTAGGGCATGCTATTAGGGCATTACTTGAGTAAGATACACGAGTAGGGCATGCAAGTAGGGTACGCGGTTAGGGCACGCATCTATTATAAAATACATATAACTATTATAAAATTAGTTATATGTAATATAATAATATATATTACCTGTTTTTTTTTTTTTTTTTTTCAAAATCAATTAAATCAAAATTATGCACATATACTTAAAATTTGAATTGTCAAATACACAACCATAATAAGCTTTTATCGATATAAAGTAATGTGAAGTATAGCGTAGTATTGAGATAATCAATCAACATTGAAAAAAAAGCAGTAATACTTGCGAGCATCATCGATTTAACTTCTCCTTTTTAAAAGTAGTTTTACGTAATATGACATATGAGCTCCATCATAAAAATACCCCAGGATGACGTAAATAATATATTTAATGCGTATTACGCAATTACGACGCAGAATATTAACTCTCTTCAAAATAAAATTCTCTGTTTTTGCGGTGAGAATTGTATTATGGAAAATTGTGTAAAACAATTTTTTTCAACAGCCAACTCGGAACATCGTAAAACTCACGTGGGCGGTAAACGCAAACGAGGCGGGAAAGAGACGTGTGTTTCGCTGCGACATTTAAATTTCGCGAAAAATCGTGACGCACAAATTCACCAGCCACTGTCTCGCTTAATACAACGAGGACGTAACAACGGTAGATACGGCGCATAAGATCTAAAAACCAAATGCTTGTAAAAACTGTGTTAATGGCGCGTCCCGGAGAGAGAAAAGTTGAGGGAAAGTAGGGTGCTGTTATTTGCATGGTATTCATTAGCATATATATTTACGCGTCAGCAAAGACCCCCCCGGTCTCTTGCTGCTACTGAATATACAGCGGACTATTCTAATAAATCCGATGTGCGTTCGTACTTTTATCGAAGCGTGTAGTTTGAATGCTGATTAATATAAAAGTATGTACGTAAAAAGAATACAACTTTTTGTATTTATTTAAAGAATTCTTTGAAAATTAATTTAAAAAGTAATTGTAGAATCAGCATATGTTTGTGAAAACTTCATCTATCCATAAGAAAAGCTTTTAACGATAAATATAAAATATAATAAAATTATTTTTTAACTATATTCAAGATATAAAAATTTAATTTATATTAAATGTAACAATGTAATAAGAGAAAGGAGAAGAAGAGGCTAGAATAGAATATTAATTAGTTAGAACATTAAAAAATTAAAACAAATTAATTCAAAATTTCAAGAAACGTTAAAAAAATGTAAATTTTTTTTTTAATAATCTTATGTCTTTTAGAAGATAAACATTTTTTTTAAATAGCTATTCAATATTTAATTTAAAATTATTTGTCAAATTTGGCGCCATGTAATAAGAGCAAAAAATATTGAATATTATTCTATATCTTATTTTAAATTCTTTTCGTATTTATATAATATATTTTAACATTGTAAACATCACATCTAACCATATAGCGTACAATAGAAATCTCTCGCAGCGTTTCAATTGTCATTGAGTTGAAGAATGCGGCGGTTTTTACGGACACGATTTGGCGATCTACTAAAAAACCACAGTAAACTCGACCAAATAAACGAGCCGAGCCACTGACTTTTCGCGAGAAGTTTTCGCGTAAGAATTCCGTTAAGTTGCGGGCGTAACACGGGTTTTCAATCTGATTCGTCGATAGCTTACGCTACCGCGGCAAAGTGAAAAAGAGCTCAACAGCGGTGAAAACAGTGGAAAATTCTTCCAGGGCACGCTGTAAAAAATATATCGCAAAAGGTAGTTTGGCCGGGAGCTGCCGGTGAGTTCTCGATTCTCTTCGGGAAACTCTCTCGTTGCCACCAAACGGATGGAAGATTTATTGACTCCTGCGAGAACATGAAAAGTGTCGCGACCGACCATCGGGCGCCGTCGAGTTTTGCCACGAAGGCGGCAAAGGTCGTCGATATAAGGGATATAATGACGCCGGAGGTCCTCCATAAGTTGTGGAACTTCTCCAAGGACGCTTGATTTTATTTTCCTCATCCGCCAGCTTCTCCACCAGATCGTTAAGTCGCTTATATCACAATGTGGCCGGTCTCAAAAGAGAAGTGATAAGAATTCTCGGTAATAGGAGCAAAGTGCATGCATTTGGCTCAAACGGGGATGTGAAAAGTTTCTTGAAAAGTTTGAAAAAAAAAAGATAAAATAATCTAATCAACCCGAGAAAATCCGGGAGATTAATGTACATAGATAGGATAAAATTGATTAGGCTACAAGTATGCGCTGAAAAAATTACAAGATCTTAATTATTACCGTATACAAAATAATTTGATAGAGAAAAATAATCGTAATTTATTTTTCATAAACTTTCTTCTATATTTTTTTAGTTACAAATTTAATTTTAAAAAGTTAAAGTTTGAAAAGCACACACACACACACACACACGCGCGCGTGTAAAATCCAAGAAAGAGGAATATATTTTGAAGTATGATTTTATCGATAAAAAGTTTCTCTCGGCTTACAACGATATACTCCCACGAGATTTATTCGCGTATTTTCGACGTATCAGAAGTTTGTACAAAAGCCGGAAAGAATTAGTCCCTTATTCTTCCTGCTGGACGCAACCTTCGACCTATTCTCCGCGATTTTTTCTCACCAACGATAAGAGGATATTCGCACCAGCCGGCCGTTCGAACAAAGTAGTCTCTAGATACGTTTCTGATAAAAATATAAATCACGACCGTTAACATTTTTCTTTAGAAAGTCAAATATAGAATCGATCGTGGAATCTTCGAATAAAGCATTATTTTTTAAACGCAAAATATTTTTAGATCAACTTGCGATATTATCGTCCGGCATTCTTCGTGTGAGATAGATGCTGTTTAATATAACTTGTTCAGCTTTAGAATTGAAGACACTTTTTAAAAGCGGATCGTGTCATTAATAACGACACTTTTTAAAACGATATTTATATCCATCATGATTAATGAAAGAGGGACCGTAAAGATCAAATATTAAGAATTCACGACTTATTGTCCGAAAATTACATCACCTCGGGGGTCTTCGCTTCAGCTTCGACGTCGTTAAAGCTGTCGTATCACTTCCAAATTAATTGCCGTTGTATAATTAATCAATGTCGCTGCGACATCGCCTCTCTTACAAATCGAATCGAACTGTGTAACGATATCATCAAAGACGGAGTATTTCGTGACGGAGAGAAAACCGTGAAAAAAAAATACATAATGTAATTATACTTTAATGTATCAAAGTGCCATTAGTGTCTTCCTCTTTTTTCCCTTAATAATAATTGCATATTCTACTGAATATAAAATCGATTACGCGCGATTAATAAAATGCTTGTTGAAAAAAATTGCGTTATAAACAATTAAATATAATTTAATAAAAAAGAAACCGATTCATTTTTTGCTTAATTGCGAATATGTACTCAGGTTTTCTAATCAAATATTTTATATAAATCATCTTTTATATAAATTGTTTACATAAATACTAATAAATTTAATATTTAAATATAAATTTATTAAAGCGCTAATAAATTCAATATTTTGTAATTAAAATAAATATTCAGACAATCATTTTTCAATAAACACACGTTAGGTTAATCATTCTTTAGAATTCTTTTATTAGATTCCCCAGTTTTCCCATTTAAAATAGCTCGCGACCATCTTCAAAAGAGCTACCATGTGTCTTATAATTCCAATCAAGCAAATTACGACATCCATAATTAGGCGCCCCGGTTGTTCACTCTCCTAGGATTCTAACGAGGATTATAATCCGAAAAAAGATACAAAATGGAGATACTGGGTAGCCGTTCATTAGCATGTGGATATTCCCCGTGTGTCCCTTCAAAAAATATCTGCCCACGGTGTACGGCGATCCGCGGACAATAGCTTCGCCGCCGGCGGGGCGAGCACGAATAGGTTGATTGGGGAACAGCGAAATGTATTCATATATGCATATGAATTCAGTTCTCCTCTCGCGGTAGGCCGAGGCGACGCGGCGCCTAGATATGACCGATATCTGCGGACTAAAAGCCCCTCATCGTTGAAAAACATCTTAATTGGACTTCGCGCCCTACTGTTCGTCGTCCCTAAGCCGCCCCTCCACCGACAATCCAGAACAAATCTCCCTTTCCCCCTTCCCCTCCCTCTCTTTCTCTCTCACTCTCTTTTTCTCTGTTTCACCTGATACAGGAAGTACAAATTCTTTAACCAATTTGAAATAAATTTTGTTTTCAATTAAAAAAAAAAAAAAAAAAAAAAAAATACACACAAAGACACAAATATAATTCAGAAAATAAAAAGTATCAAAAATGTGTAAAGGCACTAAAAGTATTTTCTTATTTAATTGAAAATATAATTTAATTTCTATGAATTAATTGTAAAAAAAAAAAAAAATTTAAAAAAAGGAAATAATTAATCAAATTTTTATTAAGAAAAACTTTTACTTTTTATCAACCAAGAGAGTGTACGGGAGACCTTTAGGATTTACCATCACTTAAAATCGGAACTCGTTGATAACCGAAGAGAGAGATAGAAGCCGCAATGCATTCTCGCGATCGAGGGATCGGAGAGAAGAAATATTTTTTTCAGAGCCGGGATAAAAGAAGCCGATGGTTCTCCCGTTCGTTACGGTATAAGGGTTGGCGTGCCGCAGGTAAATTTGTAGCCGATAGGGGGATGCGCGCCAAAATGCGTGAAGTCGCGATGGATCGATGGGGAAAGCCACCGACCGTTGAAAAGTGACGAACACAACACGGGGAGATATCACGACCGCGAAGTTAACGATGTCGGGACACG
This sequence comes from Cataglyphis albicans, assembly GCA_038406275.1. Classification (NCBI taxonomy): domain Eukaryota; kingdom Metazoa; phylum Arthropoda; class Insecta; order Hymenoptera; family Formicidae; genus Cataglyphis; species Cataglyphis albicans. The sequence goes on from JBCAUJ010000061.1 coordinate 11,462,476, forward strand.
TCAACGGACTGTTAGAGTTTTCACTTTTGTTACCTTTTGCTCGTTGCTATCTGGCTCTGGGTATGCTGCTCTTTTCGGCCTGAAAATCTCTCAGCGCTTCTCTCCGCATTAATCCACGTCAGTCACATCAATCTACGACAAACTCTCTAATGACGCGCCTGGATCTTTCAAATCCTATTGATTTTCTATCCTTCTCACTGCTGTTAGAAATTCGTGTGAAAAAAGAATCTAAGAATCGTTTAATGTACAAAATGTGGAGCTTGAAGTGAGATTAATATTTATAATTTTTTTTTTCATTAGTGATGAAAAAATTTGATTATTTATCCTAAAAATTTGTAATATTTATTTTTTATTTTGATTTTCCAAAATCTATCGACGTCAAAAAGAGATCGGCGTATTTCAATTCAGAATAATAGATCCCCTCCTCTCTCTCTCTCTACTCGCATGATACCGGAAAATTGGTTAAAATATTATCCGATCAATTTGAAGTAAATTTCATTTTTAATAAAAACATGTCAAGACAAAAACAATGGGGAAAAAATTCAGGAAATAAAAAATGTTCAAAGATTCATCTTTTCGAAAAAAATGTTACATATAACTCACGATAAAAGTGCCTTCTTATTTAATTTCAAATATAGTTTAATTTCTGAGAATTAATCGTAAAAAGAAATCGTTTGGCGAACGAAAAAAAAATGTAATATATATCATACAAAATGGCACCGGTAATTCCGCGAACGGCAGATCCATTGGAACCCAAATATCGCGTGTTTACAAGCAATATAACTTGTACGAAATCAGCGTTAAACGCGCCGACTGCTTTCATAGTTTCGCTCGGATAATAAACGACACACGTGCGACGTAAACAAACGCCTGGGGCGTCAGTGGAGTGTCAGTGCATGCTGCGTCAGAACTCCGGTAAACTGAAACTGAACTCAAGCTACCGCATTCGTTGCATCCGTTAAGTGCACTACCGAGGATACCCGCGCGAGAAGATCAGGAAAGTTAATCGCTGATGCATAACGCGCCGTCGCGAATGTTTAGCTTCCACGTGTCACGCTTTTTCGTTATTCGGAACTTGGCTCATTAAAAGGGCTCAAAAGGATTTCGGATTTCGGAGGGTGATAACGCAAAGCGCGGATATTATGCCGCACGTCGTAATAATGTAATGCTGTTTTAACGTCACGTGCAGCGCAAATGACATAGTCGCGCGCGAATGTGCCGCTCGTACGAGTTACACGTGCGCGTACACGCGCATACGTTACACAATTACATTTAATTTCAATATAGCATCGGCGTATTATCTCGGATGTACACGGATGCGTACGTGTACGTCCGATATTTGGCGTTTCGTCGTAATGGCAACCGGTTTTAACGACCGGCCGGGGAGAACGAGTTTAGTCTGGAGAGTGAAAAATGCACTGGGCACGGGGCAAATGAATTAAATTTTACACCGTTCGCGAGATTTACGGCGCGTAAATCCCGGCGCGATTAAAGTATTTGGAATATCCGCGTGAAATATTTTGTCACGCGCGACGAGATATTAAAAAGCCACGTTATTGATTTTAAAAAGCTACCGTCGCCATCGACGTTCACGTCGATTTGTAGGCGTGATTTGGCACGTTGCTATTTTTTTTTTTTCAGGACACTATATTATCCCAGAAAAGAGTAATTTATTCGGACGACCATTATGCGTATAAATAATCCGTACCGTGAGTGGGGTCGATGATTTAAAGTTAAAGAGTTTCGATAAATTGTTAATTCGCGAAAGTGCGAATAGATAATAAAAGTTTCAGAGTCCCTCTGCCTGTGTGTTTTTTACAACCAAAAATTTATCTCGTAAATTGAAAGATTGATATCGCGATAAATGTATACCGCCGTAAACACGAGATCTCCTGATAAACATACGACTGTAATTGTCTTCCTCATTATTTTTAAAGTCGATACTCATTTATATTTCACTTAAGCTAATGGACCACTTGTAGTCCAGCGAGACTACGAGTTTATCCAAAATGCATCGCTAAAATACGAACGGGAGTTTTCCCTCATCGGCGCACTGAACTGCTTAGGCAGATCAGGTGTTCGGAATGCTTGAAAATTTCATCAGCTTTTGCAGCCGCGCGAATTCACCATTACATGTAATCCCTCGGAAAGAAAAAAAAAAAAATGGAGTTAGTTTCAAAATCTTAACGAGAATGCGCCGCGATGGAATATGCGACGGCTAATGCGATATTACTAAACGAAATTTTTCTAAACGAAAATTTCGCAATTTTATAAAGTATTATATATTTAATACTTTTGTGATATAATAAATATTTATGAAGATATTTTTAATTTATAAAATATCTTTTTTATTTCTTTTCAAGCGATGAAAAGAAAGGGAATTATCGTTCTCTCTCTCTCTCTCTCTCTCTCTCTCTCTCTCTCTCTCTCTCTCTCTCTCTCTCTCTCTCTCTGTTTCTCTTCGTACAAATAATTATATTCAGAAGAACTTACCGTGTGTAATAGAATCATTCCCGCGGCTGTGTGTAATATAAATTGTAATTTACATATTGAGTTTCCAAATCAACCTCGATACGTCTGCAGTTTTCCGATCCGCGGTAAAACAGAGTAAATTGCCATTTTCACCATTGGTACAAATATAATGACGTTTACAGTTTCGGTAATTCGTCATTTGGCTTGCGCAAAAATTCGCGGCCCCTCCCCCCCCTTCCCCTCCCCATCCATATTTACGCAAATCAACGCGGCAAAGTGGCGAGTAAACACGGTCGTGTATAGTTTTCGCCGCGTGAGATAAAACAATTTCGTGGCGTTTTACGCGGGCCGCGCGATCCTTTTCAAACAAAACGAAAGAATATACAGCTCTAAAGCTCTCCATGTACGCGCGTAACAATTATAGCAGCATTCGCACACCGCCCCGTATAATTCGCGACGCGAATTTATAAGCGGATTCTAACACCGTAACAGAGCTCTCTCCGCTTAACACGCGGCATCAACGTAACGATAACGATATCGCCAGAGTCGCATTCACGCCGCCGCCGGCGTGCATAGTTGTAAATTCGTTAATTAACTAAGGCAATTGCTTCTGTAATGCGTTCAATCCTAAATAGTGCGTAATGTATGATACGGCGGCGCCGAGGGCCATTTCGAACACGATTAATGATAAATTTACGAGTACTTTATATTCATTTTGTAAATTCACTCTATTATCATTTCTCTTTTTGAAAAAGAAATTTATGGATATGAATTTTTTTCAAAATGAAGAGAATATTGGAACACGTGTATCATTTTTATAAATAATATTTTTAAATATATAAATTTATTCTCTCTTGCTTAATGTAACGCCATTATTCTCCGAAGAAATACCTTTCTCGCAATTGACTCTGTAGGTGAACTTGGATTGGTGTTTGCACGCGATCGATTTGCAAGTTTCCGTTTCTCCGTCTGAGATTAGTCGGCTAATTCGCATTTACAGATATACGAGAGCGCGGGCGTTCTATATATAGGTATTCTTCTCGTATAAGTTTAATCGAAGCTTTTACGCCGTGTGAATAACGCAGCTGTCTGTCTCGCATCTTCGTCCGACGTGGAGGACGACGGCGAGACGACTTCATTACGAGGCTCGCGATCGATCGAAATTTCGCCGGTTAACTTGGAGACACGGCGGATTTATTAGTTTGCATCTATGCCAGTAGGACATATTTATTTATCGCTTGTCGATATATCGACTACTAGTTTCCTATCGCACGGCTTACAATTTACGATCGCGTACGCGTGGATTTATGCGCGTGATTGCAAAAAGCCCGCGGCGAAAAGAAAAAAAGAAAACGCATTTAGTTAGAGGCAGAGTTAGAGAAAAAAGCAGATCCGCGCGCGAGCGCTCTTTTACCCTCGGGCTGATCATAATTTTATTGCTCGTATCAGTGATATTGCAAGTAATTCCTCGAAAAGCGCGATAGGGAGAGAGAGAGAGAGAGAGAAAGCTCAAGGCTTCATTTGAATATCCGTGCTGCTGTATAAACGGTAGCGGAGAAGGAGGCAAACTTTGCAATCAGCTGTTATAGCACCTGTCGCGTGACCGTTTGTTCACTGATTTTTTTTTTTTTTTTTTTTTTTTTCCGGGAGCCTAGTAATTCCACCACCGATGCCGTTATTGCCTTCAGCTTCTCGGGTGTAAATAAAAACCAATACACGAACATTCATTATGTCCTTTCGCTCAATATATTACCGCGGAATATTCGAGATTAATTAATCGATTCGGCGAGATTCATCTTTCTGTCATCGTGGGATTTGTCAAACGAAGGAAATCTGTATCGGATATCTTTCAAAATGAAGTGGAAAAAACTTTTCAGAAATTTCCACACTGCTTGGCAAGTCTCTTCGTAATATTTATTGCAAAAGCTTAAAAAAAAAAAAAAAAAAACGCTTGTGCGACGAAGATCGTGATAACATGATCAACGATTGGAGGCCGAGAAGTCTTCACCGGTAATTATCGGTAATGTATCAATGTACCGGTAATTACGAGCCGCGCGCTCTATCTACGTCAGTTACAAAATCAATCACGCGATCACTCGTTTGGCCTCTGCCCATTTATGTTTGGACCGTCGAGTCGAATCGATTTTCGTGTCTCTAGTTGGCCTAAATTCCGTTATAACACAGGTACGCGAGAGAGCCTGGGACAAAGATAAATCTCGCAAAAATCGGCGAACATCGCGTTGTAAAAGTCGCAATCTTCGCATCAGCGTAATGTGCATGCATACTTTATTACAGTTTTCGGCTATTGCCGAATGCTTTATAGCCCTTTTATGATACAACCGGCGAATCTCCATGCATTTTATGCAGCGAGAACTCGAGCGGAGCATCGCGATCATCGAGCTGCGGAGGTGCTAACACGTTTTGATTTCAATCTGATTCAATTTATATATAGTTGGTTTGCCAAAACGCGCGAAAAAAGCAATCGCTTTTTTTTTCTTTTTTTTTTTAAAGTTATATAAAACACGAGGTATATTATCGCGAGCATAAAATACATGAAATTTTATCGACAGAGAATACCGTGTGTATGCGAGATTAAATCTGAGAGCGCGTGATATCAGTGAAAGCGCGAACGCGGTTAATTTCCTGTTTAATTAGAACTTCCTGTACACGAGGGGAGAGGGCAAAACGCGAAGGTGGACCGCGTGCACGATAAACAGACACGTACGCCGTATAACGAAAGAGCGCATGAGGGACCCGCTTGTTTGAAATCCACGCTCTTGTCGCTCCCTCTCTCTCTGTCTCTCTCGGTCGGGCACACGCCCGCTATAATAATGTATGCACTCCACAGCCAGCCGACCATCCGGTCTACCAGCCGACCGGGCCGGACCAGACCCGATGCGGAGCGAAGCGGAGAGAGTCCGGTTTTCCGGAAACATATTCTATGCATACATGCATGTTCAACACCTGCGAAGCAAGTCCGGTCGCCGGTAGTCGGGATGTTAAATTACGGCATTTAAATAATTTCGTTTAATCTCTGTGCGGCCCTTCTGCTCCTTCTCTCCGGCTTACGCTATCTCTCTCTCTCTCTCTCTCTCTCTCTCTCTCTCCCTCTCCCTCTCTTTCTCTCTCTTTGCTCTACTTCCTCCAGCTATCCGAACCGGAGCGAGCCGTCTACCGCACGCAAAGAATATTTTTTCATATAATTTTCAGACAACACTAACAAACTGACAAAAAAAGTGAAATTCCGAGAAAGATCCTCCGATGGCTTTACGTTCGCCCGCGAATTCAATCAGCATTATTGTCGAATATTTGCCGGCAAGCGTAATAATTAAGGGCTTCTTCTATTTTAGAGTAAAAAAAAAAATTGATTCTTTTATTACACTTTTTTGAAATATTATATTTATAATTCGGAAAAATATGTTTTTGAAATTTTATTAAAAGATTCGGGATATTGACGAAGTTCGAAGATTTTGGATAGAATAGCGAGCGGATCTTCAAATGGGCCTGCAAAACTTTAAACGCGTTTTTCTCAAAACACTGTTTTTAACGTTTGACAAATAATTTGATTTTTTTTTTTTAATAAAAAAAGAACACTTTCTTAAGGATACTAAATCTAAATAAAAATTAATAACCAATATTTTTCCAATCTTCAAGAAATGAATAAATTTCAATAAAATTGAAACATTTACTTTTAAAATTACACTACTTTGTCATTTTTTAAGTTTTCTCTAATAAAATTAGATCCAGTGTCCCATAAATATCCTACAAGATAAAAGAGTTTATTCATTTCAAAACTTTTCAGACAATTACATGAGAGTATCGAGAAGCATCATGACACATCTTGTCGAATCAAGCTTCATTTTCAAACACGCCATGTGTAGAGGCTCGTATGAATTAAAAAAAAAAGTATCCAAAGAAAATTATCCAAAATTTAAAAATACTGACATACTGTTTAAACATCAATAAAAACGTCAAAAAGATTAATTTGTAAAATTTTTCAAAAAAAATCCTAAAAATTATCAATTTTTCATATTGCTAAAATAGACTAGAGTAGCCTTAAACAATGTACATTTTTATATCGCCGACCATCATGTACGTCACATTCATTAATATTTCTCGGCTCTGGTTCATATTTCGCTTGACGAATGTTAAATTGCATGAATGCATAATAAGTCGCGCATAATAAAATCTCGTCCTTTATAATTGCAATTTAAAATTAGATCAGGTTGATGTAATTCAAATGAAATTACATCACATTGACTATTTTATCTATGTTAAAGAATCCGTGCCTAGATAGAATACAAGAAAAGACACTCTATAGATATTTTACAAGCGACAAACTTGTTTTGCCAAAAAAAAAAAAAAAAAAAAACTTGTCAAGATGCGATATCGAGCGTAAATCACAATGGCAGTGTGTAACGCGATAACGACACGATTGTGTCGCCTGCGAGTGACTACTCATCGCAAAGAGTGATGTACAACGGCAACCAGCGCCAACGTGATTGATAGCGCATACGTCGGCTTTATCCGTGCGTTATCCTCTACTACCCCGCAATCTGGCTTCCTAGAAAATACGTTTCACCGAGAGTGCGATGTGACAAATTTACTTTCGAGTCGTTCCGAGAGCACGCTTCTAATCGTATTGTATCGATCGATATGAAGAATCGTACGTCGAAAAATTTGCTTCCAAAAAGTTCCTTCAAATCTGCTTATGTTATTTACATGGAAAGAGAAAGAAAGGAAAGAAGGAAGACTAACTTTAAATATCTTCAAAAAAAAAAAATATGTAGCTGTCTTTCTCTCTTTTTACTTTATCCGACAATTTTCTCCTCTCATTTTATCGAATCGACCAGGTTATTTGAACGCGTAATTTTTTTCTAAAAATACAAAAATACTTTCTAGAAAAATACAAAAGTACTTTCTAAAGATCCAAGGCGATTTTTAAAGATAAACTCTTTAATAATTCCGCATCCAATTTACTCGCCATTCGTGACCTCGTAACATTTTAGAGAATAGATGCAACGTGGGAGAAAAGAAAATCTCCCCCTCTCCCGTGTTTTTTTTCCATCTCCGTCGCCGGTGTGAGCGCAGTTAAGTCGGCGCACTCGCATTCAGCGCGAAGTGATAAAGATGGAAAGTGGCCGGCATTTGCATGTTTATTCCACTTCTTTAATTCCGGCCGCTCTTTCTCTCCACGTCGTCCTGCGGCGGCAAATTGCGCGCGAAACGCACACGCAAAAAAATATACGCGGTAAGAGCCCCATTCATCCCCTTTTTTCCCGCCTCCTCTCACGAGTCGCAAAAGCCGCGGGATCGTATTGTGTGTTGTTCCATCGAGCTGCTGCTGCTGCAGCTCGGTTCGCCGTATCTCTCTAACCGAGAGAGTCTCGACCATCTGGAATATTCATTCAGACGTCGCGTTATGCGCCGATCTGTTTCACTTTCGGGCGAAAGCAGCGATGACACAAGAGTTCGCAAGAAATAGCGCGGCAAACCGGAAAATGTTATTCTTCTCTTAGGTCAACGATTTAATAGCCGAAATAGCATAGATTATTATTTAGATTTTTTATGACGGAATATTGATTTTATATTAAGTTGAGTGCAAACAATAAGTAGATGTGTACAACTGATTCTCCTGATTATCCGCGATTAAGGCCATGTTTTTGTACTTTGAATAGAAGGTATTTTGGATATAAGTAATATTAATAATTTTTTCAATCCATTTGACTACGTTCTTTTTACGTGAAATTTTATTTGCTATTTTGCCATCTCGATTATTGCTTTCTATTACATGATTAATGTCGATAGGACAACCTGTATACAAATAACATAAGTCATTTTATATCTATTTCCATTTTCTCTCTCCTCGCCGAAACGTTATTTCGATTAAATTCGTCGGCGGAAAATTGCGATAAGAGATGAAGTGTCATTTGCGTCTGACTAATCGCGTACATTTTCACTTAATTCGAAAAGTCAAGGTAGCTTCTTATATTGTCTCCCGTTTGGTTTTCGTAAAACTTGATTCAAGCCCACCTTCGACTGACTCGCGACATCGAATGTTTGATTTCGTTCGAATCTAAACGCAACGATGCAAGAATTTCGCCGATACATTTGCGCTTACGTTCGAAATCTTCGTGCAAACTTCTCTATACGGCGCGAAATGTATGCACAACGCGCCGACCACTATTTCGTTCCAAGTTTCTGCGTGCGTAGACCCGTTTCGTTAATCCCGCCGAGTACAGCCAGAAATGGAAGCCATTAGAAGTTTCCGATTCGGCTTGTTAATTATCCGAGACTCGATTTCTCGTGCCAAAATTCGCGCGCGACAGCGACAGCGACGATTTAATCCGTGCCCAGAACTTCCTCTCCAACATAATCGAGCGCGTGAAACATTTTCTCAATCACGTTCCATTGTATGATAATTGCTATTCATACAATGTATGCGCTACCTTGTATGATAAAGCACTTCTGTAATAAAAATTCCAAACAAATTGATTTTTTGCATTATTTAATTTCAATCAAATTTTCTCTCTCTCTTTCTCTCTCACATACACACACACACACACACACACAACTTTTAATATATTTTCATAAATATGGTAAAGAGAATTAAAAAAAAGTTTGTATATCAATTTAAAGAAATAAATGCTACGTAGCTTTAAACATAGAATCAACACTTTCTCTCGGGGTTGGAACCCCGGTATTCTGACCATCAAAAGCTTACATACACGAGCTTACATACTAGCTTCGGCAACTAGTTGACCAGATATCGGACACGTGCGGTATGATGACGTGGCCAAATTCCATGACATTTCGCAAATTAGTGAAATTCCGAGAAATTCCCTCTCCGGTCGGACCGAGGAGCGTATGCTCCGATCGCCACGCGAACCGCAGGATTTCATTACTGTTCTTACGCATGTAAAATCTGTCAGCCGCAAAGTCCGGCTTCGGATATTTTACTCGATGGCTATCCGGTCGCCCGTACATATAAGAGAGGAAAAAAAAAAAAAAAAAAAAACAGTTATATAAACCCTATAATTTTCTAAAAGTTACAGTATATATTGTACGTATTTGTGACGGATAAGCAAAATTTCAGACAGATAAAGATGAGGAAAGGATATCCCGCAAAAAGTGTGTGTGAGAAAAACGTATCGATTTATGTATATAAATTGACCCTTGACCCGCATTGCGAAGTGTCGCTCTAATTCGTAGTTACCCTAACCCGACCCAGACCCATCGGTCACGATGAAAATTTCGTTGACCCTGACGCTACGGCTCGACACCATCGTGGGGAATGAGAGGGAAAGGGGACGGGGGGAGGGGGGAGGCGGGAGAGGGGTCATCACGGGGGAGATCAATGCATCATTTTACGCAAAAATGGCAGAAATGGATCAAAAAGGCATAAATCTTCAAACCCGCGAGAATTTTTGTGACCTCGTTACGCTCTCGCCATCGAAAAACGTGCGATCTATTTTACACCTGCATTAATGAGGGTCATCTCGCCATACGAATAGCGTTGTATCGCGAACAGAAATAATATTTTCGGCGAGAAATCAATTACATTCTCAATGGATCTCTTTATCGAAATCTCTTTACCGATGTATGTGTTATCTCACAAAGGAATAACGACATTTATAATAATTCCAAAACGATCAATTTTATCGCTTTTCACAAAGTGTCATTCATTCCTCTTCAATAAAAGTTTGTTTTTTTGTTTTTTCTTTTTTTTAGCCTATTCTCGTGAAAAATATCAAAATGAGAGTTATGCAGCTATGGTGCGATCTAATGTCACTTTACAAATAAAAACACACTACTTTTATCTGGCTAGCATCCACCTCAGAAGTGAATATTGTGTAACTTTTGCGCTGTATCTTTCGTAGAGAGAAAAAAAAAGATCGGATATACAGATTTCTCAGTGACCTTAGACGTGTCGTTTTAAGCGTACACATCGCAATATGCAAATCTGAATTTTTGTCATTGACATCCATGAAATAAATTGTATTGAATCTAACATTATTTAAAAAAAAATGTCTCGATTATAAACAGACAACAGCAAGTAATGGAAATTTAAAAATTAGATATGAAGATTTGATAAACTTTCGTACTTGCGAAACCCATCTCTTCATCCGCTCGCGGAATAATGCATATGATGCATTCCCTCGGGACCGAGTGGCGTGCGAGAAAGTGAGCTCCTGCATATGTAGGTGCGAGACGATTTTGATTACGGCGGTGTACTCGGCGGCCATGCCAAATAGGAATCCGGATTTACGCACGCGAGTAGCCATCCCGTTGCCGAGAACACGTATACGTCTAGTAATCTGGCTGGTCGAATAGTTTCGGGCTTTCGGGCAAACTTTGATTGACCGAATGATCGACTTGCTTACCACAGAGACTAGCAGCCTCTAGTGTCTAAGCAGCTGTGTTCATCCGATATAGCTGAATCGATCGCGTAAATTTCTCGTATCTACCTCGCATAAATCTCGCTTACAAGAAGACGAATTATTGTTGAATTATATCATCAGCGATTTGAATATAGATATGTTTATAACAAAACTGAGCCAAAAAATTGGAGTAATAAATAAAATTTTGAAATTCTCTCAGTGCTCCTTGAATTGTAAAGGAAATTATATTTAAATAAGACGGTAAATTTATATATAATACGTGCTGAGAATATTGAACTTATAAAATTTTGCTTTTTTGAGGAGTTATTTACGATAAGCATTAAATTTTATAAGATGAGCATTAAACTGACAGAATTCATCCAGTGGTTCTTAAATATATTTTTAATATCCTGTATACATATATCAGAAATTCGCAGATTTACATAATGTAAGACACACGTTACATTCGTTTAACTTTCTAAAGATAGTGTCGCGAAATATTCATATGCGGTACGAAAGGTACGCGCGACCTCCAGAATGCTCTGCAGGACACGCGGTGAATATTTCAAAAGTTAATATTAAATATTCACAGAGATGCTATTCTTATCAAAGATTTTTGCATTGTATCCCAAGAAACATGCACTTTCTTTAATACTGCAGCAAACTAAAAATATATATTGCTTTACTATATTTACTAGCCGCAATGCTTGTAGAATCATTAAAAATCATTAAATCATAAAAAATTTGAATTTTTAATATAAAGCGCGCTTAGAATATAAAGTTAAGGACGTATAATAAAAAAGATTATAAGAATTTTATTTAACTTTTATCAAAGAGAAAATTTGACTTTAGGAATTATTAGGAATTATCTCGTTGTATAGAAATAATTTGCAAATATATTAATAAAGAGAGAGAGAGAGGGGGAAAAAGATATCTCGAAAATGATTTTTAATTTTACGTCTGTTTGTTTAATATTTTTTTTAGTTATGTAAAGCCACGCAGTGTTCTGTGTTCTACTGTTAAGGGACATTCAGTATTCGTGCAACCATTTGTAAAATTGCCTCGCTGCTTGTTTTCGTATTTCGATATTTCCGTCCGCCTTGTTCACGTTTAGACCCGAACGTCGAGTCCGGTCATTTCATGCTTGTTGAACAGCGAACAACTCCACAATTTGGATAAGGATTCCTACCGATCTCGCTGGGAATGAGAATTTCGAAAATTTCTCATTTTTTTGTGCCAAACTATAGAAAATTGAAAACAAAAAAAAAAAATATATTGCGATTAAAATTTACCTGTCTTTTAGTATCGTAAGAAAAAAATGTAAAAGCTGCAAACAATTACAATTATATATTAATATATTTTTATGGAAATATATTTATATTGTACCGATATTACAATTTTATTATTACATTATTATTACAATTATATTAATATTTTTTTATGGATTTTCTTGTCTAAAAAGATTCGATGTGTTTGACAAAAATTCACAACAAGAAAAATATATTTATAGTTAAGGTAACTTAACACGTCACTCAATAAGTCCCCGGTCTGACACATATATGGCAGCATTGTTGACAGACCTACGTGATTTCTAAAAAAAAAATTTGTTTTTCTTAGTTAGATCAAAGACTTATTGAGTGATGTGCTCGCGGCAGGAGAGAGAGGAATTACTTATTTTCCGGTTGTCTCATCGACTGGCATACACTCTTTATACGTATAGCTGTACAAATATCGCGAGGCTTTTGAATATTTAGAACGTAGGAGCCCGCAATTCCCATTGGTAAACTGGTTTGCGCGGTAATTTCAATTATCGTATTGCATGGAGGTTCGTCTAACTTCTCCCTCATAAATACATTAGTGTTAGTGATTTAACGCGGATGTGCAAATATCCGGGTAGTCGGGCTCTCTCAGTTGCTACCCAAAACTTAACAGACAAACCTGGCCCGAGAACGCCGAGAGTTTGAAAAGGCCATTCATTCGAGTAAATATTTGGATGACAAAAAGGAAACAGACTGTTCACAATTTCCGCTAAGAAAACCGCCGCTTCTTTTCTCGATTCACTAAAATTTTTTATTTCGTTAAGCTACCATTCTCTCATTCTCTCTTCTCGACCATATCATCAATATATATATGTTCATCTTTTATAAAGCGTACTTTAAAGATGATAAATAAAAAAAAAAAAAACAGAATATTAACTTTGACATTATTAAAGCCAAAAAAAATTTATATTTTCGTAAAATATCTTAAATAAATGCTCGTAAAAAAATAAATTTTCATACAGATGCATCATTTTCGTACACTTATCGCATCTAAATTTAAGAATCGCAAGGCGTGAGAAATATACAATTCTTTGGGAAACGCATTACACATTTTTAGCATCTTTAGTCAGAAAGACATATTCTCGTGCCGGGAAAATTTCATCTTCAGCCTCGCGTATCTGCCCGTTTCGACGAGCTTAAGAAACTGCTCGTCGAGAGTGGCAGCGCCCTGCCAATGCTACCAGTTGCACGATGAGAAGCAAAAGAGAACCCGAGCTTAATCCCGTCGTCGTCGTCGTCGTCGTCGTCGTCGTGGAAAAGTTTTGCATTCGCCAAGATTTTCTCTTGCCCCGTGCGCGTTTTTATTCGTACGATGATTCACTTTGACACCGCGGCAATTCTCGACCCTAATAATCCCAGCGACCTATTTCCGCAACCACGAGTATTCCTACGTATTATGGAATCTGCCGCCGAGCTATGTGCATGTGTGTGTGTGTGTGCGTGTGTGAGTGTATGCGTGATAACTGTGTTTAATCTTTTAAAATCGATATGTCTACGCACAGCTTGGATGCATTGTCGTAATAAAATAATGTTTTATCTTGGCAAAATAAAGAGAAGAGAGAATTAAATTTTGTTTATACTTACATTAAAAAATGTTTTTTATAAATAAAATTATCAACAATCTCCAATGTTGAAGATTAGCGATGCAATTTTACAAAACAAATCGCTATTTTAAACCAGCTACTTTTACATCCCTTCTCTCAGGTATTTGTAGGTGAGGAAAAAAAAAGCGATAAGTCTCTGGAGCACGCGAATGTTACGTTGGCGAATATATAATCGAAGCAATATATCTAGAAACTTTTTTTTTCTTCTCGAATTTATAATATAAAACAAAGTTGGGCCACACGGTAGCCCCGAGAGCCCTCGGGGCCAAATCAAAGACCTATCATGTACCACAGCGTACCTCGCTCATAAAATCAGAATCTCCCCGTAAGTAAACATGATTGTGCCGCGACGGTGCATTTTGAGGTCGAAAAAAGCATAAGTGCTCAACTTGCACTCAATCTGCGCTGCTACGTAACCAAATTATTCCGCCACCGCGTAAATATACGCGCAAACGCAATTGCTCATACACGCTGCGCTCGCGCACACTTTATGAAATTGGCAGCCTTCCACTCTAGCGTTACTCACAGTAAACCACGTAACGGCGCTAAAGAAATCTATTGAAATTACTTAAAAAAATTACGTGAAATTTTTCATTTGTCTTCAAATCGCAATTGATGATTTTTTTAAGATCAAACTTTCGAGATTTGTTACATGCGTCTGGCGAATTAAATTCGGGGATGCGCAGAGGATAGGTAACGAAATCTCCGTTTCCGATTTAAATTCAAGAATATTTCTCTTTGACAGTACATTTTCAGCTAAAAATTTTCTGATGAGATACTACAAACGCGCCAAAAAAAAAAAAAAAAAAAAAAAAGTTTGGCGAAAAAGCGGCGAGTAATAAAATTTTCTCTAAGGAAAACCTTCGCCTCCAAATATGTCAAAAGATTTCGTAGACGAAAGAGGGCGAGGTAAAACCCCGGGGGAAAGCCCTGTATAAATTCGAAGAAAGCGAAGTACGTAACGACAGTTCAAAGTGCGCGACCGAGGGCGTGCGCTTATTGGTTGTAAAACGAGAAGCCCATCTGCCCGCGATATAAGACATCCGTGAACCCTAAAAATCGACTCGTATCCGCTACCGATCACGGTAACAAGTCAGTCAGCCGATACCGCGCGTACCGGGTGTGCTTAAAGTACGGATTATCTTGATTAAAAATCTCTTCCGCCTTAATTGTGTGATTAGATTGTTTTTAAAATAATCTTAAAAGGATAGAATATTTAGATGAAGAAATATTTTATATCTGACATTTCGACATTCTAGAAAATTAAATTTCAATTAAAAAAGCCAAGACTAATAAGATTATTTATATATATATATAAGAACATTTTATACACTTAATAATAAATTAATAAATTTATATTAATCATCTTATTATAATTTATATTAATCATAATCATTGAAATATCATTTAAACTTAATACTTGGCATTTTCTCATTTCATTAAAACGATTATCACACTGTCTTTGAGTAACTTTCCTTCTTCAACCCACATTATACACAGAAGCCAAATAGCAACTAGTAGAGAAAAAACAATGTGACAAGTTTCATGTTTGCAAGAATATCGCTTGCGATAACGATATTACTGGCAGGACGAATTTAATTTCGTTGCGGTACTCGAGCTAATCGATAACGAAATTCTGTGGCGCTCGTAAATTCCGAAATGGGATCAACAACTTTCTCTCATGTCAACGGGCCGACGAGAAATTCGTAGGGTTCGCGCGATAGGAAAAGGAAGAAAATGCGGAAATGGGCGAGCCTGACGACGATCTACGGTAACGGGAGAGGGGGGGGGGGTTGAAGAAGCGAAATTTTTGGCGTTTTATGCGAACATCTCAACGCCCGAGTATACGGCATTGTTTTTTCGTGTGACAGCTGGCCGGCATGGGGCGGAACAACACTAAACTCAAGAACCAGCGCGGTCTTATCGGCGCTCGCCTTATTTTTAATAAAAACTACGACGGTGAGAGAAGGAGAGACAGAGAGAGAGAGAGAGAGAGAGAGAGAGAGAGAAGAGAGCGCTGAGATTAAAAAATTCACCGGTGCCTGGAGGCACTCGATGGCCTCGTAACTTAAAATTAAGAAAATTAGGAAGCTGCACGACCAGCTGAGCTCTCACGCGAAACACCTATCCTCTGTTTTCTCTCAGAAATTTGATAATAATCACATCGCGAATGACACATTCGCGATTTTATTGAGCAATTTTTGACAAACTAGATCTGTTGTGCAAACTAAACTAGATTTTAATCGTAATTTAATCGCAACGAAAATGTAGAGATTTGACGAGCGTGACAGATTAGTTTATGTGCGTTCGTAAGAGATACTGTATTAGACAATTAATTTTAAGTAAGTAATATATACTTTGCACGTTCTTGGGATAACATTAATTTTGCTATTAACGTCCCGTTAGATTGTTCGGTAGTAAAGTTACGAGAATTTTGCCCGAGATGAACAAACTTGGCGCAACGAACCGGTTAAGTTTCCTACTTTGTTTCTATCACGCCGCGTGACAGTCGGAAATATAAAAAAAAAAGGGAGTAACGCGGAAATTATGCGACGCATAAAAGCGTTGGAGAAGTGAAAAAATTTTGCGGACTCAGCAAACCGTCTTTCTCTCTCTCTCTCTCTCTCTTTCTCTCTCTCTTTTTCGACGAAAATAAATAACACGAACGGCCATTTAAATAATTATAATAACGATAATTAGTAATTCGCCCACTAAGTAACGGGATTTAACAGATGTAGAGAATTTTGACACAACAGCTTCATTTTTTCATCAAGTTTTGTAAAATTTAATTTATTAGATAAAAAGAAGAAGAGATTACTCACCGGAAATACCATCGTAGGTCCACCATTCCTCCCAGCTGGCTTCGGATTCTGTAAGACAAGGAAAAAGTTGTATGAAATTTTAATGACAGTTAAAGCAAAAATACAAAGAATTACAATCAGTTGCTCTATCGTATTTTTAAATTGTCTGATATTCTGTCAAACTTGCCACTCAACCTTAACGGTTCTAAACTATTATTGCAAACACACGAGAGCGATTGTCAATTCAAGTACGACGCGCATTGGATCCGAGAGATATCGCAATTTTCTTTTCCGTTTATCTCGCACTCTCGCAAGCCCGAGAGACTCCGCAGACATGCATATCCGGCGGAAAACTTTAAAGCTCTATCACTGCACCCAAAGACGGGGCGGGTCGGATCGGACTGACCGGTGCATCGATCAATTGCAGCTCGGGGGAGACTGGGGGGGAATGGAAGAACGATCGATCAATCGATTACCGCGAGCGAGAATTCTAAGGCAGCGGTTCTCGATTCGTGCCACGTGGTTTTATGCGCGTCGGACATGCCAGGAGCGCGACAGAGTTGACCCGATCGCACGTGCAAACATACGGGAAACTCGCTCTCTCTCTTTCTCTCTCTCTCTCTCTTCCTCTTTCTCTCTCTTTCTCTCTCTCTCTCTCTTTTCTCTTCCCTCTTCGATCGACCCCGTACCACTTTAGAAGCTGACCCATATTCGATTATCTGGATGCATGCCATCCAGCGTCGTACTGCAAACTAATTGCTTCAAATTGGAAAACTTTCTCGGGGCTACCCCAGGATCTCTCTCTCTCTCTCTCTCTCTCTCTCTCTCTCTCTCTCTCTCTCTCTCTCTCTCTCTCTCTCTCTCTCTCTCTCTCGCCTCTCTCTCACCTCTCTCTATTGTCAATCTGGAAGTTCCTCTTGCCGGCGTGCCTCTCTCTCAACTCATCCTTCTCGGTACTGCGAGATATTTATAGCATCTGCTCCGTTTCGGCATTCCTGATCCATTGGCCATTTTACATGCTACCGAACTCGTGTCTACGATATCTGACGCGGCGCGTGTTTAACCGCGTGTTACAAACGTGGGACACCTGTACGTATTCACTGATTGGATATATCTTGTAAATGGATCAGCTGGCAGGTGCCAGAACTGAATTCTCGTTGCCCACCTCTTGGAGATAAATGACTTGTATCCGAAAACGTTCAAGGTAAGAGCCTCAGCTTCGCGATATCTGCCATCGCGCTCGCGTGTTATGACCGGCGGGGAATTGATGCGGCGTCGCCGGCGTGAAATCCGATCCCTTACGTACGTGCGAACTTTGGTTGTCAAGTACGAATACAAATGGAATACGCGATCGTGGCGAATGCGCCCGACCGGCAGGTCGTTCAAATGAGCATAATCGATAGTGACACCTGTCACTGTCATGTTCGACGGATGATGTTATCAGCTGGCAAATATTGCGAGTCTTGGACTCGGTATCAGGATCGTTGTCCAACTGAAAACGGAACGTGAACAAGTCGAACGCGATATTTGTACGCTATTTTGCAAATCTATCTTTGATTAATATAGCTATATCAAATCATGATCACGTTAATGATAAAAGCTAGCCATCGATTTTTCACAGACGTTAATTTAATTAATAAAATTATAGTCGGATTTATATCATCTCTTGATAGATCGATTTGCCTAGCGCTGTTCCGACATCTTTTCGTTTTGACATGATATTTTTCATTAAAAGGACAGTTTTTTCACAATTTTTCGACAGATGGATTTCGTCACGACTCAATAAAGAGATTTATCAATCTCGTAATCTAGACTAAAATTTTCATCACAACATTTTCTTCCGCGTCCGATATCTTGAGCCAGCCACACGCCTTAAATGAATATTTTATTTGCAATGTTGCCCTGAACTTGTCTTCTCAACCCATCATTCATCGCATGTTTTATATTTAAATCGATTTAATGACGCATACGAGAAAGATGCTTATACAAGAAACCACGTAATTTGCGATATCAAGCTCAATAAGAATTACGCTGAGAATACTTCCGAGTCAGTTTCTCTCCAGTCGTTTGTCACAAAACCTTCAATTTTGCGCGCGATCTTTCTCTGGCGCCATACGTCACAGGATGACAAATCGAAAGTTCGATAACTTCGTTAGAGCAAAACCCATGAATTTATCATTTAATACTGACTCGCATACGCGGGGAGGATACGTTTAGGAGGCGCTTCCTGTCGAAGCCATTTCGATTATACGATAGCATTTATCGCGCGCGGATCGTACGCGCCTGCATCTCAGTATCCGACACTTTTATTCGACGCTTTTAACGCAAAAGTGTCGATAACCGTACGTATCGTCGGGAAGACCTCCATATCGGCGCGAGGCAACCGTAAAACTTCCTTTCGATTCGCGATTCAATCGCGCTCGATACCACCACCACCAAACTTCATCGAAGTGAGAGAGAGAGAGAGACTTTCGATAATCGCGTTACGACCCATCACAAGTGCGCCCAGAAATGCACCGAGACTGTATTAGACTCTCCTCTTTAGAGGAGATGCATGCATCGATGCCTGACCTGCTTCTGACGAACTACTTACGTTAAGTAGTAACGGTACGCACAAGCGCGGCCAGTGAATCTCGATCTCTTCGCTTTTTTTTTATCGTATCTTCTCTTTTTCTTTTTTTTTTTTGCTTTTTTCGTTTTCACATTTTACCTTATAAATGCAATGTTTTATCATACGACAACCGCGAAAAGTATCTTTTTGATTATATTTTCACACACTGACTGTTACAAGATCAATAAAATTTTTCTGAAATTAATAAATTTATTAATGTTCGCTTAATGTTGAATTTTCTTTTAATTCTAAAATACATCTAAATGAATTAAGACAAGAATAAAGAGAAAAAGTATAGATGCGTAAAATAAACTTTAGATTATACTTGTTAATTAAACAACAAAATTTATTTGAACCTCTATTATTTTTTATATCAAGATATTTTTCTTTTGCTTATTTTATAGTTTATTAATTTTTAAAATTTGTATTTTTACCTTTGAAATATATATGCCATCACAAAATTCTCTTTTACATTTTACAAAATAATTGTTCTGATACTTTATAACAGTCTCACGATAAAACTGACAATAATAACATTTTTAGTAAAAAATTGTACGTTGTGTGTGTGTGTGTGTGTATGTTACTACCTACAAAACATGTTTTCAGCTTCCGATTACACCGACATACAAAATCAAAAACGGCAATAGTACTCTGTAAAATATAAAATGTCGAAAATGTTATATGAACATCAAACAAACGCGACAATAATTCGTGAAATCGGTAGCAATCCAATTCGCGCATTATGTATTTTCAAAGCAAAGAATAAACGCCACAGTGACAGTTAAAGGGAGAAATGTCATTACTGCGTTCTCGAATAAAATTTGTTATGCGAAAACTCTCTCTACATAGAAAAGAGAGAGAAGGAGAGAGGTCGGATTGCACGGTCGCTCACATAAGAATTACGCAATTATACGGGCAATAAAAGTCTCGCGGCTGGGTTGCAAGAATGCACTGAAAAGCAGCCTCGCATGCGTCGGGGAAATTCCACGCGGTTTAAAGAGAGCCAACGTCTCGCCTCGGGGTAACGCCAATTTCTCGGCGGCAAGCCGTCCATCTGACAGCAGGAGAGTGCTCGATCGAACACCTATTCCGCCGTCGTCGCATTATACCGTTTTCCCAAACCCTTTTCCCATTGGGGAAAAAGAAGCCGCGTATCCTGACACGCATCGGAATAATGAGGTCGGTGGAATAATTTTCCGCAAAGCTTTCAATAATTCATGTCACGTGCGAGATCCTAAAAAAAATACGCAACAAGAGATTATCTTATCGGAGGAAAGTTTAATCTCTATAAATATAATCAAGATATTTATTTTAATTTTGCAAGGTATACAATTCTCTCTCTCTCTCTCATCTCTTTCTCTATTTCTTTTTCCTGTCCTTGTTGATAAAAGTATTAAAAATTTTCATTTTGCACAGACAGGAAAACTCGCATTTTAATGTAAATTTTCTCGAATAAACGAATGCTTTCCCTTCTCAACGTTGTCGTGCAAGTAATTTCACAAGTAATCGATTCCTCGTTCGAATTTTACCACGAACGATATCACGAGTAAGCCAATTTTGCGGGCATCCCACGATACGCGATGGGATAGATGATATTGCCGAATCAGGGAGAAGTGTTTGCGCTAAATTAATTTCGGGTCAGGCGCGCGGAGCAAAGACACGTAACGTGTGTGTAGCGAACAAAGTGAAACAAAATTGAATCACGGTTCGAAAGTGCGCCCTGGTGTCGTATGGGTGCGGACCGCCGGGGTTATCCAGGGCGAAAACTAACGCACGCGAGAGTGTGTTAAAGCACCGCGGCGCGGATAATTTAAGTAAATATTTCTCGTGATATAAATGAAAGGCACGTGAGCCCGATACTGATTAAACATTAAAATTGATCGCTGCGGAGCCATACGAAATTACAGTCCACACAAATGCCGGCGCTCAAGATAAGACTGGGCAAATAACGGTGTGCAGATACTATCGCCGCTGCCTCTTTCTTTTATCAACGGGCATATCAAATAAGCCTATAACTAAGCACCGTAGACCGTATCGCGATTCAAGTTATTCCGCGATCGGGCGCATAGCGCACGAAATATTTTTGAGACACTAATGGAAATCTCGATCAACTTTCGACACAAACGCGAGTCCCAAGGATATTTCCCTTGAAACGATAAGAAACTCCTCGTGTTTGGCGTGACTATTTTATCTACGAAGGCAAATATTTTAAGCTGTCTCGTGAGATATAAATATTACAAATTTGATTTTAGTGTCCATTGAGGGCTCGATCAAATCTAGTCTAGTGACATAAACAATTGATGATTTTTAAGAAATTTTTTTTTAAGGGAATATTAAAAATTGATCTATTTGCCATTTTATATGTTTTTATCGATGTTTAAATATTAGATCAGTTTTTTTAAATCTTGGATGTTTTTGGGATACTGAACCTATATAATGTATAATTAGAATATGAAAAATTAATATTTAATATTTATTTCTGATTTTCAAGAAATAAAAAAATTTCAGCAAAATTGAAATCTCTAAATTTAATATTAAAAACACTATTTTTCATTTTTTTTTAAATGAAATTAGATTCAGTATTTCAAAAATGTTCTACGAAAAATTTGATCGAGTTTTTTTTATTCCGAACAATCACACGCAAAGTGCAACATGTCATACCGTCGAACCATGTATTTCTGAACACGTTACGCGCAAAAGTTTCTATTGAACAAAAAAAGCTAAATATCCAAAATTCAAAAATACTGATTGATATTTAAACGTCAACAAAAATATATTTAAAATTCCTGAAAAATCAATTTCTGACATTCTAAAAAAAAAAAAAAATCCTAAAAATTATCAATTTTTTATACTAAAGCAGACTGGGTTCTAAAAAAGCCTTTTTGCAGAAGTTTTTTTTAGAAGTAAAAATAAATCCCTCGTGCCATATACCGAGAGAATTTCGATATTTGCGTTACGGTTTAATCGATACAGCCCGCACGCGCCAGCAATCTCCCGGCACGTTATAATTTCACGTAATTCTATTCGTATACGCGGCGCGAAATTACCAGGCCCCTCGAACAACGTGACGTGGAAGCGGAACGAGATCATCGTGTCCCCCCCCCCCTCTCCCCACAAACCAGGCTAATTTTCTAATACTTATTCTTCTATTACAACGCTCCCGCGCGTTACCATATTACCACACTCGTGAGCTGAATACATGCATATTCATCCATACGTCTTTATAACGGCGGGCACACACAGCTAAGGATTCCTTTTTTGCATAGAGAGCCGCCCCGTATAAACGGATAAATTCAAATTGAAGCAGCACAAAAGTGTAAATGAACTTTTGGCCGAAAAGGGCCGCTCGTCCGGGACGAGAGCCCCCGACACGGATGACTCTAAAGGGTCGGATGGACTTTGCGTATATATATGTATACGGCAGGCTCCCGGATTAAAAGATGAAAAGAAGTACGAGCGACGACGGCGTACACTCAGCAGACAGTTAATGACCGACGGTATTCTTTCCTTCGTGCATTTAAACGACCCGCGTGTAAATTTCCTTCATAATGGAGTTTAGTACAAAAGCTGGTCAACTTCACATGCTAACAAGCTTTTTCGAAACATAAAAATCTCCATAAAAATGCAATACTCAGTCTCGGTCTTTTTACCATATTCTATAAAGGATGTTTTTCCATAAGAAATTAAGGAAAGTACGTATTTTCTTCGACGAGCAAATACGGTTTACTTTACGAAGTTTACGGTTAATTGTCTGTGGATAAATAAAAATAATCCTTTTTATCTTATTAATGACAAAAGCATATGTAAAAAGATGCTTTATAATTTCATAATTTCATAGAAACTAACAAGAATATTTTATATCATTTCACCAAAGCATTTTGAAAATGTCATTTTTTTTTTTCAATGTACAATATATTAAGATCGTATGAATTTTTTCGACAAAGTTAGGTTTAATCGCGAAATAGCGGTTAAGAAACGGATCATAAACGGATTTTTTGCTATCTACGTTGCTCGCGAATAAAGCGTAGAACTACGGCGTTCGCTCCTTAATACGGAGCAAGGGGAAGATAAGCGAGAAGGAAGGTGAGAGCCGGGGTGTCCAAACGAGTGGCCAAATGTAATTTAAAGAAGGAGCGAACTTCATCTCTCGCTCGCCGTCCCTATCCTCAGGCAACGACCAAGAAGGAAAGAAGGCGAAAAGTTCAGTCTGGTTTACAATTCAGCCCGCATACAACCGATCGACCCTGCCTTTCTTCCCTTCTTTTTTTTTTTCTCCCTCCCTTACTCCCGTCAAAGGTGCTATTTGATTTCGCCGAAGCAGTCCATTTCGAATTTAGCGTAAGTTTTAGCTCTAATCGATTTATATGAATATTATTCGCCTTTTTTTTTCTCTCTGTCGTTTTCTATTCATCACCGCGCTAGTCGATGTAAAGCTTAATGAGTTTGTTTGATATCGATTATAATGTTTGAAATTTGTGTTTTGTATTCGAGATAAGTGACACGACACTTGCATTTTCAAACACAATAATATTTAATACATTTTTTGTTGTTTTATATGTATTATATCTATTTTATACGTATGTGAATTTTAAGAATAAAAAGATAAAATGTGAGAAATGTAAATAAGAAGTATTTAAAACATCAGTTATATGTGATTCATCGTCTTCAGAAAATTGAGGAACATTATGTAGACTTTTCCTTCATTATAATATTATAATAAATTCTTTATAATATTCTTTATAATATGCATACTTATATAAATGGAAATAAACGTATGCTTTTTTAAAAAAGATCAAAACTTATAAATAGAAAGCAAAAGAGAGAGAGACAAGATCTTATTATTTAGATTATTTAGAATTTTATATTTAGAAAGCCTGTAAGTGCGCGAGAGAAATTTTTTTTTTTTAGAAATAGTAAGTATATACAATTTAAATTAGAGATTGCGATAATAGGTGCACATATATATCCAATAAAAACTTGGGAAATTTTTTAATAGCAAATTTTTTAGCCAGAGAAAAACAGTCAATTTTTTACTTATATATAAGATATAATTAAATATTTAAAAAACCAATGGGAAGAAACATTCAAACGAGAAAAAGAGAGAGAGAGAGAGAGAGAGAGAGAGAGAGAGAGAGAGAGTAAATAGATAAAAGTAGATAGACCAGAACGCACGTTTCCCGCACATTAATTTGCCACAATTAAATCATAGTGTAATAGACTACTTTAAAAAAGAAAATTAATATTAAAATTAGACTAATATTAGATTGCAGCTAATCAAATATCCATTTAACCGCAACGCGATTTCCGTGGAAAGTAGTACACTTACGATAATGAAGAGCCGATGAAAAAAACCATGGTGAAAAGCGTACACCACTTCTTCCATCGATATTCACTTAATGTGTAGTTTCAGCGGAACGGATGCGATTCGTTAAGCTTGATATCGCCGTGCACTTGCGGCGACAGCGGCAATAAATCGCATACGCGCACGCGAATTCTCGGCGATTGAAAATTACGTGTGAGTAGGTGTGAATGGTTCGTGGTGTCTAAGTGTAGATACCGCAAACTACATTTTTTACGCATAATTCACGCAAATGGCGCTTCTAATCACTCCCCCCCTCCCCTCTTCCCTTTTTTTATGTCTAAAATAGTTAATGAAAAAAATATAATTTAATTTGATTTTTAATGATTACATATATTATGTTGTATCATAGCGACAAACACACTCTCTATTTTATTATTTAGAAAATAATCTATTTTTATTATCTATATATAATCTAAACAATATTTCTTTATTTATAATCTATATTTCTCTCTATCTTATCCATAATCTATATTTCTATCTAATTTATAATCTAAATAATCTACATTATTTATATCTATATTTATGTATATATATATATATATATTATTTATTATCTAAATAATTATTTATTATATATTTATAGATATATTA
>JBCAUJ010000061.1:11487716-11490216 GCA_038406275.1 Cataglyphis albicans
TCTACATTATTTATATCTATATTTATGTATATATATATATATATATATATATATATATATATATATATATATATAATCTATTACCTAAATAATTATTTATTATATATTTATAGATATATTAACGCGCGATGCGAAATCTCGATTCAAAATCGCACATCGACATCCATAACTCTCTCTCGTTCATCGATTATGTATTTCGATCCGATGGGTTACCTCGACAGTTGAAACGCCCGACCAAACGTAAAGCTTTACTACTAATTTAATACATCGTGCCGCGAAAGGATATCGAACCGACTGACGTTCCGGATAAGCATGGCCGTAAATACGCGCACAGAGGATCTTCCCTTGATCCTAACTCCCGTTCCACCATTCATCCTCGAATTTACAACTCCACTCCCGCAATCCCTCCTCGCCGATGCGGCGCCGCGACGGGCGGCGTCGCGTCACCAGGCGCCGCCGAGTCTCGTTTCGGCGCCCTCATCTTGCGCGGCGTCGCTCGGCGTCGAGCGCTTTAGCGCAACCACCACCGTCGCCGTTTCCATTTCCCGGCGCGAGGGAGGAGAAAAGGGGGATGAAAACGAGCGGGAAGAAAGGGAGGACGATCTCTCTCTTGGGACAAAAAGGTTCCGCGGCCTGCGAGAGCAGTCCGGACTTACTCCGCGTCATCAGCGTAATTGTATGCGAGGGAATAAACAAAACTATAAAACGCGCTCGCCGATCCGGATTACTTTCCCGCAAGTTCTCATTCCCACGGCCACTTCTCTCATCGCCTCTCGCTCGGGTGCCCCTTCCTTCTTTCTTCCTATGAAAGCTCCTTGCGCTTCTTCGCTCTCTTACTTCCGGGGCTTAATCCGGAATTGAGAAACGCGCGTGTGCGCCTAACTCACACGTGATACCGGGCCTGTCTATAGGGTGTCCCAAAATGCAAAAGCTCCATTTTTCAAGAGCATGATTATTATACGATTAAATAAAAATGTTACGTATATATTAATGTATTTGTAGATGCTATGCATGTAAGAATAATATACTCGATATGTTGTAGATCTCTGATGAGATTTTTAAGCGCTATCTAAATTTCAAGGCACACCCTATAGAGTGACTCGTTTCTCACGACTGTGCGCGCGCGTGTAAATACGTGCACACAGCGGCGCCCGGTCCTTTCCTCGGCGGTTGCTTTTTATTTACCCCATTTCCTCCTTTGTTTACTCGAGGGTTCTACGGCTATCCTCCTCTTCTCCCGCCCGATGCTTCCCATCCTTCGGAATCGAGCACTATTGCCTCGGGAACTGCACACAGGGCCGAATCAAACAGTCTCGTCACCCCTCCCGACGTTCTTTTTCGTCTCGAGGGTCGGCCAATGGGATTAGCGGACAATCGAAGTGGCAGGTGAAATTCTCACCGGGGCTCGATTCAATAGCTCCTTTAAACCCACGGTTGTGAAAGCCACTCGCGAAAAAGATTTTTCAGATAAACGACGTCGATCGCGGCGTAAAAAGCCTCTGCCGTCGGTTTTCCGTTTACCGTATACGTGGCGTATGCGCGCGGTACATAACTTTCATAAAACTTTACGAGTACGTAATATATGTGAATAACGCTCGCGAGGCTGACGTGTGTGTGTGTGTGATTTTAGCGAAATCGCGCGCCAACGAGGATCCATCCGTGAAGTGTACGAATTTTTCAGCAGATAGCTCAATTTAATCCTTACGTCACACATTTTTTTGCTCTGTTCCTGATTACAATGTCTTCTCGCAATTTTAGATGTCTTAAAATATTTGAACAAAATCTACAAAAATTTATACATATTCTTTAACATTTATAGAAATATTCACGTGCAACAACAATTAATTTTAAACTTTTTTTTTTTTTTTATTAATTAAGACCTTCAAAATATTTTATTATCAAAATATCGATATCAATGGTTAATATCATACTTGTACTAATTTCCTTTCAATTTTCTTACTACGTTTCAATGATGCAAATTCAGTGCTTTCTTTAAATATCATTTAAAAGCAAAATTTAATTTAATTCAATTTGTCATCCTATCATTTTACATTTCCTGATTCCCTGTAGCTTGTAATATTTATCCGTTATGCTATCGCAAAGCATACGCTTATGTGTATAGGCGAAACGCGTTTAGCGACGCTTTATAATCCTTTTGTTGCGACAGACAGAACGGACGACTACGCCACTGACGTTAAATTTACGCGAGAGAAAACGAGGAGCGCAGGCACCGCACTCGTAAATACGCCCTCGTAAACACGTACCCCCGTGGTGGCATTAGGACACGTAAATGAACTAATATCGCGTTCCACCTCTCATCCTCCGCAGCCAGCGCAAGTGCTTTCCCAGCTCTGGTCCTAATTATGGCAGCATAATGAATCCGTGAGGCGAAGCACGATGCTTTTATAATACTCTTCAAACGACGCAGACGTGACGACCAAGGCTCTGTCATCACTAATAAAGCGCGGCTAATATCGTCGCATTTTTATTTTACATATCC
>JBCAUJ010000061.1:11492716-11504995 GCA_038406275.1 Cataglyphis albicans
ATTTTCTTTGTTTCTGTCAGACAATACTGTCAGATAATCCTGTCAGGTAATACGTAATAAAGACAATCGGTCAAGTTTAAATATTTTATTAATATAAAATAAATTTTTGTTTCATTTTGAATATTATACATCTGTTATTTGCTCCTCGCGCTCTCCTTATATTTTTTGTATAAAATAAAAATTTAATTCAATCCTTAATTGAATAATAATTTTCGTCTTATATAGATATATTTTCGAAATAATACCAAAGAAATAAAATCACATCCATTTTGAAGAATATTGCTAAGAAAATATTTGTACGAGCCGATATCTGAAGCTTTTTACATTGCAGAGAGATGAAAAAGAGATGCCAAATATTCATGCCACGCTGTACAATATTCAAACACTGTCTCACGATAATTGAGAAATAACACAGTATAATTAAGTGAAGCAAGAAAGTGTTTCTCATCTCCCCTCCTCCCCCCCTCTCTCTCTCTCTCTCTCTCTCTCTCTCTATCTCTCTTTCTTTCTCTCTAGCGAGGAGGCCGGAATATTGCATCGCGTTTTACATTTCGTGCATATTTCCGGAAGACCGTACCGTACTTCGTTTTCCGTTTCGAGACAGTCGTACAGATTCTGCCATCTTACTTGTCGTCCACCCCCTGCCCCTCTTTCATCTTATATTCATCCACTGAATGCCAGCTTCGTGCGCCAACATTTTCCGCATTACGGTTTCGCTTCCCGATCGATCTGCCCATCTGATTCTGGGCAGAATCGTTTTGGGCCAGGTGCATGCGACACGTCTCCGCTCGAGAGAGAAGCTTGACGGGGGTCGACCTTAATAGTCCGAGGTAATAATAACAAGGAGAACAAGGCATGCCCGGTAATTAAACCCAGGAGGTTGCCCGTGTCCTTCCTTAATGACAATATGTCGATCGTATTCATTAATAAATTCCCGTCGATGAGACTCGTCCACAAAAATCAGGATCGTCACGTAAATTCCCATGGAATGTCACAAAATAAATGACAAATATATAACAATCTTTTTCTATAGAAATAAAATTAATTTACGTTTGATTGCTTATAAATATTCATACATGTATGTATTATTTGTAAATTTGCTAATGTAAAAAAGTGTTCTTAATTCTTTGTAATAATAATAGAATGATACAATTATCCGCGTAAAGATGGAGTAACATTAATCAAATTACTTAAAAATTTATAATTATAACTTTTGCACTAAATTGTTACGCATTTAAGATATTTAATAGGCGAGGATTTAAACAGATAGTTATAATTCTAATTTCAGATTTATCACATTATATAGACTCTCTAGCGCATGCCATAACTTATCAATTTAGAGTAGATTTTCATTAGTTTGACTAGCGCCGGCGCGTCTCTACCATTATACAATAATTCGGTGGACTGCATAGTTTCTCCTTTACGTTTGTAATTAATTTAATAAAAGGGATCTGAGGAGAAGGAAGGAGGGCGGAAGGAAGGCGCACAATCTACTACATATAATCAATCTCTGCCTTATCTTCTTCGTGCGACAGTAGTGACTTTACATTCTATCAAGTCGATCATCATACACAGCTCTTATTATCAATTAATGGGCATTATTACAAATGTCATTTTGTACTTTCGCGTATCAATAACATCAGAAAAATCGTGGAATTGCGCGATTTCTTAATACGTACGATCAATACCACAAATAATACCGACGTCAGTCACTCCGCTATTGTCAACGAATTATACGCCATGTAACTCAGCACGTGTCGTATTTGCCGATGACAAACTCGACTTTCGACCGGCATGACCAGTTAGTCGAGTGCGTTTAATGGAATAATATCTGTGACACCCAATAACAATTCTCGTCCTCGCGTGCGGAAATCGAGGCGGGCGCGCGCACGCGGATGCGTTTACAAATTATACTCGTGCGTATGCATATGTGTGTGCGTGTGTGTGTGTATGTGTGTGGGTGTGTATGGGCATTTAGGACGCGAGGGAGACGTAACCTCGCTCGATACGCGTTTCCGCATGCATCCGCCGGCGATCGCACACGTCCGCACGTCCCTGGTTATTTGTTCGATATGAGCCATATGATACAAACGGTTTCGATGTTATTTACGCCGCGTATCGACGTCGCTAAAATCACCGCGGTCGTATATAGGGTGAGCAGATCGCCATTCTCTTCCTGATACGTATCCGTTTCTTTAGCGGAACGGAAATTGCTTGCGCCAAGTTTAAAATGTTCACGAGATCAATAAGCGACTCGATCCTCTTTGACTCTTTTTTTTTATTTTTACTTTCTCTCTGAAAATGTCTTTATTAATCTTTAGATAAATGGCGTTTATTTAAATATATTATTTAAATTATTATGGTCGTTTAATTATTATATTATGTATCATTAATTATAGCGTATCGCACATACGGAGTGTAATACACAAGTCGCTTTTTAAATTAATCTTGCACGCATGGAATGCATGTTCCCAGATATTTAACGCAGATAGGATAAATACAGCTAGCTGTACGATTGTTGCGAACGCAATTAGATCCGCGGCGAAATGTAGATAGCATTATAGAGAGATCCAGAATTTTCATCTGTATTATTCCGGAAATGTATGACACCGACAAATACCGAGTGGACCAAAGCGATAATTATCTATATCGGATATCACGCGATAGCGCCACTATGTATATGCGCTACCCTTCAGATTAAGTCAAATATACAGACCTGCATGTTTGTTAATAAGTTAATACCGAGCATATACGCCCAACATATTTTCCTACTCAACAAAGTAAGGATATGCAAATATTAACATTAAATAAATAACTAATTAAATAAAATAATTTATTTTATAATAAATGTTCCTCCCTTCTTTTAAAATTTTTATAAATAATATTTGTTCACAGGTTTGCTTATAATCTGAAGATTTATAAAGTAAAGTCTACGAAAGGAGAAAACGTTAGAATCTATGTAGAAAGATCGATATCGGTCTCATCAAGAAATTTTACAAATCTTAATCTCATTTGATTAATTTCATTAAATTTTATTTATTTACTTTGGCATATTATTATGCCCCAAATATTCGAGTTACATAATCGACGAAAGTGGATTAACTCAAGTAGCGCTAATATAGAATCACATATACGAAATAGTCTGTTGCATCTCGACTTCTCATACGTTACTTTGAGCAATTCAATCCCCCAGCAGCTCCGCAATCGCGGTTGTACCGACCTCGCTACCTCGCGCACACATACACATTTATGTCAGCTGATTCCCGACTGATACCTACGCCACGTGTCTGTACACAGATGCGTATGAGTGTGTCAACATTGTGTATCCATAACCCGCCGCAGGATGTTTCGGATGTTGGGATTTCTGTGGAATCCGTTACATCTCGCGCGTGTGGGAGAGGCCTGGTAATCCGCTGCGGGAATCAGTAGGACTGGCTTGAATTTGGGTCGCGCGATAAGGGTAATCCAAGGGTTCCGAGACGCCGGATAATTTCTGCGAGGACCTTGCCGTCCCACGCCTCGCGTTCACGACTATTTCGGGACAGGATTCCCCCTCCCCCACCACCACCACCACCACCATCACCCCCCTTCTCCCTTCCCAATAGTATCCCCCATCCATCGCTGATTGCACGAGAGAATGCAGGTAATTTCGGTATCACCGAATGGTCCCGAGTGGCCGATCCTCCGTTTACGCCCGTTTTGAAGTTATGCAATCGGCCAATTGTTATCGCGCCCGACAAATCGCGCGAGGAGATACGTACATTGGTCTCGCATGGCAAGCGCGGAATCGCGGAATTATTTAACGTCATCGGAGGAATGAATTTAATAGCGCATGCCCGAAATTTGATATGCTTCGATCTCCTCCTCCACATTTCTCACTGTCACATTCGATACGATTGAGCGATACAACACACGAGTGTTGCAGAAATTAAGAGCCAATTCGAACTTAATGGAAAGGGGCGAGAGAAATAATTTATTATTTCCAATGTCTGCACCATGTACATTTTAAACTTATATTATTTTTTATCATTGATTTTTATAAATGTTTTTTTTTTTCTGTGGTTGAAGAGAGACTGTTAATGTCGAAACGTTCTCCATGTCGAAGACAATCTTTATTTGATAATTATCTAAATTTTTATTTTTCGAGAATCAACAATCTGTCTTTGCTCGCCTAAATCTATTATTTGTACTCTTATTTTTACAATATAATCTTTATTATAAGTCAACTTATTATCAATTTGAATGTCATCACATAGACATAAATAATGATGAAGGAGTTTGATGCCCGAAATATCTGTAGCTTCAATATCCAATAACGTATCGATATCTTCTCCGCATACAAAATCGACAACCTGCGTCACGCGCAATTTTTACCTCCATGGAATTTTGTCTTTTTTTTTACTCTCTCTCTCTCTCTCTCTCTCTCTCTCTCTCTCTCTCCTTCTCGTAAAATACCGGTGTATGTAAATGCAAATACTGCCTCGGAATAAGATCCGGCCTCGCAGGCCGTTATCTCTTCCTTATCTCCTTTTTCCCGCCCTACATGGTCCGTGCGTTTATTCTCTCACCTTCATTTCCCTCGTTTGGCATTCCCGACTGATAAATTCCCGGTGGATTCCTCGAGTAACCGTGGGACGATGGTTTCCACGACGGGCTGCTTAGAGAGGGATAATAACGATAATAATGATGCTAATGCGCTGCACAGCCGCCTCTCTTCCCCCACAAGAATGAAAGATGTTGCTCGAAGAAATCGAAGGTACATGGTGCGATCTGAGCGAATCGACGGGGGATGGGATCGTGAAAAAGGTCGAGGGAGTGGGCGAAGATGGAAAACTTGCCAACTGAGTTATTCCTCGCCTCCTGAATTCTTCGTCCTGCAGTCTCGCCAGAACGAGGAAGGGAATATTATTTCGATTCCACCGCCCGTCATATCACCCCCTTCCGTCTTCGTC
Source organism: Cataglyphis albicans (assembly GCA_038406275.1). Lineage (NCBI taxonomy): Eukaryota > Metazoa > Arthropoda > Insecta > Hymenoptera > Formicidae > Cataglyphis > Cataglyphis albicans. Next base: position 11,497,669 of record JBCAUJ010000061.1, read on the forward strand.
TGCTCGCCGCCAGCCTTCTTCCCCTCCTCCCCCTCCCCCTCCCTCGCCCTCGATCCTCGTTCTCTTTCTCTTTAATCGAGAGTTCGAACTTTAGATTACACTTGCCTTCTGCGTGCCTTCTTCGCCGACCAGTGAGAATTCAAAGGACATTGTGTCGAAACTTGGGGAACATGGAATCCGTTGAAGGGGGCACAGCCCTCGGTGCGGACGGTAGGATGAAAGAGAGGGGAAAATGAAAAGAGAGAAAAAGAACAGGAGAAAAAAAAATAAAGAACGAGGACGAAATGCGGGGATCGAGTTATTCCTACCGCGATCGGGAGAGGAGTCGTCGCTCCTCCCGGAAAGACGAACGGCCTCGCGCTGCTGCCATACGGGAAGAAATTTAGACGGCCGTGATCTGTCCCTTTGAAAAATGGATCCGGCCAAAATGCGAACGAATCCGCACCGTTACGGCAATTTCTTCGCCGATACAATCCCGGTTTTATTGCCGGTAATACGCGAGTTGGATTACCTTTTATATATTCATTCTTGACAATATTTTCATGTAACTCCGAAAAGCCTTCAAGGGCTTGATCTAGTGAAAAGATATTAATGAGAAGCCTTATCTGGCTAATAATATTGCAATAGCGAAAAACACACGGTGAACTTTTCGATTCGCGGCAGTTCGCGAATTGCCTCGTCTTTTACCTCGCGAACTTATTTCGTTTCGGATTACGTTCACTAAATTGCCGCCTTTCGTACACACGGCACGTTATTCCCTCCCTTTTTCTATTTTCTTCTCCGTTCGAAAGTCGGCAAGGCACGCAACACGGACTACTTCGGTCGGTCAGGAAAGAACGCGTTCCTCGATACGACGGTGGCATAACACGCGCCAGCGAGGAACGATCCTCGTAGCGTCTACGTAGGTAAAATACTGGCGCAAAATTGTTGGCGAAACTATTCGCCAGCGTTTCGCCAACAACTATGTCGCATCATCGTGTCCAGAATAGGGGTCGGTCGGCATGAAGGGAAGAGTTGTATGGCGCTTTGTTCCTCCAACGCTTATTGCTGAGATCTATCGTGCGAGTCTTTCGTGCGAGATCTTGCAAATTACTGGATGAGGCAAGTAAAAATCAAAACGGAAAAGTATATAGTCCTGATATCGTGAAACGCGTATCTCGACATTATCCCTTTGATGAAGGAGGCACCGTATATTTACAGTCTTCAAGTGAAGACTTGAATAGCACCCCTGTTGCGATCTATTTTAAAAAGACACATGAACAGAAATAATATTATTTTCATTTCGAAACTAGATCCACTATCGCTTTGGTTTTTATCAACTTTTTCTTCTCGAAAGGAAACTAATTACGTCCGTAGAGGATTAAGCACGTCCAATAAACAAGAATTTCTCGCGCGTCAGCTCGCCGCTTGAACAGATCATGGTCATGTTAAGCCTGGAAAGCAGAAAGTACGTATATATCTAGTTTATCAATGTTTTCTTTTCCTCCTACTTTCAATCTATAAAACGTCATAGATTTGTGCGTTCTCTAATAAGTATTAAACAGCTGCCATCTATTATCAAGACAGTCTCATTCCTTAAATAAAACGCGAACGTTTTATCATTATAAAGCCTTATTGCTGTCCAAGCTCCGGAACTTTGATACCTAGACATTATATCGGCAAAGTTTTATAAGAGAAAGATTTTCTCTCTCTCTCTCTCTCTCTCTCTCTCTCTCTCTCTCTCTCTCTCTCGCACGCGCGCAAAGTATCACTAGCCGGAGTTCTCGAAAAACGTGTTTTCTGGGACGATCGAATAGTTTCGGACAGTTTATCGGGATTGCCGGATAGGAACGGACGGGGAAGAGGAGGGGAAGGAGGAGGAGATGCAGGAGGAGCAGCAGGAAGTAAAGCAGGAGACGGCGAAGGAAGTGCGCTCGAAAGAGGGTGGAAAGAGAGGGTCCGAGCCCCCGAGCTATCGACTGATGGTATGTAGTAGGATAGGATTAGTCGACCGCAGACTAAATTGGGTTTCTGTACAGTCGCCTGCAAATACTTCCTCGACAGATAGCCCGGTGCGCGCCCGGGGTTAGACCAGACAGATAGACGACCAGCGAAGCCGACAGTAGAGTTGGGTGATGGTGGGTAGAACGAATAGGCGCTGCAGGTGGTAGAAAGCGGAGAAAGAGGAATTATCCTTCACCCTCTTTTTCCGATTAAATTGGTAGCCTTCGAGAGAGAAAGAGAAAGGAGCGCAGTGTGTGTGTGTGTGTGTGTGTCAGAAGCAGACCCTCCACTCAATGGTGTACTCCAATTTTTCGTATTCCTTCTATTTTTTTCCCCTTTTTTATTTGTTCTTCTATTATTATTAGCCTCTATTAACAATTTCGTATTTCTGCACTGCTAAACAAATTGAAGAGAAAATGATACGATTAAATATGTACATATTGGCTTTTTCATAAAAAAATTTTACATTTCGAATAAAATATATTTAAAGTATATATAATGTATGTTGAGGAACTTTTCTAAAATAATACATTTTTTTCGTACTTTGCTCGCAGTCGCACAGATTCTATTATATGTTTTGCTAACTTTTCCTACATTGTAATTATGCATTGCAGGTCGTAGTAAATTTTCGTGGCGAGCCTTAGGCGATCTCCAACGCGAAAATCCGCGAAAGTGCACACCTATTAACTACATCATATTTGAAGTATGCGTGACGGTGCGGCCGAATAGTAAAATTATAATAATAAAATTCCGCGCTGAACTTTGTTCGCACAAAGTTGATCAAATGAGGCGGATTTTTGCTAAAATAGCGGTTATTCGATGTGAAAGCATTTTACGAGTCGGCCATTAAAATATTTTTCAGTTATGCTTGAGAGTTTCAACTATTCAGATGGATTTTACATTGAATTTTTCATGCGCGGCCTTGTTACAAACACAATTCATAATATATTCACCATTTTGAAAGTTAATATTAACTTTTTTTTTCCAAATATTACTTCTCAAAATACAGGTATTAAAGCTTTAAAGGATCGAAATTTTTTTTCACATAAATGCAAAACTTTTATTAGAGAATAAAACAGACTTGTCTATCATTCATTGCTTCACTTCGATTTTCTTAGTCGATTAAGAAGATGAGATTCAATTTTCCTCGATTTTCTTGAAAAGTAGAAGAGAGTCTGTTGATTGAAATCAATTCGCATTTGGTAAACGCCTGTCTAAGTTGTTGTTTTCTGCATTGGCAAACAAACAGACTCTGTTTTATCAATAAATTAATTTACACCTAGAAAGAAAGAAAGAGAGAGAGAAAGGAAAATTCTAACGGAGAAAGAAAATATCTTATAATTGTGATCGCGAGCGGATATTTCCACTGGTCACTCATATGTTTTCATATCTTTAATATTCCCTCGTTGATTTTTCGATCTGAAGAAAATTATTCATTTTCATTGTTATAACATTTCAGAAAGTTGAATAAACGATTGCAGTTGGAAAATATGCGCGAGCTGTCATTGTGCCGCCGTTCGGGATAGAGCACGCTCTCCATATTTTCCAGTCTAGATATAAAAACGCGCCGTAATACGATATACCCGATTCAATACTGCAATGTAGTCAGGCAAACAGCCAGCCAGGCAGCTGGTCAGGTTTTCCATTTGTTTGCCTTGTTATTTCGGTTACCGGCTTAAATTCGATGCTTTTAGTCGCGCGAAATCTCTCTTTCAAGTTCGCCTGCCGTACGAAAAATGAAAAGGAGAAGCGGAAGAAGAAGAAGGAAAACGAGGAACAAGAGAACGCGGGGAGAGGAGAGCCTCCATCGATTTGAGGATGAATCTCCCCGCGAAAAGGTGAACGGAAAAAAAGGGGGAGAAAAAGAAGAACAGGAGAGCGAGGCACGCCCGAATCCGATGAAAATGTTCCGGGTGATCGTGAATTCCTCGACGCGACTACTCTACCCCTTGATCGGCGAACAAGGGAGGGGGACGAAAGGGGAGGGGGGGGAGGGGCACCACGGAAATGGCCGAGGATGTTTGGAGAGGGTGACAAGGGGGAAATTGACGGCATTGCGCGTGAGTCGTTCATTACGATTCCGTCGATTCTCCGATTCGCTGCGTCGCGTTTGCGACAGAGAGCAGTTGTCAATCGGTTTGAAAGGTTCGCCCGGTTACAAATTGTGATCTTTCCGCCGAGAAAAAACTCGTCGATCTCGATTGACAGCGCGCGAAAAAAGGGGAAAAGCGTGATGTGGCATTGGGTGTAAACGTATTCGGCACCTTTGCGATTCATATCGCGATAAGAGCGTCTCGTTGGACCTCGGCGGTGACGGGATGCAAAAGTGAAATGAATTTATTCAATTTCACGCACAAAGAAATATTAATCAAATCGATCGCTTTGAAAAGGAAATTTCACAAGAGACAATGATTGCTAAATTTGAAAATGTATGTTGTTTCCCGAATAATTTTTTTTTTTTTTTTTTTTTTTTTATACACGTTAAAAGGAAATACGTATATTTATACGTAACTCTCTATATAAAATAAATATGTTTGCATGAAAAAAAATTGTTTGAAGATAAATCTTCGAATATTTTTGTAGAAATTATGCGCTTAATATTTTCGCATTACATTTTTATAGCACGTAGCGGCGGCCTGTAAAAATTCAGACCGTACTGACGTCGCTCGGAAATTTCACGTGCGTGAAGAGCCCTGGCCCGTGAAATTGAACCGTGTGATTTCGTTCCGAGCGATGGACAGCCATCGCGGATTTGCGAAAAAGCATTGCGCCGAAAGTAGCGCGCTGGAATCTTATATACGGCAGGAAGGAGATCCGCCATGCCGTTTTATCATCGTTCTCGCGAGTGATCGACATTTTTCTATCATCGAGCGAGGGATATTTTTCGATGTAGTTATAACTTATATCGAGCAAGCAATAAATATCGCGATATCACCAGCATGAATGATTCTTCATGAAAAAAAAAAAAAGAGAGATTCTTCTTCGCACATGATTCTCGTTGCGAAAAATAAAATTGAGAATCTAAAAGAGAACCCGGGGCGATTCTGAGAAAGATCGTTCTGTGTTTTGTTAACAATTTTCAAAACAAACTGTAGAGCTTTGAAAACAGAATTGAAACACAGCTCGCTTCTCTCGCGAGTAACATCGCAAGATACATCGAATGGAGATATCGATGCTTCTTCGTTCTCGTACTATCCAAGGTTGACTATGAAATAGTTCCAATCGAATCCCATCAAGTTTAGTAACCTATGTATTGATACCTTTCTCAATCCTAAATGACTTGGTGCCCCTTCAAAGAAAAGCACTAAATCCACGGAAATTGCATTTATGCAGATTTTCCCATTTGCTATACATTTTCCTAGTATCTTTGAAGTTCACAGTTTGCCCCCTTCCCTCAAGTTTTCTTTTTCGAGAATATCTCCAAGTCATTGGGCTTAATTAGTTATACAATTTAGAGCGCAAGAAGGAAAGCAAAGCTCAAGTTTTCGTTCAATATTTTCGACTCGAGAGAATTCATTTCGATTTATCAAAGAGACAAATATTTTATAAAAATAAATTTTAACAATTTATAAATTAATATTTTGTATAAAAAATAATACAAATAATAGTAATTTTAATTTTCTATGTATTTTTTGTTTAGTATATAATTTTCTTCGACGTTGTACATATATATTGACATATATACAGGGTGTCGTAGACCACCCGTACACCCCTTTTCTTTTAAAAACTAAGCATTTTAGAGAAAAACGTTTTCAACAAAAATTGTATGGTTTTGCGGGGAACATAAGATGGTGTCATTGGTTTGATCTTGGAAAAATATAGTGCAAATAATTGCATAGTTTTTTTTCAAAACAATTATTTTCTATACACCATTTAATTCATCTTATTATTTTGTACATAAAAGAATTACGATACAATTATCGAACACTAAATAATTTTCGAGATAATTTATATTTTATACTAAAATATGTCAGATTGAGATACAAAATAAATCAAAAATTTTTAGTGAAAAAATACTTTATTATAGTGTTTTGAAAATCTCTCGACATAAGCTATAAGAATATGCAATAAAAAAATAGGGGGATTTTATTTAAGAATTTAAAGGTGTCCTTGACTCGACTTTAACTACGCCATCCAAGGACAAACCAATGACATCATTTTATGTTCCCCTCAAAACCATACAATTTTTATTCGAAACCTTTTTCTCTAAAATGCTTAGTTTTTGAAAGAAAAGGGGTGGTCTAGAACACCCTGTATATAATTAGATTTCTCCTATCGCATTTCGGTGCGATGTTACATGCGCGAAAAATTTACGCTTGTCCGTTCAATCTGCATCTGTCCCTCTGTAGAGACTGTCGTCCGGGCAATCTGAGTGAACAAAATTACGAGCTCATGAATATATCGCCGCCAGTCATTGGCGGTGACGCGCGATACACATTTCGCTTCTGCGCTCTTTCGAAATAATATCGCGTGAATATTTTAGCGGGTTATCGTATCGTACATTACTGATTTTGGTTTAATCCTTATGCTCTCCTCCCCCCCCCTCCTCCCCCCGCTATATGAATGGCTTCCGCGCAATTGCACCTTTTTGAATCAATGATACGATTCAACAGAAGTGATGCAATGACAGCGGAAAATTTTTAGTATTTGTAATTTCAATTTAATTAAAACTCATTGTTAAACAAACAAATATTGCTACATACATTTTGAATTTATACGATATGAAAGCTCGGTCAGAATTAATATACGTGTAACTTTGATAATGCGATAACCAGTGCAAAAAATTCAATATAAAAATAATTATTGGTATCATTTGTGAGATTGTTATTATAATGAGATACTGCATATTATTGTTCTTTAAAAAATTATAAAATATCGTGATAACAAAGTTATTATCAGAATCATTTTAACGTACGAATTCCTGCAATCACATATGCAACAATAGTGTCGCATTCGTCGATTGCACATTGCTCGAAAATTGTTAATGCGGAAACCGGAAGCACCTCCGACAAGTACGGATTAAGCCCTTTGACTATTCGCAACTTTGACTAAATACAGATTGTTACATCGCTCACAAAGGAATAATACGCAATTCATTAGTTCAATGCAAATGTTTTGAGTTTTATTGCATTTTAATCAATGCTACCGTATTACCCGCGTTATTTTTATTGTGTATCACGCCGAAAAAAAAATTATTTATTAAAATAATTTTATAAATATTGTTGAATATCTTCTTTATACGTTATACACATAGACACATTTTAAAGACTAAATTATTTTATAATATATATTATAATTATATTATATATTATATATATATATATATATATTATAATTATTTTAT
>JBCAUJ010000061.1:11505095-11544411 GCA_038406275.1 Cataglyphis albicans
ATTATATATATATATATATATATTATAATTATTTTATATATATATATATATATATATTATAATTATTTTATAAATAAGATATAAATTATGCAGACTTAAAAAATTTAATAAAATTATATATATTGTTACATAATCATACAATTATTTTGTACGTAAAATACATCGCAAGTAAAAATATTCTACTGACATTTGCAATCTCTGACAGAGAATGTTTCAAGATTGTGACGTTAACGCAATAAGTGTTTCCATAAAAGATTCTCCTCTCAACACTGCATGTATATTGTATCTATATAATATTCGTGCACTATTTTCTTCACAATATCGAATTTTCTTCCAATATTCCACGGGCCGGCTTAATTTGTCGAAAGACTTTGACCAGCCTCGATGCCTTTAGCGTGCGAATCGTTCATGAATTAAAGACACCCCTCCAGGTTTCGGCGGAGGATCACGTTGCAAAATTCACTAGAGCGCGATTGGATTTGCATTCAAATACCTAGCCCAGTTATACGCCGAAAAGGACCGGGGCCCTTTGCCAGCCCTTTTCTCTCCATTCCCCTCCCCCTCTTCCCAACGCTCGTCGAACTTTGACACAAAGAACATTCAACGATAGCATTATACGAGATCTCTCTCTCTATCTCTTATTTCCCATCTATCTCTTCTTTTCATCTTCTCCATACATCTCTCTCTTTCTCTTTCCCTCTCTGTCTCTCTTTCCTTCTTTTTCACTTTTGAATTATCTATTTTGATCCTAATAGCTGGCAAGCGTGCATGCTTCTAAAAGGATCTTTGCTTTTCACAGGCTTTTGTGCAACGATGCCAACTAAGTAATTTGAATGTTGTCCTTGAATGCTAGAAGTGAAAGTCGATTTACTTTGAAGATATTCCAATTTCTAAATACCGAAAAGAAGCTCATTGTTTTTGGAGAGACATCACACTTATAATCTACATCTTTAAATAATACAATAATAAAAATGTACGATAAATAATAATAATATTGTAAATTTATTGAAAAACACACAAAAAAGAGAAATAGAACAGAAATATACAATTTATTTATGGGACGTTATGTTCGATTGAAATTATGTCTCATTTTCCGGACAGCTGGTGCATTTATTCGAGGCATCCTTCAAACGACAAGGGACAAGGTGATCTTCCCTCTAAGTGAAACGTGGAGACTAAAGTACGGTTACACCTGCTCAGAGGACTCACATGTCAAACTCCGTACGTAGTTCTGAACTCCTAGTTTCTGACAAAACTTAGCGTTGAATTTCAGTTGACGTGTAAGATGACAACTTTATAAAATTTTCGAGCTCATTCCGCATATACGCGACGAAATATTCTTTTAGCTAATTTCACATAAATAAAATCGTAGCAATTCAATTATTATTATTATTATTTTATAATATTGATAGAAAATTATTTTTTCATTATTTTTCTTTTGACATGAAATAATTTATTCATTCGATTTTGTATAAAATGTGTAACAAATATCTCCAAAAATATCTCTTGCATCTCTCTATATTTTATGAAAAAAATATAAAAATATAATGTTCATACACACATGATGCACGGTGCATATGTATGCGTGTATGCGCACGCGTGCATTTGCAACTTGCATAGCAAATCGCTTGAACTAATTAAGATAAAAATAACATGTTTCTTTCATAATTATTTTTCTTATTAATTAATAATTAATAATTTTATTTAAAATTAATAATATATAAAATGTGCCTTGAATAATGAATATTCAAATATATTATTTGTAAGGAGATTATAAAAAGTATTTATAAAACGTTCACAGTAAAATTAACATTCAGCGTTTCTCTAATTTCAATCCAGGTCATACTATCTAAATTTGCACATGTCATTTTTGACTTAATCTTGATAAATAAATTAATCTTGATAAATACATCCCCGTGTGTGCAAAGTTTTATATATATATATATTCCTCAAAACTAATATTTTTCTATTTCTATCTCCATCCATCTTAATTCATCCATAAATGGCTTTTATTATTAAATTCAATATGCCAATAATATATATTTAATTAAAATAATTGAATTATTAATCCAACGGCGACACGACGACGTTGATATCTACCACGAGTAATTGAACGTTATCGGTCTCACTATCCGCCTATGCCCAAAATTCGAAAACTGTTTTTTTTTTCTTTTTGTTCCTTTTTTTTTTTGCAGACCATAAATCGGTCGAATTTCGTAACTCACCGCGATGCGGTTTTAACGACGCGCCAACGCTATCGTATGCACGTAGTGCTACGAGAATGACACGCGATAAAGATCATAACTGCACTTTTTGATTACAGGGCAATAGCCGTCTGCCAGCGATCCGGTTTATATGAGATCGTATAAATTTTCAGGGAGAATTTTTACGAGTCACACTATATATTTTTGTTACTATCCGTCTTCGGTGACCGTTCGTTTCAAGTTTGACAGACCTTTTTCAAAATATCATACTTTCTTATCAATGATATAGCGCAATATTCAGTATTTATACCGCGTTCACGCTTTTAAGTGTATTTATGTGTAAAAATATTTCCACGTGTTTTAAATTATATATGCAAATTTATTAAAATTTTACTTCTTATGATGATGAAATTGGGGGGGGGCGGGGGGTTGTTTCTCGATAAAATTCTACGCGCATTAAACATTCTATCAAGCATGAATCTAATGTTGGAAAGTGTCTCTACACATATATTTAATTCGCTTGCTCGGTTAGAGCGTGCAGCAACAAGAAGAATCGCGCATCTTCAAGCGCTTTATTAATTTCCCTTAATTACGCCGTAATTGCCGAGTAATTATTTACACGGCGTTAGCTTCACCTCGGCTAAGCCGCGAAAATAATTGCGCCAGCAATAACGCGGAAATAATAATCATAGTTGCAAGTGCAAAGTTTATGAATGGCTCGTCTGAGATGGCGTTATTTCTGTAGCTCGGTACTAGTACGATATTAGTTACTCCGTACGAGAGTAGCGCAAGTTAATTGATGATTTAATGAATTAATATGATATTTCGAGGCAGTCTGCAAGCTACAAATATGTATATTCTATACAAAAGATTACCACGATAAAAAGATACATTTGCAAATATCGCACGAGCTAATCACCATTAGATGAGAAATCAAAGACTTAAGAGAGATGATCGAATACAAAGCGTTGAGTTCATAGTCATTTGATCGATTCGATCGCATGGGAGCGCGAAACCAATAGTCAATCGCTTGCCAAAGTTCGCTCGAATTTCCTGTAATTACCTGATATTACTTTGACGATAGAAGCGAGATAAATATTTGAACGGAAGGGGGGCGAGAGGGGAAGCGAGTGCGCGAAGTGACGTTGCGCTGCTGCTTTGGATCAAACGGATCGAAAGCAAAAACTTAAAGCCTCTGATGGCTTTTTGATGCACCACAATTCACTAAAAATACCGATTCTACAAAAAAATGGACAAGTCCGACACATTCAAAAGATCTTATATGATAGATGGATTACTCGGATAAAGATCTTTCTTTTGGGAAACATCAGCGCACAATCTGCGAAGCAAAGAATCACGGCTCCATAATTATTTTTTGTCTATAAAATGTATCTTCATCTCTCTCAAATATTAAATATTTTTGTTTCCTCTCTTCTTTCTCTGTCTTAAAAAAAACTTAAGAGTTTTGATTAAATATCATCAATATTTCTATCTTTCTACTAATAAAGATTTCATTTGTCATTACTTAAGTACATTGTTCACATTTTTGCAAATTGAAAAAGTCTAGCATTTTATTTTATTTTATTTTGCTACAACTACGTACGAGCGTACCGAAAAAAAATTTTTTTATTGCAAAGAATACAAAGCGCACGCGCATGTATGTATACGCGAGCAATTTTTGTAAACTAGTTTTTTTCAACCGCCGGATTATTTGACGCGTAAAAATATACAATAACGATCTCGGATTTGTTTTTTTTTTCTGTTTCCTGTCGTGCGCGTCAAGTCCTTCTTTGTTTGAAAAAACAATGTTGTATCAAATAAATGTCTCTAAATAAGTGACATTCGAAAATGTATTGTCTATGTACAGAAAAATAATATTTCTTTGCACGTGACAATAAAGGATCTCGCTTATTTCCAGCTGTGAATGAAAAAAATGTTATGTTTGCGAATTGTCGTAAAAATATATAATGTTTGATAAATTTTCTTTCCTTCCTATCTAATAAATTTTTGCTTAATAATCTAGATATTGTAATATTAATAAAAAAATTCGCAATAAATTAATCGAAAAATTTCACATTTAAAGCATCAAATTTTTTCACAATTTTAAAGAGAATATATCTTTGTACCTGGAATTCGTCAATTCTCATACAATTCGAGTAACTTACAATTCTTGTTACTTACAACTTTTCTAAAGATAGAAATGGTAAGCTTTTTTGCAATAATATTTCATGCTTATTATTTAAAGTGCTCGTTTAAAAACGAGCATAGCTGTGCATTATTTAAAGTCTTGTTTTAAATGTCAGATGTCTTATTACTTAAGGTGTCTTCGAGGAACTTTGCCGTGACTCCTTTTTCTCATCTCGAGACATACAATCTCGCATTTTTTAGTTTTCAGTAAATTAACATATGGCAACGTGTAGGTATAGTGAACATATTCAAATTAAAAATATAAAATGTAGCAACCCGAATTGTGTAAATAAATTCATAAGTAGTTTCATTGTATAAATAATGTGTTTTCAAAAATAATTTATTTACCGCGATAATAAAAATGTTTTTTTTTATCTGTCCTTTCGATTATCTAGCCTTTATAAAAGCACGTTTAATGTACATACATATATATATATATATATATATATATATTTATTTATTTATTCGACGTAGACACATTTTATTTTATAGTGTATTTACTCAAATTTTATTAAAAAACTCTTTAAAAATTCTTTTATATTTCAAGGATACTTTTAGTCAAAATTTCAAGTAAAGAGAATATGTTAAACATTATTGGATGCAACTTTTAAAAATAAGATTTATTATTATATACTTTTCCTAATGCTTTTCATTTATACGAAGGAAGAACACAGAATCACTCAAGTTTCAAGTGCTAGATTTTCAAATGTACTGAAACAAACATGAATTGAATAATTTTCGTAAGATAAATATTTTCACTTGTATGATTTTTTTCTTATTTTTTTACCAAAAATAACAATAAGAAATATGTATACTGCATACTCTGTGCATACTCAATATTTTATTGAATATATATAAATAGAGACAGGTATATACATTTTAAATACATAATTTTCGCTTGGCTTGCCGACTATTTACAGCATAAGAGCAAACTTATCGAAGAGAGAAATTTAAAAAAAAAAAACTTCGATAAAATTCCACGAGAATTCCCTGATTCTTCCAGGTACAAAAAAATCCCTGAGAATTCTAGATCTTCCATGTTTTTCCCGATAGTAGATATCCTGATTTTAATTTATTGTAACGTTCTATATCGCTGCTTGAGCCCGTGTCGATTCGTTACGGCGGTATTGCACATACGGTTACGATTTACATTCCCGTCTACGTACTGGGCGAATTTTATTTGGCGCGAATAGCGCTTTGAGCTCTCCCAGCCTTATCCCGGCTCTCAAAAACATTTCGCACTTCCTGGGAGCCTGCCCGAGGGCGGACCTGGATGCCTCGCGTACTTCGGCTCCCAGGAGGGCACCGGTACGAAAAGCGCGTTTGCATCGACATCGTGCACACCCCCCCCTCCCCCCCCTCTCCTCCATCCTCTTCCCCGCGTCGCTCAACTCCCCCGGTATCGCCATCCCCTCGCCATAATTTCGTAACGGCATGCTCGGCGTTTCGTATTCCGCTTTCATTTCACGCGGCAGGAAGCGGCGTGCACTCTCCGCGCAACGTCATTCCGCTCCGGCGCTCTTCCGACCGAGAGGAGATAAAATTCACCGCACTCGATTCTTAGCCCCTTCCTGCTCTCTTTCCCCCCTCCCCCCCCTCTCCCCATCCTCCTTCAGCGCAACTTACAAATTTACGGTGTAAGCACGAAAATCCGCACGTGAGTTTCAATACCGATACCTATTTACGTAAGCATGTTAACCTGTGGAATATCGATGACATAAAATTGCTCCTCCTAGTCACCGTGCTAAAATGCAAGAGATAATACAGATACGAGTATTTGTTTATAAATTTCAAATTTTGTCAAAAATTTCTCTCAATATTTTTGCGAAATTTTTGCGATCGCTGTTTTTCTCGTTAGAACAAAAAATTAAAAACATAAACAATATTTAAAATATATATAAAAGAGAGAGAGAGAGAGAGAGAGAGAAATGTAAACATACACGTATACATCCTTGTTTCTAAAATATTATTTCTCGAATCTTAGATTTATATATTCTTTGTAGTAACATGAAGTTTTGGTAATTGGATTCGAAACACATTTATTATGCATACGGTGCTTATACCTTCATAACCTGCTCTTTAACTGGGTCTCGTCTCTCTAAGATAACGTGAGATTCGTAGAATTCGCAACATCGAGATGCTTCTGAAAATGCAATCTGCACCTCTACATATATATATATATATATATATATATATATATATATATATCTTCCACCGCAGCACGCTTCTCTTTGGTTCCCGCGTTAATAATACTAGATACTAATTTAAATTCCTTTGATCATTAGCCAACTTTGATTAAGGCAATATATTAGAAACAATGCGAAACGGGAAATTAATTTCATAATTAGCGTTCTTTCGCGCGCAATGTATTTCACTTGCTGCATGCTGTTTATTAACGACACAAAAGCATTATTATACGAGAGATTTCGTGCTTTCCTGACAACAGCAAATTATTAAATTTCTTTTTGCTCTTAATTAATTAAACATTTCTTGCTAATACTCGTGATAAATAAATAATTACGCCATAATTCGATTGTAAATTGAATATCGTACTAAGAAGAAAATTGATCGCCCAAGATGCAGGGATCAATGGATAAGTGCATTCTATTTCACATTTTTTTAAACGATTCAAAAATACTCGGATTATCATTATTAATCATTATTAATTATTGATAAAATATTCGAGAAATAACATTTGCGTGTACACGATGATTATACAGACATTATCAAATTTCTTTTTAGACTCCGCTTCCATTTACACATGAAACATTTATATTCAGATTAGCTTGCGGTCCAGCTTGAACTCAGACTGGCTCCAATCTCGCTGCAGCCTCGGGCCATCGTGTGTCCGAATGATAAGCGAGAGCAGCTCGCTGCTGATAATGTTTACCGAAGCTGTACGACCTTAAGTGCGAATCTCATCTTTCCAGAATTTAGTCCGCCCTGACTCGGAAGCCAGACTTGATTATCAGTTAAGAGGATGATTATGGACGCGCACATGGTACACAGGGGTCATTAGGCTTGCCCCTTAATTAGCCAGGTAAGCCCTCGGATATTGGGTTTGTACGTTATTGCGTCATCAGTGTGAACGAGAGCGGAGAATAGTCGAAGATGCATGCGGAGAAGCGTCGAAGGGGAAGGGGAAGGGAGAAGGGGAGAAGGGGTTAGCCTAATTCGCACGTGCCGGCCCGCAGGTGCGAACATTCGAATTGTTTTCCGATATAGAGCGCCCTTAGCCGATGCTACCCCTCGTTCGCCTCAACGCTTTACCAGACGCACACTCACGTCCGCGTATATACACGTTGTTTCTGTATTCACCCTCGTGCATCGATCTACGAGGAAGACTTCACGTTGCGCTCGAAGCGAGCAATTGCACTTCAATAAATCAATAATTATGTCTATTTTTAGTCGCTCCTGTGTAAAATAATATTATAACTATATATATTATGTATAAATCGTTAAGTTCTATTAAAAATATTTTTTTTTTAAATATATTAAAGTATATAACCATAAAATAGTCTCCTTTTCACGTGGCTGATTGACAGCTGATTTGTAAACTTATTTAAAAACAATATCATTTAAATTATATGGACACATGAACATACTGTCTTTATTCTTTTTTATGCTCAGATATTTGAACTGAGACTTGGTTGAATAATCGTCTAACGATTTTCATTGAGAGAAAATTAAATAAATTTTTAATGATTTACATTAATTGACCTCTGAAGTCCTTTGATTTAATTAAGCATTTGTTGAAAAATGCATACGTACATATTACATATTTGATCATCTTCACGTTTAATTGCATTGTAATTTTTATGAAATGCCATTTAGTTAATTAGGATCTGAAAACATTCTTGCGAGGGTTAAACGCCATAAATGACTAGTCTTTCATATGTTGTGAGATAATTAATTCTTTCAAGGCTAAGGTTCTGCTCATCGGTTACTATCTCGACCACGCGAGTGATGCGTAGCCGTTACTCGGTGTAGCTAATCGACTCTGATGTGGTAGCTCGACCCGGCGAAGGGGTAGCTATTTAGGGGCTTAACACCTCAGAGGGTGGTCGATGGGTGGTGGTGGTGGTGGTGGTGGCGGCTAGTAGAGGGAAAGAGGGGAGCTTGGTACCAGGCTTGTGCAACCACCGTGTCACCTTTATCACCTTTATCACCTGCTGCAAATTGCCACCATTTGGATGCTAAACCTCGGGGTCTCACCTCACTGACGACTATTTGCAAGGATGGCGCGCATGAGTGAGAGCACCGGTGAAATAGAAAGAGACCACCCATAAACGCTGGACAGAGCGAGAGAGCGGCGAACTGGAAGAATAAAACAGAGAGACGACAAGAGGAACAGGGAAGAGGAACGTGATGAAAAGAGAGTGTCCTGAACGCACGTATATGCATGCGCCTGGGAAATGCTTTAATCGGATTATTCGATGGTTTAGAGTCGCTCCGTATCGCTGGAAACGCTCTCGATTCGACAAGATCGAATTTCACGTCCAAAGTGCAGTGTGTGCTCGTCTACCTATTCGCGATATTTTATTTTAATGTCGTGTGTGCTGGACCACTTTTTTATTGCATCCGCCTGCGATACGGTTAGCGCAACGTAAGCGCTAACTGTAAACGAGCATCTCGAATTAATAATACTAATAAATCTATAATAATAAATCTAATAAATCTATAATAATAAGTACGAATTTGTTGAAGCAAAACGTATGTTATATAAAAATAAAATTCCACCTTTATAATACGCGACGATAAACATGATGAATTTTTATCCCCGTCGTTTCCTTTACGTGCCGATAAACTTTTCTGGCTAAGTAAGTGCATACGAGAGTGGAAGAAAGTAGGTCTCACTTTGGTGAAAAACTCTCGTCGAACCGCGCGGAATAAGGGAGCCTCTGTGCCAAACTTTGCACAGTTTCTCTTGGAAAATGGCTGTTACACGATGTATTCTGGATCTCCTTTTCGCTTTCGCAACGTGCCTCGATTTCCCTTATTCACCCGCCTACTCATCCATTTTGATTTTTCACCCACTTATCTCGCCCTCTCCTCCCTCTCTCTCTCTCTCTCTCTCTCTCTCTCTCTCTCTCTCTCTCCCGGGGCACGCACTCCCGGCGATGCACTTTCGTAAAACTGCACTCGCGCACGCGTGTGGCAACTCTCCTCGCGATAGTTCCTTTCTTTTTTTTTTTCCTCTCTCCTACACTTGTTGCTCCCCGCGGATTCACGCTCAGAGTGAACTTTTATGCATTTCCTTCGCCCCCACTCCTTTTATCCCATCGCCAACATCAACCCCCTACTCGCGTGCATATGCACATTGGAGAACGTGCGCGTGCAATGCGCAACCGTCGGCGTAATTCACATCCCGCGATAATGCAAACCATAGGATAAAGGGTCCTGTGTAATAAGCGTCAAGCGTAAACTCGATTTATCGAAATATCCCGCGCGAAATGTGTTTTTCCCTTAAAATGCCACGTGAACGCACTTTCGCGACGTCATTGGAATCATATTATTACAATTTAAATCTTCTTTATCGTCTTATAAAACAACGTACAAACATATATTCTTTAAATGTATTTTGCATGATTCATTTTTTTTTCCCCTTTTTTAGGAGTGGATAATGATAATTAATAATTAATATGCGAGAGATAAAAGAATTTTTACTTTGTACTTGGACCAAGTAATAGCTCAAACGTTTACGTCTTTGTTGAGATTTCGTTGAGATTTCAAATCGCGATAAGCCGGATGATCCGCGACAAGCTGAAGGCAGAAAGTATTGAGAGGCCGCGAAAAAGATGCAGGAGTTGCGAAAGAAAAATCAGCGAGCACGACAGTCGAAATTACGGAACAAGACGAGAATACAAAAGTTAACATGCGATGAAATGAAACTGCGTTTCGAAATTGATAACAGGTGATATTGAGAGCCGTATCCGTCAGTATCTCGTAAGAATATGTGCGTTTCGTTCAAATAAAATATATATTGAAAAGTCAGCTCAGTCTGACCCAGCTTGACTGTTTCTACTTACAAAAATCGCGACTTTAATTCCTTCGCAGTTATTTATATTTATCTTAAAGTAATATTTTTACAATATAACAAACATACTCTCTCGCATCGTTAAAATTAAAAATTTTTTAAGAGAGAGATAAGAGATCATTTAAAGCTTATCATAAATTCTGCGATTGGAAATGGCCTATGGTAATTCGTAGAAACTATACGTCTCTCACACGTCTTCCAAAGGATATATCAATTCAATAGCGCACAACGCCAAATAAAGTCTCCGATCTTTGAAATGGATCTTGGTTTTTCTCAAGACAAGAAAAAACGATATCCTTTTCGTTCGCGAGATTTAACCTACCTATTTTACAAAAAAAAAGGTAGTCTCCCGGAGACTCTAGAGAGAGTCTTTTACTTCGCACCACGGAAGGAACGTCGAAGGAACGACGGCGGGGTTGACGGGGGTGAAGAGGCTGCTCGAGAAAGAGGAAGAGGGCAAACTCGTCGGTAAGGAGGATGAGTGAGTCACTTCCTATGACGATAAGTTAGGAAGGAGCCTCGCGGATGTTCGCGCCATTTGCGCGAGCGAGATAATACCGAGCCGATAGACGATACCGGGTGGCGAGATACCGCTCGCCGGTTGGCTGCCACTGATGGACATGCTCGTTTTATCTGAATGCATACGATACGTCGTCCCTCCGCGATGTCATTGCTCTCTTTACGATCCCTTTTATAAGGGATGACCGAAAGAATATGCTCCTTGCAAGAATTTTGCTCTCCTTTTTTTTTTTTTTTTTTCTTTGTATCTATCGCTATAAATTACGAGACAAAGTAACTAACTTTAACTAAGCTTGATAAACTGCTTACATGAATTTTATTGATGATTATTAAGATGAGTTAAAAAGAATATGATGGAGTACTGTGTCAGACAATTATTTTTCTCCAAATTTATATATTCCGCTATCTAGGAGTTTCAAGATATATTTAGTGTGAATTTTGTACGTACTGGAACCAATTCGAGATAATAACTATATTATAGTTATTATCTCGCGAAAACCGATGAAATTCATTCGGCATACAGTTCCCTTCGCGTTCTTCAATATCTAACTTTCGCAAAAATTAATGTAATCAATGAGGCTGCGAGCAACACGAAACTCATTTCTGGGGAATTATTATACGAAGCGGATAAAAGCGGACGGAAGTTTCTCCGTTTTTTTCTCCCCTTCCCTCCCCCCCCCTCCCCTTCTCACCGCACTCGACAACTTGCCGCGGAAGCAGAAGTGGACGTTATTTCGCCGGCTTCATTATCCATGCCGTTGACATATTACATCGTTTTCTTTACTCGCGCAAGTCCAAAGTTCTCGCTCTTTAATAAAACCGAAGTTACTGGACTGTTTTTTTTTTTTTTTTTTTTTTTTTTTTTTCTCCTTTCTTTTTCCCGAATGAAGGAAGCTTCGACGAACCTCAATCTCGCGGAAAATTCGAGCGATCGTGAGCGAAACTCGTGTTATCACGCAATAACCGTGCTCGGTTTATCCACCGATGTGGGAATGCGCCATTGGGAAATTTTCCCAGGAAAGTGTTCCCAGGACAAAAAGAGAATTTTCGACCGAGTATTTTGTAGGAGCGGAACAATTTTCGCGATATTTTCGTATAGAAAAATTGATACATTTTTCTTTAATTCAGCAAAATTTAATATCAAATTTACTGCCGTACATCTTTCCCTATATATTAATATTTTTTTTAAATATATTATTTACGTTGAAAATATATTATTTAAGAAGAACTACGATGAATCTTGAACGTAAACAAGATTAAAGCACAATTCAAATTAATAAATCTAAGAATCTGATCATGTTATCGTATCGTAGCATTTTTTTTGCTCCTACGTTTTAATGAAAAATCGATCAAATCGAAAATAATAAGAAAGAAAAATTTTGTACATTCTGTACACGAAAACGGCAGAATAATCCTCTTTCCCTAAAGCGAGAACTATATAAAATAAACTAAAACGAGAACTATAAAACAAACCGGTGGTACATCGCGGTCGTTCGAGAGATCCTAGCCGGTGACAGCCAGAAGGGACGTAACCCCCGCGCCCTAGTCGACTGTCTCTCCCTCCCCCTCCCCCTCCTCTTTCCCCAATCAACTCCTTTTCCCCTTCCGATTTTTCTGGTCGAATTAATACGTTCGATGAGAGCTGCCGGGCGCGCCGGCACGGTTTCAATTTGCGAACCGACTCAAACAGGTTTCCCCCGGGGCGCAACCGCTATGCGTGCGCGCGATTTTTGTACGCGTGCACGCACATTCACGCAAATGTTAGTCCATCTACGGGATGGCAGACACTCACACGCAATGACGGAGGTATCCTCCTCACTCGCTCGCTCGTTCGTTCGTTCGTTCGTTCGTTCGTTCATCAAAACCCGTTCGTCTCCCGTTCATCCCATCCCCCTATCACTCTCCCGGGGGGAGGGCCCTGTCTCCCTCTTTCTCGCTTCCCGTTTCGCGTACCGAGCCGTTTTCCCTCGTGCACAATAACCCCCTCGAGCTCTTCCTGGTCAGCTTCCGTGGATTTATATATTTTTCTTTTTTTTCGCTGATTCGTTTTTTTAATTTTCCCATCTCCGCTCGTTTGGCAGGCCTTTGACGCTACCTGTGTTGCTTGCAAACGCTCGATCAACTCGCCGAACGTTACTGATTTTCCTCCTCGACGCGTTCTATTTTAGCAATACGTTCCATTCACCTCCCCTGTCTTCTAGACTCATTTTCAAACGAGCAGCCTTAATTACTATTCACGTATCGCTGCACTTTCTTCTATTAGCGTGTCCATTTAACGCCTCTGAAAAATTTGGAAGCACGTATAGTATTTCGGAAACAGTTTGTCCATCAATTGTCACGTCGCATGGCGATACGACGAGATAGAAAAAGGTCCACCGACCATTAGCTCATCTGATCCGGCGTTTGTAAATATTTATACAAAACGTCGCTCGTGTTTGCTGGCGCGATATCGATCAAATTTTCTCTGGTCACACGTCGTACTTAACAGATCACATGTACATTTTTTAGAACATCACGCGATGCAAATTATTGAAGATTAAAAAATTTATATGCAGAAAAAAGTGCACACGAAACGACCATCGAAAAATAGGATAAATGTATTGATGTACATCGCCAAGTTATAATACAATTTATAATAGTATATATAAAATCGCATTTTAGAAGCAATAAAAAGAAATATGGCGATCAAATTTGAATGGCAAAATTGAAGAACTGTCAAGGTACCATTTGCATTTGCAACGTCGTCCAATAATATGCGAAAAAAAAACTTTGACACGCTTAAAATGGACAAAATTTTTTTTTTTATAATGGGATTTATGACTCATTAATTTTTTCGACATTATACGATATTTTTTGACATTTTTTGACATCGCGAAACAAATTTTAACGTTATATGAAAGCTTGATATCACGTATTTTTATAAAAAAAAAAAAAAAAAAAAAATCGCTCCACAAATCGCCGAAGTGTGAACCTGCCAGGTCGTGCAAATATTTTAGAAAATATTTAGACAATTCTAGCAACAGTTACGGGTTTTACTTTTTACATAGGTCGGCTGTTTGCGTAGAACCTTCAACGGTCGACATTCGATTTTCAAAGTACGGTGTTGTCACAAGATGAAAAACGACGCTTGTATTATTTCACCTGACGCCCCGGTTTTTGTAAGATTGTCGCACTTCGCGCGTTATAGAAATTTTTTTAACATTTGCAATCTCTTAAGACCACTGTTTAGAAAATATTATTGTACTTCGAACAACGTGACCAATGTCGATTTTTATCACGGTGTATTAGTGACGATTTGTTCCGCCGACGCAACACGACGTTCCCTCTTAAGCTGACCACCTTCCGATCCCTCCCTCCCCCCTCTTTACCTCCCCGCCCCACACACTTTTTGCCGTTCGTTTTCACTTTGCCAGCACTATGCCATTACGACCGCAGCCCCACGACCTATTGCACGCGATCGTCTTTTTTTGTTTCGTTTATTTTCTTCCGTCTTTCCATTACTCATAGCCATCGTGCCGCATTTTTCATTGTAAAATAACGCGAAGCGTGTAATTCATACGTGGACGTTTGATAGTAACTAACGAAACACAAGAGTCTCTTGTCAAAAAAATAGAAATTGATTTCAAAGATAAATAATATCTAAATTAAATTTTTCTGCGCCCCAAAAAAAAAAATATATATATATATATATATATACATATATATATATTTTTGCCGCTCTTGAAGTGCTCTCTTTTAAAAGCGATTTGCAAATACGTGGCAACGTAGAATGGAAGTAGCTGACAAAGCGAGAACCGCGAAATACGCGCTGTACTTTATGGATAATTAACATAATCAACGGGTTCATTACGCTCTCGGCGAGCGCGCGATTGTCATGTCATATGTTATCATCCTGCTTCAGTAACACGTGACGCAATAATTATGCTCCATTTTAGTAGTTTGCGATCCACTAATTTAACGGCCCCTCAACCAATCTCTGTTCAAATACAATAAATAGCAACAATTTTTCAACGGAATAATAATGATTAAATGATATACAAGAGATAATTATTTCGATTAGATATATGAATAATTTTGCAATTATTCCGCACAATTAATTTTACATTTGTCTCAATATGTCAATTTATCAAACGTACAAAATCATAGATATAGTACAGAATAATCGAGGCGATCGTTTGCTTTAACATCATTGAACGTTCAAGTATACGAAAGATAAAAAAGGAGAGGGCAAGCTACATATATTCCGAGCCTCTCTTTGCGCAAAGTACACAAGTGTCTGTGTCGTTGATACGTATTACCATACAGGCCTGTAAAGGAACAACCGAACGCACGCACTGCGAGTGAAATATGTTCGTTTATATTTCATTCGGAGTGCGTGCACTCGCTTGTTCCATTACACATTCATGCAATACCGTACACGGGCGAAAAACACTCGCGCGCTTCGTAAAAAGGGAGAAGAGCGACATTGTTTTTGTTCCTCTTTTTCGACTTTTATGTGCATCGCGCGCAGCAGATTTCGCGTACCCGCTATCTTTCTGAATTTTAATAAAATTTCACGCAATAGTTATATCTCTTCCTATATTAAAATCCGTACGTATTGCCGAAGAAATTTGTATTAAACAAATAAATAATACATATTTTTACATCTTTCCCTCTACATCTTTATTATCAATCAACATACCCTCCAACTACATCTGTGACATTCTTATTTTTATGCAGCGAACTATCGAAAGAGAGAGAGAGAGAAAGAGAGAGAGTGGTTCTAGAAGACATGACTTCATCTCGCCTTCATTTCGACCAGGTTGATCATAAAGAGGACTCGTAAAGAGAGCGAATCGATCAAACTGAGCGCATTTCTTTTTAATAGATGAAATGTAATCCTAGCCCGCGTCACATTTCCAGTAATATTCTCCCTGCATCTTTGCGCGGTGCCTCTTTGCTTGCCGTCGGGTCCACGTCGGGGTGACCGATGCGCGTAGTCTTGCGCTCGCGATGAAACTCGTCCTTGGGCGGCACACTTTGTCCACCTTCATTATTTCGCCAGGGAGAACGCTTGGACAGGTGGAAAACGGCGCGACAACGTGAAGCACGCTTGCGAAGCGCTACTGCCTCTCGTACCATTGTAACATATGCGTCACGCTGCCTCTCGCGATTGTACCTAACATAAATGGACATTCTTGGAGTGTCCTCCGTGCGTGTGAGGTGTTGTAATGTATACAACAAGTGTAGACACCTCGATATTTTTAGCAGAGCACTTTTATTCTCCTTTCTTAAAAGAGGGAGAGAGACAGAGAGAGAGAGAGAGACAGAGAGACCGAGAAATCCGGATGCTATATGAAAAATAAAAGATATATTTACGATTATATAAATTAAAGCAAACTTTTTATGGAATTTTTTTATAATTTTTTTTATTATATATAATTTTTCATATATTCAATTTTATTAAAAAATAAAATAAATAAAATACTGATGTGCGTGTAGTGAAAAAATAAGACGTTCGAGAAAAAAATAGTCATTCTTCAAAATTATTGAATAAATACCTAAAAAGTATATATATATATATATATATATATATATATATATATATATGAAATAAAATCTTTCATAAAAAATGATATGAGATATTTAACTCGTCGTTTAAACAACATCGATAATCTGGAATGAAGGCACTTTCCATGCGCGCGATACCGTAGTAAAAATATTTTATAAATATTATTCCATCGCAGGTGACGAGCTTCTCGTCTGCTGTAAATCTCTATTCATTATACTTGCAATCGATAAACCCCTCGTGATGACGCGACGCAACGTGCAGCGCTTCTAGATCATATACGGAATTTAATCGCGCCACGTGATAATGTCATTCTCGCGAAAAGGTTGCATAGGTGTCACGTCAGCTCCTGGAATAATGTATCATTATACCAGAAATTATTATATGCAGCGCTTTTCTAGAACCGTATCTGAAAGTAATAAAAACTTATAATCCTGCTTGAGTGACTAATATTAGTCAGAACACTTGCTATCATTTAAAAAATGGAAATGCCAAAAAAATTAACTGTATTAAGATTTAGGTTATTTGTTGAATAGTCATATTTTTTTTTAAATAATTAACCATTTTTTCTAATATAAATATATATTCTTTTATAACTATCTCCCCCATTTTTGAAAGGATTGACCCAAGTCTTGTTAAGAAAATCTTCATAGAAAAGTTGGAAGGTTAATAAGGTTGTTTTAAATTACATTGCTGAGAACACCTGTTTGATCACGATAATGATGTGTGATGTATTATAGGTAATCCTTTGTCATTGTTAATATCCTTATCGTAAAGAGCTCTTTAATTTAATACATTACAAAAATGATATATTATTACTAATATTATTATTTTAATATACATTATTTTGTTGTAATAAATTTTAATTTTAATTGTATTAGTAATTTATCCACGTTTTTCACGTATAATGACTTTTATTATGTTTTAAAAATATATCAAATGACAATATAAAAATATTAAAATAATACGTAAACTCATACTTGTATAATAATCTTTTCTCTCTTCTTTTTCCTATTCTCATAAAAAAAAATGATGAGTATCTTTCAGAAGTATCCTTTATAATAAGTATCCTCAATCTTTCATACAATATAATTAACACGACGGCTTTCATCAATTATTTAAAAAAAAATGTTTCTATCTCTCGTTCAACTGTCAACTTTCTGTCAACACTTTGTCGAGAGAAAGGGATGAGTGCGGTGAAAAGTTTGTAAGTAATGGTTCATTAGAGCATAATTAACCAATATAATTGTTGCGCAATCAGCAGAAACTTGTATCGTATTCCTAGCTATCGATTTACGCTCGTTATTTCGAGCCTCGTGTACATAATTCGTGGTCGACATCAACGGACAGCCCCAGACTACCTTTTGCAACCCCTCTACCATCTCGCTTCGCTTACGTTTTGCCCCTCCCCCCTATCCCCGTTCCTGCCCGCGCTATCCATCCCCATTTACCCCATCGTAATTATATCTCGCCTCTCACGAAGCCCGACCGAGACTTCGTCGAGGATCCATAAATTTCTGGGAAGAATTCATGGCATCCTGCAGCAACGAATTCCCGAAATTTTCTCGCCAAAAATATTTCAGAAATTCGTCCTGTGTGTACCGTCAGCTACCTCCTATCCTTCTGCTTTACGACACCTAGTTGCTTTTTTTTTTACTCGTTTGTCTTTCTTCTTGAACCTCGCTACCGCTAGTTTTTTCGCAAAAAAATATAAACATCAAGATATTATGAAAGAAAAGTATCCACAAGAATTTCTTCGCATAAATAAAAATCCTACGTCTCGTGGTCAAAATGCATCACAAGCATTTATTAATTTTTATCGCTCGCGTTTTCAAAATGTGATACGTGCCTATATTTCGTGATGCCACCAGAGAATATTTAAAATAATATTATGGTAATTCTTTTATCGCGATAATTCTTAACAAAATTAATAAATATTTGCAAATACAATTCTTCGCAACATTTGCTAAAATTCAATTCTAGTCGGCCAACGCAATCCATTTCCACTGGAAACGCCACCGATCGGAATCTCGCTCCTAACATTTTGCAAACTCGCCTGATTCTTGTGCACCGGAGAGTCTTCAATCATTGCACTCACTCCCGTCCAACGGTATCAAGTAGAATTGTCCGACGCAAGAGTTTCCCCTCCCCGCCTTTTGAACCCTCCCTTTTCTCCTCCACCCCCGCAAAATAAAGTCCGGATAACTCGGGAGCGTGCACCGCCATGCCGTTCTCTTCCTCCCCATCTCTCCCCCCCCCCCTCCCCCAGAGATTCTTGCTCTTTTTTTCTATTACGCCACATTTACCCGGGAAAATAATGCCCGTGCACATTTCACCCGCGTTATCTGCTCGCCAGGTTGCCCTCAGCTCCCTCCTCAGACCCCTGTCCCTGCTTTTTGCCGTGCATTGCTCGAGTGAGAAGAGGAGGGGGGAGGGAGAAGGGGTGACCGTTGCCCCGAAAGCCTGCCAGCTGACGCGTCCTACGCTGACGTCGCTATCTGAATTGAAACGGACCCTCTTCTTAACGCGACCGGTCCTGTTTTGCCCCTCTCGAAATTCGCATCTACCCCCTCCCCTCCTCCTCCTCACCCTTCGCGAATATATCTCCATTTATCATTTATCTCGTGAGCCTCGTACAGAGGCTATATCCATAATGACAAGTGGACATGCACATACATATACAGACGCAAGCAGAAAAAATATACACGGATAATGGAATAAACCGCGTTCTCTCTTTTTCAAGCATGATTTTTTTCGAGAAGATATTTCCTTGTTACCAGCAATCGTATTTGATCAAAGTATCACATGTGCAACGTGTACGTCTGCAATTCTACGATGCAAAAAATTATCTGCTTGATTTTCTCCAAACAAAATTTTGTGCGGAATCCCTCTTAAGAAAGGATAATTAGAAGAAAACGTGGTGCTCCGCGATCTCAAATTCGTATTTTAACGAGCGCTCGAAGCTGTTTAATGCCGATATCGAGTAAGTCTTGTTTTAACCTCGGAGTCGATCGTTAAAGATAAAATATTCAAAGATGATTCGCAGTAGAGATTAATGCTCCCCGCGCGGAAGTATTTTTAGAACAGCACGAACCTTAATGGTCGCATACTTTTGCAAAAATTGTTCCAGAAACAATCTTACCCGGATGTGACATCAATTTTAACGCTAATGTGCAATTTCGCGAATTAACCGTCAAAAAAAGTTACAGATCTACTTTATTTTAACAAAAAAAAAAAATCTAATGCGAGATTATAGTTTATCGCAACTTTTTAATTCTTCGATATTAAAACTTTTGCCTCAATTTTTCACAGACTTCGCGTGGAATCAACTGGAACAGTCAGATCTTCTTATCTGATTCTTTACACTACTGAATCTTACAAAGTTTCTTGAGATTTTCGATAATAAATGTTCAAATTCTCGTAAAAATTTCGATAAAAAAAAGATTGACATTATATTTATCGGCAGAATTTGCTAAAAAACGAATTTTATATCAATGTACACAAAGAGGCGTAAAAATAGAATGCAATCCAAATGGGAAAAAGTTATTCGCAGAACAGTCAGTCTAAATTGGCACGCGACCCATTAAATCTCCCCTCACATCACGTGCGCGGTGTCCTTTTCGGTGAAACGCTCGCAATTTATCTCAGTGAAAATGCGTAAAGCTTCTTCCCAAACAAGAAACACTATCCTTGTTTAGCTCGTCTATGAGACATCATAAACAAAGCTGAGGAAGTTGTTGTAGTGTGCCTTGTAGTGTGCGATGTATCTTCGAATAACACACAGACGAGCTTTATCACACTCGATCCTAAATCTTGATTTTCTGGGGGTCATAGATTTATTAAGTACACGCCAAATATACACGCCAAATTGGCGATAACATTACGTTTTCAGTGGCTCTGATATATTATAGCATAAAAAGTTTAATAAAAAGGACACAAAAACAAAGTAATTTCCGCCAATTTTTGTTACGCCGGGTACGATTCAGAGCGGAATTGTTGTCGAAATTGCTCAATTACAACATAATTTTGAGTAATTTGTAGTTAAAGTTGCTTGAAATGTCAAATGTCATTTTAATATATTTTATCGTATTATAACTGCTACTCTAATTGCAAATTTCTCAAAATTGTGACGTGATAAAGCAATTTGATTTATATTGCATGTATCGTAAAAAAGAAACTATGGAAAATTATCTTTCTTTTATTAAAAAAAAAAAAAAAAAAATTTTTTTGTTAAACTATTAATTACTATAATACATATAATACTATACGTATTACTGTAATTATATATATATAATATATGAAAAATTAACTTCAAAAAGATAACATCTCGCGCAAAATTCCGAAGAATATCGCATATTTATTCAAAGATTAAATTGAATATGTCATTATTAGTACAAGAGCAGAAAGTTGAGCAATACTTATTTCGAGTGAGGAACAATGTTCAATGTCAAGACTTTAAGAGATAAAGGAGCAGCTGCGAGGGGAGCTCTCTGTGTAGAAGATGCAATGCCAGGGGAGGGTTGACGAAGGGTCGAGAAAAGTGCAAAATTGGCAACTTGATGGAACTCGATGACGTCAGCGCCGGTTCGTTCCGATATGGAGGTAATGGGGCAAAATAAAATCCTCGAAAAAGGTTGGACGTTGTTAGCCGGCGGGAAGGGGAAAGGGGCGAGCGGATGGATGCATCAAGCTCCACAATGGCGGTGACCGCGAAGACGATAGCCGATATTCATGAATCATCCGATCGCAATACCCGCGGGATCGCGTTTATTTAACACCCCAAGTCTTCCCGATGTGACTCACCGTGACTCACGAATGCATTTCCGATATATATTGTTCTTTTTAAATAAAAGACTTACTTCTTTATTTTCTCAATAATATTTTCACGTAAAAAGAAAAAATATTATTATTGAACAACTATAAAGTTTAATCCTATGTTTAATTAATATACAATATAAATTTTTTTACAAGAAAATAGATGGATTAGAGTTGAGAAATCTCGCAACGTGAAGTGGAAGTAAGTTTTGTAAGTAGTTTCTGCGTTAGTATTTTATAACTTCTCGCCCGTTTATGCTTCTAGTCGAGGCAGTCAGAAAAAAAAGTAAACATAAAAGAAAATGTTCTTTACGTATGATTAAGGCAAACATAGCCTCCGCTACAATCTGAGAAAAGCGTATTGTCTGCGAGGTCGCTCGTTGGAATTTATAGGCCAAAAATCCGCCCTCGCAGCCGGCTAACAATAATGCGCGGAGATGCCATTTTCTGTCAGTCGAGCAACAATAATCAACGGAGGAAGAGCTGTTGAAAGGCACAGCTTTCAACAGCTGGAAGGGAGACGGACGAGCTAGAACGAGCGTCACAAATTGAAACAAATGAGGACTTATATGCATCACGGCACATTCCGCAGTTTTACTGCCGGCTCATTTCATCTCCGGCCAGTGTGCTTTTATTTCAGTTACGACGTTATTATGCTCTTCCGCCGTTATTGTCACTACTTCTCGAAACGCCCTGCTTCGCTGCGAAAGCAAGCGGACACATCGAGATCGATAGAATGCCCACCGAAGGATCGTGTTCAGGCGAGGCTGACCAGTTTTGTCTGTTACTACTGACGGCTCTCTCGAATAAAGATCTAACGTGATCTACAGGCGCGGGTGTGCGAATACGTAACTTTAAATAAACTTTTATCTGAATTCTTTGGCTCGGTTTTAGATGTCTTTTATTCAACAAACTAAAATTTTTCCATCCGCCAATTTCTAATATTAATTACGTGGATATAAAGAAATTTGATTTATATATTTCTATACTCCTACGTTCGCACGTAAATTAGATTTATTCATGCTCTCTTATCATTTATTTCAGTGAAGATTAAATTTGTGTAATTCTATTATTGTGTTGAATCGATAAGTAAAATGGAAAATGTAAGATTATTATTGAAGAATAAGAAACATTGTTCATTGTTCGAAATATTATTTGCATACTCTCGTACCATGATAATCCATGAATATCTACCTGGAACCATAACTTTTTCTAGTTTCTTGGAAGAAAATCGGATTGAAGGATAAGTCGCAAGTGGGATGACGTAAGATTAGCGACGATATCGATAACAACAAGAGACGTGAAGGCTCTACAATAAGATATCGAGAGTTACATTATCGGCTCTTCTAGATAGCGAAAGAATTATATCGATAATTCCAACACGAACACGCGCGATAAAACTTTTCGTGCCTGCGAGAAGAATGATTTGGAATTTCAATTGTCGAAACTAAATTTTCGTGTAATTTTCGCGTAATGGGTCTTCGACATTTATTGCCCAAAGTTTCAAGTGATCGCCACCGATCCCCCGGAAATGTTCTTACACACGCAACCAGCTGCCATCGCCATTAATCGATTTAAAGTACACGAATTGCCCCGTGTACAGAATGCTAGGGACGTCCGTTACGTCGATTTAAACGTTTATAAGAGAAAGATAGAGAATGCCGTTTTGGAACGAAGCGAGCATAAAATTCGTCTGAGGACTCGCAACGCTATATACACGGTGACGCGCTCCACATCGCCGCAGTCGCAGCGACTTGATTAATTTTGTGCCAGTTGGAAAAAAAAAAAAAAGCCACTTTAGCCATCCCCTTGTCTCTCCTATAAAATTTCCGTTTGCGGAGACACGAGACCCTTTCGAAATGACCTATTCGATTGATATCGGGTTACCGATTCCGACGGGCGGTTCATCGTTCCTCCTGGTCGATCCTGGCAAACAAGGAAAGTCGGATTCCGAGGATCACATTCTCGACCGAGTCGTAACTTGGCTGAGAGTAGTAGATAGATACACTATTGGGTCGGCGAAAGGGACCGCCGAGCGAGAGATCGTCGAGGCATGGCGGGAATAAAAGTAAGTAACGGGGTAGATAGAGAGAACATTTCGAACCACTATCGTAGATGTAAACTTCCTATCGGCGTCGGATAGATATAGACGGCGCACGCCAACGTAATTTCGCAAGGTATATACGGAAGCGGATGTAAACCTCCCCGTCATTGTTTCGCGAACTTTTCGGCGGGAAAAGTTGGCGGACGTCGCGATACCGAGCGACAATATCTTGTAAAAGTTACATGCATTTCCGCCGGCGCATCGGCTTCTTTTCGCGCACATCTCGCGAATTTCGGCTCGTCGTATTGTATCTGGAAAATGCCCGACTTTCACGGTTGAAATGCGAGAATTATTCATCCGGCAGAGGCAGACAATGCGCATCGTCGCGAAAAGCACGAGGATCGAAACTTATTCTCTTCTCCTTTTCGTTTATTTCATAATATATACTTTCTCGCATCGAGGAACTCCATCAAAATATAATTTTATGACTCTTCTCACATATATTAAAGAAGCGTATATACTTTTATTTGGCGAGTTGCGTGAATGTTTAGATTAAAAATAAAGATATCTAATATTCATCTTCAACATTTCCTTATCCAATGACGTGTATATGATGACAACGGAGAAATTTC
The DNA here is from genome assembly GCA_038406275.1 of Cataglyphis albicans. Taxonomy (NCBI): domain Eukaryota; kingdom Metazoa; phylum Arthropoda; class Insecta; order Hymenoptera; family Formicidae; genus Cataglyphis; species Cataglyphis albicans. The sequence goes on from JBCAUJ010000061.1 coordinate 11,529,082, forward strand.
ACCTTCCATATTGAAACGAATTTTACTCGCGACATGCAATTTTCTCTGCGTCTCGTCGAGTAACCGCGAAAGCGTTGCGAAATACAGTATGGGTTTCAAACATCTCCGCAAGCTATTATTTTCTAGCCATAAGAGAAATTAATTCAGTTTCGACTGCACTCCTATGTATTCGGTTATATACACGTATGTCCCGCTGATTTCTAACAAGCATGACTCTTTTGCGAGGAGACTTTTGCACGTACGCCGCGGAGTTTGTCAAAGTAATTCGAGCTTTCTTCGACACGCGATTCCAGTCACGTACGACCAAGCTCTCGTCTTTACCTCCTTGGATCCTTATTATCCTATATCCGCAGCCATAATCCCTGTCCTTCCGGGATGACCTCGGCCGAGCCGTGAAATCGTAATAACATTCTGATTTAACGTCCTAATCGCGACGAAGAATCCGAATACGTACGACCAATTTTTCATCAGCTCCTCCTCTTTTCTCTCTCTCTCTCTCTCTCTCTTTCTCTCTCTTTTAAACCGCAGACTCCGGAATAAAAAACACGGTTTTTCACCGCCTTATTAACTTTCACATTTACTTTTATTTTTGTGTTGTCAGTAAATGAAAATATCTGTGTCTCACTTGGAATATAACGTGAGGTATTTTATTTATTTCAAGGAAACTCGAGATGCAAATTATTTTCCGACGTTTCTGTTGATAATATTTACAACGGAGTATTATTAAACTTGCAAAATGATTTTCGCCGACATGTCGACTGAATTGCTTTCGGATGCAAAGTAATATCGCGGTTTTTTTCATTCGATATCAGCGTGATGTCGAAAATTAAAAAGAAAAAGGAAAATTATGCGACTATTGTATTTAGCGAAAGGCTAACGAAATAACACAATAAACACGCAACGCGGACACGTTGCTCGACTCCGCAATAAACGCCGATTTGCAGCGACGAAATATTTTCCACGTTATTTGAAAATATTACGCGAAATTATTCATCTTGCTAAACAGCTACCGTGTTTCGTGCGCTTTTATTGCCAAGGCTATAACCGGCCATCGTGATTTAAATGTCGTGCGTCATGGAATGATTTACGTACAAAATGCGTCCCACAATTCTAAAACTTTCACTTTAATAATACAGAATTAAATTTATAAGTATTCATAACGTTCACCGTTCGTTACATATGTCGATAATATCGAAGTTTATAATTAAATCGTAAAAATATGCTGCGTGTATTTAAATTTGTCTATTCGATTAAAAAAAAAAAAAAATAAGTAAATAAACACGTTTTCCGTTTCTTGATTTCGTCACGACGATGCGGCAACAGCATTATCGATCACACACCCGCCCATGTTTTATTCCTCGTAGAGAGAATAAGAAAAATAGAGGAGAAAAAAAATGAAGAGCGACCGTGAAAATATAACCCGAGTGAATCTGGCAGTAAAGTAATTATTTCCTGACCTCTCACCCGTCCGTTCCTTGGATTATGCTTTGAATAAACCATGGCGACGTTCGAATATACGCACCACCGCCGACGCCGCGGTAGCCCGGAAACTCTCTCGTTTGCGGATAAAAAAAAAAAAAAGAGAAGAAAGAGAAAAACAGCATTTACGCGGCACACTCGCGTATTTTTCAATTTGCCATATATACGCCTTCCCTCATCGCGGCTTAGCACGCTTTTTTTCCAAAATCCCTTTCATTTTCGAGCGAGATCCCCAGCGCTGAAGCGTCCCGGATATGCTAACGAGAAAAAAAAGGGAACGCCCGCAAAGGATGGACATCGTCGAATGTTTCCCGCGCGTTTCCCCCTCTTAATTCAACCGCAATCGCACCGATAAATAATCCAATGCGCTACATCACATTCGAATAGAAAAAAGATAAAAAGTACCCATTATCCAGCTTGCTACTTCACTCGCGCATTTTTATCGGCGAACTATAGATAAAAAAAAAAAAAAGGAGAGAGAGAAATTTATATCTTGGTTTAAATATATTTTTGATATATTATTGCTTTTCAATTCATGCTTTGCGATTAAAGTAAGATTCCATCTTTCCGAATAAAATTCAGTGATACTTTTTCCACTTTAAAATTTGATTAATCACAATTTTCACGAATGCCTATCAAAGGGGACTCGACATTTCAAGACGAGGGTTAACACATCTCCTCGACACGCGTGCACCATGTACACGAGTAAATATGCGAGCGCACTCGCGTATGCAGCCTCTGCACCCGCAGGCGTCATCTTACCGCTGCATTTCTCGCAATACTCGTACATGCGAAGCGACGGGGATTCGTGAATATCCATGCTCATAGTATGTCATGCGGAAAGACACCCGCGTCCTCGTCGTCGTCTCGACGTCGTCGCGTCGTCGTCGAGGCCGATACAACGCGCGAGTGCACACACGTCGTCAGTGTGTCGTAATTAATCAACCTGTCTCGCTTCGCCATACTTCGCGAGGTTTTTGTAAGCTTAGGGAGAATGGAATAATAAGAGGAAAAGAGAGAGAGAGAGAGAGAGAGAGAGAGAGACTCCCTCCCATCTAAATTATCCGCGCGTTTCAATTTATCAGTCACCGTGTGTACATAATTTCTGTCAGTCGAGCGAGCCTCGTATTTTTCTCAAAACGCACGACAAACGCGCAATATTGCTGATTTTGTTTCGCGTTTCCGCGTAATTTCACATACAACGTTTTATCGCTCTAGAGAATTTCCCATGACGCGCAAGAATGCGTGAAAACGCTCGGAACACGTCGTGGGACGCGCGTTGCATGCGTGCCACTAATTCGTTAATAAATGGGAATATGAGCTAAGGGCATCACACAGCAGTTTATTCTCATGTGGCTCTCATGGCTTATCGTGCTGCTACCGCCCCGAGCTATTCATTTAATGATTAACTCGATGACTATGGCGTGACAGGTATTCCATGTCATTATCATTCTCATGTATCAATAATTAATCGGATGCAAATGCCACTCCCACATCTGTGTTTAACTTGACGATTAATATTCTCGAGCGGGTATGGGAAATCACCAGAGCAAATATCATGCGTAACGTTTGTTTTTGTTTAATCTTACTCGTTTAAAAACACGTGAAAAATCACCGAGGTTCGTCGCAGAAGAAATGACATTATTTAATTTTAACGTTAATGAGCATTGAGTTGCTGCACTGATTTTTACCGCTTGAAATTCATTTTCATATTTAAGTTTACCTAAAGTTTATCAAATTAAATAAGATTAATTTTTTTTTCGGCAGAAAAAATTATCGCGATCTCTCACGCTCCTTTACGCACTCTGTACATATTGTCTGCATAACGTTTCTTAATAATATTCCTGTGCCGCGTTCCCAACGGTAGCATTTTCACCTGGATGTACGCTCGTAATCTGCCAAGTGGAAAAAGGCCATCGTAAAATTCACAGGTGGAATTCTCGCACCGGAAGAGTCGCGACGGGCAGAGAATTCAAGTAAGTTCGCTCAAATTGCTCGTATCGTTTTCCCGCCCCGCGTAATATCTATTATCGTTTTACTTTACATTTATAGCGCGGTATAATTGAGTCTGTCTCGTTAGATTTTATCCGTTAATTTATCCAATAAGGTTCTAATATTGTGCGCCGCAACTGATTTGACATTAATTTCCCAGCAATTATATTCAACTGACAAGTAATTTCCTATAATAATGCTTATAAATATGAATTGTTTTATTCCAAGACAGTAATTTGAGATATTTATTCCGTTTTTGTTATCGCCTGAAATGCTCTCGATGATTTCGAACGAATTGTTATTTCTGGCACAACTCGAATTGACGGCGCAACTCGAACTGTCAATCGTATCGATGCGCACGTGTCATCGAAGACATTACCTATACACAGCACGCAGCGTGATGCAGATATTGCCGTCGCGGGTAATTTTAGTCATAGCCAAGGATTGTAGCACGCAAATACTTGAAATCGTGACGTTGACTGACGCCTTAATGATAAGTTTACACGAAACCGTTAGCGTGTGATGCAAAATTCAAGCGACAAAAGTTATGCTAATCATTCCTTAATAAGTGAGTTGTCATTATCATCATATCGAGTCACGATCTACTTTGCTACAACAACGTCACAACCCCTTATGTACATAAATCTGACTCATTTCTACTGCAGAATCTATATATATACATACTTCGTACACGTTTATATTACGCAACGTATGACGAAGACGCGATTTACGTTTGTAAATGGTATAATGTTAAAGCGTATATAATATAGTATAATGTTAAAAGCGTTCAATTTCCAGATACATTCTTAAGAGCCTTTTAAAAAGAGCCGATCGTCATCGAATCGAGCATCGTCTTCGAATGATAGTCGATTTCGTGCGATAGCCAATACGAGGAGGAGGACTAGATTTCCGGCGACGACGGATATAACGTGCAAGCTCTATGCTTTCTATCGCCTAGAATCACGCTCGCGCAGCCTGCTGACGATGATTGGTTCGAATCCGACAATATCCGACAGTTTCGTGCGGAATTCGAAAGGAATCGCGCGGCTGAAATTTGGCCTCCGTTGTTCGTTTCTCACACTCGCGGTGCATGAGGAGATGCAAACTTATATTACAAAAAGTGCGTTGGAAAAAAATAGCATAGTACAATATATAACCGTCTTAATTATATTTTTCTTTGTTTTTAAATACTATATATTGCATGTCTCTTAAATATTTTTATTTTATATTCTTTTAAATATGATACTTATTATTTCTATCTTTTTCTTTCATTTCGCACAACTATAGTACTTTTCGATAATAAATGTTTCCTATTTTTCCAGTATTTATCCAATCGCAATCAATTTTTCCTTTGGTTGCTCTCAATAGCGCACATATAGCGAGTATTCATTTCCGCTATTAATCACGATGCTCGATGCATACAGTTATGCGTTTTTATCTCAAATATTTGTGATACCGCGCGTATGTCATGATTAATTAATTACATGGATTTCAAACAATGGTGGAAGCGCAACACACATGTCTTACGCGTTAAACCAATACACTGATACTTTTGTTATATGAATCCAAAATTCGCCTCTCCTCTTTTGCAAATATAGGAAATTAACTTTTTCGCGCAGTAACCATCCGCGCGCACACAAACCGCAGTTAACACGCCCGTTGGGATTATATTAATTAATATGAATGCGGTCACACTGCAGACTGTCTAAACAAAAATCTTTCAAGTGGAAAAAATATCTTGATAAAATATATACGATATCCCAAAGTTACCAAAATATTATCCATTATATTATATTTGCTAAGTAAATCAAAGATTCTTTATCAATTGTTTTTTTTTTTTTGTGCAATTATTTTCCATATGAATTTAATTTTAATTTATCTAATTAAAAGACTTTGTTGTTAAAATTACGATATTTTATTAAGAATTTGCTAAACAAAATTCGCGATTTTGAGTGATTTAAAATATCGCAATTATAAGCGGGCATTCTGCCGCAGAATGTGAAAACACGCCGCGACTTTTTTCGCTCGGTAAAAAAATTCGAAACAAATGATGGAAAAAGAACACAAGCAACTGGAATAAATATATATATATATATATATATATATATATATATATATAAACGCGTAATTTGAAAACGTTGAAAAAGAAAATTATTATATCCGCGATCATATTTCAATTTATCCTGCACAAAATAATACTACTCTCTCTACTCTCGTAATTTTTCGTCATGTCGATCATTTGCGTTTTTTGTTGCCGAACGTTGAAACAGCGAAAATATCAGCGTTTTTTTTTTTTTTTCTCGCAGTTTGTACAACGAGAGAGCTCCGTTAGCACGCGTTAACAACCTCAACCTGGCCCGGCTTTTTACCGCTTTTCTTCCCAACCCCCGCATTCTTTCTCTGTTGCTCTCTTTCTTTTCGCATCTCTCTTTCGTTCTTCGCGAAAACCGTCCGTCTTTCTCCCTATCTCTCTCTCTTTCACTCTATCGTATTAAACCCGCCCCGTGTGCTATCCGTCTCTCTCCGTCATCCTCCGATTTCAGCACATAGATTACGACCATCGGCACGCGCGTATGGCGTACGCCCATAAAAACCGGCCATGTATAAAACAGTCGTGTTCCCGCGTGCTCGACGAGCGAGCATTTTCGTCAGCTCTCTTTCTCCCGCGTCGTTCTTTTTCTGCAAAGTCCATACGTGTCGCCCGTCAACACCGCACCACGCCATGCGGAGAAAAGCACACCGGAGGACAAGAAACATAAAGAATGATGGGTCAGCCGTTACTTACGTTTCCGGAGCCGGGCGTAAAATTTACACGCGAAATTCGAGTTTGCTTAAAAACTCCACGTTGACAAATGATTTTCTCGAAGCCTCAGAGTTTAGTTATATGTAAAAAAAAAAAAAAACAAGCCTCTTTTTTAATCTACCGCAGATTATATTGCAAAATTATAATTAATATTACACCTTTATTAATCTTCATCTCATTCTCAATTAATCTTCACACGATTTATCTCTGAGAAATAAAAGTATGCTCAGAAAGCGCCTTTTCTCGTGACATTTTCTTATTCATTTAAAAAATCATGCAAATATGTTCAATAATCATCAATACCGCAAACAATTATATAATAAATAAATCACAGAAACATTTTTGATAATTTTTTGATTAAAAATATGGAATTACAGAGAATCTTTGTCTTGCTATAAAATTTTGCCCTTCTCGCACGCGAGAAGGAAAACTACTTTTCCGAGCGAATAAACTTCCGAAGCTGAGGTAACGGTAATGTTGTCACGGGCTTACCGTTGACGACAGCGATGATACCGAGGACGCACAGCAGCAATGATCTCGCGCACATCTTAGATGCTTCTCCTTGGAGGAGGTCTCCCTCGGCGAAAGAAAAACGTAAAGAAACAGATGCGATTCTTATGTGCTTTTATCGAGCATCGTCCGATTAATACGTTGGAATCGACTCTTCGTTTGATCAGCCACTCTGATCAATCAATCGATAACAAGTATCAAGACGTTCCTCGAGAATGTTACGTTCTTCATCATTGAATCTGAATGGCACCGAAAATTACTCGAGTCGGCATCGAGATGAGATCGATTCACCCTTCTTCCTTCTCCTCCGATGACGTCTCAATTAATAAATGTCCGGAATTATGCAGAACCGTCAGATGGAAAAGCGAGTTACGACTGCGAAATAGCTGATAGTTAATTAAAACCGATCGCATTAATCGACTCTTAATCACTGTGGCCGAAAAGTGGCTCGATCGAAATTCTATCTCGTCTGTCTAACTTGCCTCTCCTAATAACCCCGAGGCTCGAGCTTCCGAGCTTTCTCCTCCTGCTCCTTCTTCGTCTTTGATGCTCCCTTTAACGTCTCTCGATCGTCTCTCTTCTTCCTTCGCCTTCACCTCTCTGCTCCTTTTCCGACTGCTGGCTGTTACTGTTTCGCCTTCGGCTTCTTTAGAGCCTTGGGAGATAATACTCTCCCCCGCCGTGAATTCTCGATCTACTTGCTTGTTCTCGATGACGTCAACTCGCCGAAAGCGACCTCGCGATTCCTCAATACGCTTGACGAAACTTACGAAGTAAGTTAAAATGCCTCCTAGTGCAATCAGACGTTCCTTCTATTCATCGAATAAGTCAAACTTTTATCTTTGATCGAAGCGTTGATTCAATGCGAAGAGGATGCGAGGCTTCGACTTAATTGTCTTTCTCTCCTCTTTTTACTTTTTTTCAAAAAGTCACAACTTTTGTCTGGAGTTTAATGAAATAATTCCTTTATACCCGTAAAGTAACTTTTTAAAGGATCGTCGATTATATATTTTGTACTTTGACGCAAGTCAATCGCGCAAATTGGCAGAGAATGATCAAAATATCACGATTCGTCAGAACTTTTCTCCGTGTAAAATTTCAGAATTTTCAAATAATGGCACGCCCGCCACCATGAATGAGCGAGAATCAAACCTTGCGTGTCAACGCGTAATAACCGCGAGACGCTTCCGGCCACGGCGAGCTCGCGGCGCTTACTGAGCTTGCCGAAAAGCTCCTCGAGAAACGTCCGCGAGATGAGAGCACGTTTCTCATCCCTACTCCCGAACGCGCGATTACGTTGCGCGCCGTGCGCGCTGATTGGCCGAGCATGCGCCCGAAAGCTCGCCGAGTAACGTGCGTGCACCCCTTTCCGCTCGACGGACGAGGAGTGAGAGTTCACTAGGGGAGCAAAGGGGGACCGAAAGCACCGCAATGCTTTTGGAGTACCGACTGCCGAGTAGTGTTGAAGCGCTGTTGAAACCGCCGGTAGTGGGGGCGACAACGCGGTTAGAAAGAGACCGAAGGGGAACGCGCGGCGCGACGCGGCGCAGAAAGGACACACCGGGTACATCGCGCGCGCGTTTCGCGCCACTAGCCGTCCTCGCATACGCGTCGAGCTTGCGGCAAAAGTTATGACCTCAAAGGGGTCGTTAACGAGCGCCTGCCAAATTAGTATAACGGCGCGTTCTCCGCTCTATCCACTCCCGCCCTCCCCCTTCCGCTCCTTCCAAGCCCCCTTAATCCTCCTTCCTCTCACGACTACTATCCCTGTGTCCTTTCTACCCGGGCGCAACTATTTTTTAACCAGACTCGAAACGCAAGTACCATCCATCATCTGTCATCTTGATTGATTCAAGGCAAATCGTACGCGCATTGTCTCTCGCTTCATTATACGGCTCGTTCACTTTGTCATTGATTCCTATGCTTGTGGTTGCAAATTGGTATCGTGAGATATGACGCGTTGCTCTTTTATTGAAGATTTCATAGATAAAAATACTCCAATTTAAAAAAAAAAATCTTTTTGAAGCATAAACACAAACATACATTTTTATATAAACTTTTTTTACTCTTTTAATATAGGAATATATCCTGAAAATATTAACAAAAGTTTCACACAATTATTCTGTACATTCTAATATATATATATGATTTAATTTATAAAGAATATATCTATTCTGTATATCTGGTATATGTGATAGATTTGGTAGAAATTTATAATTTATAAATGGAATATTAATAGAATAAGAGAAATGCAAACATACCACATATTTTATAAAACATTTTAGCTATTATTAATTATATAGTTTAACTCATTGTCAATTGCTTGAATAATGTCGCAATTATGTCTAGCTATTTAGACAGTGTTAATTAAATATTATTTTATGCAAAACATGAATCAAGACACAACGTTATACATATATACCTCTAACGTAGACTTATTTTGGAATCTTTATTGTAAGAGTGATGATTATAAATATAGTGATATTACTTTTTCATATACATATTTATATTATAGATTATACAAAGATTATGCAGAGTGCCTCACGTTTTCAAAGACAGAAATAAAATTAAAAAAAAAAAAAAAATTAATTATCTAACCCATCTGAGCTATTATCTTTATTATTAACACCGTATTGTCTGTGTGTGCGCGTAGAGTAGACAGTTGAAAATTACAACGGAAATATCGCCAGATATATTTAGAACTTAATGCATGAGAGAAACACAGAGAGAGAGAGAGAGAGAGAGAGAGAGAGAGAGAGAGAGATTAAATTCTCTTTGTGTTAATTATCGCGCCGCACTCTTTCCACGGTATGTGGATATCGTTGCTCTCTAAATTACTTTCCATTACGTGAAACTTGGTAAAGGAGGAAGAGTGGCAAAAGTAAGAGGGAAAGAAGTAAAAGTAAAAGCACTCGTGAACTACGGGCAGGAGGATCCAGAGAGGCGACGAGGACCATCAGCCACCCCGCTGGATTTCGTGAGAGACAACTTCGGAAATGCCGGCGACATTGCCGGCGCGCTAGTAGTGCAGTCAATATATAATGCGCGACGTGCTGGTGCATTTCAAATTACCGCATCGTACTACTGGCGACGGGCTACGTGCGGGCGTCGCTTCTCGATGCTCGCCGATCGCCCGCCAGCAGCAATGATGTGACGCTATGAATCGAGAGCAATCTCTCTCCGCATCGTACATTGCCTTCGAATAATTATCGCCGTGAATTTAGAGACAATATGTTATTTCAACGTAACGGATTTACGACTTGAAGATCCAGATAGTGGGTCTAGTGCTATAAATTAAATCTTAAATATTGATAAAGTACATATATGTATGCGTGTGTGGCATACATAACATTCTCTAACATCTTTTCGTGAAATTTAAATATTTATTTATAATACGTTATTTTATTAATTTATTATTAATTTATTATTAATTTATTATTAATTTACTTCTTTATAAATTAGAATTTCAATTCTAGAGTATTATTTATACAGCATTGTCTTATTAATTTGCAATTTGATATTAAAGCATAATTGGTGCGAAGATCTTTACAGTAATTTTCTAATTAATTTCACATAGTGGTAGAACTTTGAATAGAAGAGAGCCGTGTCTCTAGAGACATAAATAATTATTCAATAACTAGGTGCAGTAACGTTGTAGTAAACGCATGTATCGCCAGACATACATTGCCTGATTCACGTATTATACAATGCACGGCATTGTGAATTGAAATGTTAATCTTCCATGCAAAATATTATGCTAAATAACATTCGATAATTGAATTTATTGAGTTTATATATTAATTATAAATTAATAAATCAAGTATCAAATAGAATTTCAAGTATTCAAATTAATCTCTTAATCTAACGTTTTTCCGAATCTTTTAATTAGATAATGTGTGTGGTACAAAATAATATATAAGTCAAATTTAAAATTTTTTTAGCATATTAACTAACATTTTTTCCTATTTATATTTTCATATTTTTATTTTTCTATTTATATTTATACGCCACTGCTCCTCTATATAATATAAAATTCTTTGTGCAACTGTGTGTAATTAGACAATGCATTAGACGAAGCAAAGAACAAAGTCTGTTAACGAAAAAGCATCTCTCAGCTTCTAAAGGAAGGGAATGTTTACAAAGCCGCGTACGTGGAATCGTAAGAATTGGCATCCACACGAGTAGAAGAATTTCAACTTCAAAGAAAAAGTATTAAGTTTGTGATCCTCTTGACGCTGCCTGACTCGCGACACAAAGCAAACGATGAGGATAACAGAAGCATATTCTTCGCGATGTCGTTAGCCCCGTTCGATGTGTGGCTCGCGATAAATAGGAAATACTTGACGAGGAAAAAAATAACATGGACAATTACGGGATACTTTTCAGGTATGAATAATCTTAACTATCCGTCGTCTCTTCGCACTCTTAATTCGCGTTTCAAAGGCGCCGACATTTTTCCGGATGATGATTTTAACAGACTGCGGCGATAATCGAACGAAACTCTCGGAACGAAGATGAATTCCGTGCAAAAAGATTTTCGCGTCTACCATCGTCTCGCGCTTTGATCGGCGTACCGTCAAAGCGACGTTTCACTGTCTCATTTCGATTCTGTTTTACTCCGCCCGCATATCGATATCCCTCGTTTTTTTCCGGCTTTTTGCGTTTCTTCGATCCTTTAGCACACGCGCGCTCTTCTCCCCCTTTTCCTCCTTTCATCCCCCGGGACCAATCCTCAGTCTAGCGTGGAATATAGTAGAAGATGAAAGAAAGGATCTAGTCATTAACTGTCTCTCTCTCTCTCTCTCTCTTTCTTTTTCTCTCTCGTCGCGCGCCGATAAAGGGAAATTCGCGCGTACAGACGCGAGAAAAAGAAAGGACAACCGCATTTTTTATATAATTCCGTAAGAAATGTGACGGGGTGCCAAAGCAAATGAGAATAATAAAAAAGTGTCAATAGCAGAGAATAAAATTGCGGTGGTTTACGCCTGAAGAGTGCAGATGAATTTTTCCTTTTTTTTTTTTTTTTTATCACAGCCGCGCGCACAAATCGCACCTACGTATTTCTCGCTTTTATTTAATAATAAAGTATCTCCACGTTACTTCTCGCAATTTAATCGACAAAATTAGCATTCTAACAGTTATAAGTCTAGTTTAGTTATAAAGGAGCATCGCACTAAATAAACGTAATTCGCGTACATGAGAAATTCATTTTCACCGACGTCTTTTACGAGTCTTGACGATCAATTTACGCGGCAGACAATAATTAAGCCGTCTGTTGGCCAATTAATTTGTGTACAAAGAGAGAGAGAGAGAGAGAGAGAATTCTCATCGTTTACACTTAACATATCTACTCCGCGCAGGAATAATTGTGTGCACCGACAATCGCGGTATGTATTTATCGCAGCTTATCCGGCCACAATGTATATACGCTCGCGGATGATTATTGTGACAATTTCATTTCGCATTATACCGGCTTTCGCACTACACCTCCCTACCTTCCCAACGACTAACCAATGATTCCATACTGTCCGAAAACCTGTATCCCCCTCCTCGCGTTACCATCCGGTACACCGACACTACGTTCAGTAAATTTCCCTCCGGGACATACACCGTGTATATATCGAAATCCCGTTTAATCGAAATTTGAAATGTACGTTTAATCTATTCCCGGTTACCATCCCTCCTCAAAACATCCCTTTCTGTAGCAATCACCCCTGTCGCGCGCAAATGCGCTTACAAAAAAAAAAAAAAAAAAAAAAAAAAATGTCTCTCTGTAGCCGATATGGACTTGGCACCTGCGACGGACGGATTCAAAAGTCGAAGCACTCGAGGCTAAATTACCAGTAACGTTTTCCTGCCGGAATTGTGCAATTTTCAAAGCGATTTCTGTATCCGGACAAAAAGTTTAAACAATACACTGGAAAAGCTATTAATCTTTTGTACAATAAAATTTATCATATACCAAACAAGTATTGATTTTCCAAGTTATTTTTTTGTCTAAAATCACAACGCCGATCAATTTTCATAGAATTTTAATCAAACTTTTAACCAAAATATTATTGGTATTTTTATTATTATTATTATTATTATTGATACTATTATTATTATTATTGAGCAGTTCATAATATATTCACTGGATAAAAACTGGTGAGAAATTCATTCAAAAAATAAAGTATTTCTCTTCACTGATCGAAATCATCGTGCGGACCGATGCCGGGGATGCATATATATTTTAAATCGAGAACTGCAATAACACGGAGATTGTTGTGAGAATAAATCCCAAGCTGAATTCTTTCGGTTTCGCGTCGCGCCGATCAGCGGTTTTCCGCAATGGGCGTTTCACAGCGAAAATTCGAGCGAAAGCAAACGTGCGCCGATCAATTCAAGCCGGTCGATTATATTTTCCAAAAATGCAAACGACTCTATAACGCGCACACTTTCCTCTCTTTCTCTCTTCTTCTCGCTCGCTCTCCCGTCTTCTTTTTTCTTTCAGGCAAGAATTTTTCAATATTCGCTACACTTCCCCCCCGGGATATCCCGCGTATCGATATTCCATTTTGTCGGGAATTGAGCGACCGAAGTACGGCTTGGTGACAGCGCGCGGGGAAACGACGAGGGGAGGGTGAAAAAAAAGCGAGCGTTCACCACACCATCCGGCTAAAAGATGTGACGAGATCGTCGTTTACCTTTATCGTAGGTCCTTACTTTCGTCATCGTCATTATATCGGACTATCGTTCCGCCGCCCTGGATGCAGCGCGACATCGTTTCTTGGTGGCGGCTACATTTGCCGCCGCCACCAGAGTTTATCGGCTCGAAACGCGTCGCGTCGCGTCGACGATCGGCCCCGCGGCGAGAAATGCATAAACCACGACGCGTTTTACGTAAGAGCTGTATTGCATATACGGCGCGAATGTAATCAAACAAGTTTTTCATTTGCAATTTGGAGAGAGTTCACTTTTCATATTAAACGTTTTCATATCAATCAGTCGACCACCGTTGTATAGCATTTGCGCAAATTTTATTTATTTTTTTATGTAATCTATTTTTTTTTTTTTTTTTTTTTTAATTAATACAGATTTAGTAATATATAAAATTATCAAAACTATTCGATATAGAGAATGTGAAAGGAGATAATGCAAAATTTTAGAAATGCAACGTGTACAAAGCCCTTTAATTTGTTCTCTTTCTATGCAACTTGCTTTGTACTAAAACTCGATAAACGAAATTAATACACACGGTGTTTTCACATGGTAGAATTACCGCGCGAATTGATTTCATCTCCGATTCCTGCACATTTTCGTCGTGGCTTTTAATTTTTTTTTTTTTTTTTTTCGCGCTAACTCATCCCGTACCGCCGCCAGTAATCTTTTATCGCCCTATAACACGCTCGCGGCTACATCATTTGCGCGGTTCTTTTTTCCATTCGTTTATTTTATTTGCATGCAACAAGGATTTGCTTGCCTGTGCTAATAAATCACCGGCGTATCCCGAGGTTTGCCAGGACAAAACAAGCCTGGTCGCGCTGCAAGGTTTGGGATTTATAGGAAGGCTCTCGACCATTGTATAACATATTTTCAAAATTAATTCCAAGATTCTAATAAAAAGATTTCACAATAATTAAGTAATCAAATTTGATCAATGGCGATCAAAAATCGCTTCTGAGAATAAATTTAAGTTGGATATAATTATTATGTATAGTAATTTTATTTCTAATTTTTTCTTTAATGCTTAACAATCCCTATAGCCCTAACAATCTTACTTGCTGATTGAACCAGCAGAAATCTTTGAAAAATTTGAAGAACATATCCTTAACCGTGTGCCCTACTCGCGTGCCCTAATAGAATGCACCGTAGGTTGCTTTTGTTGGGCCAGTTGGACTTACCTTTCGTTGATCCTGGCCATATTTATTCTGGTTACATCTAACCAGAGATGTAGCTTCTAAAGATCACTATCAGAGATCGATGAAGGAAAAAAATTCTTTCCGTTGCCGGCTAATTATTGTCGTCACAAGAGCATAACTTTATGCTTATGACATGATAATTTGTCATGTATTGTTTCAATATAACTTTACTTTAATTAATCTAATGCCAAAAGTTATCAATCAAATTTAATAATTAATTGAAATAATAATATTTAATCTTAAAATAATATATAATGTTTATAATAATATGTAATTTATATTAAAATAAAATTAATAAATCATTTATGTGTCATATAATATAATATAGATAATTTGACAAAGTCAAATAATAATTGATTAAAGTAATAATATTCAATCTTAATTAAATTAATAATTAATTAATTAAAATTAAATAAAATTATAAAATTATACAAAATAAAATATTTATGTGTCATATGGATAGTTTGACGATAATATTTATAATAATAATAAAAATAATAATAATTATAATAATAAAAATAATAGTAATAATAATAATAATAATAATAATAATAATAATAATAATAATAATAATAAATATATAAGATATAATATAAGATATAATATATATATAATAATATAATAATATTTACATAATACTAATAT
>JBCAUJ010000061.1:11544428-11556702 GCA_038406275.1 Cataglyphis albicans
TAATTTTATAATTTTATTTAATTTTAATTAATTAAGATTAAATATTATTATTTCAATCAATTATTAAATTTGATTGAACTTGGCATTGGATTGATTAAAGTAAAATTATATTAAAAGGATGATACATGACAAACTATCAAAGCTTTCATTGATCTAATAATAGATAGAAATGAATGGGCTATAAAAAATTATGACAAAATTGGCGAAACATCAAAAGAATTATCAAGATTTTATAGAAGAAATAAAATTATTAGCGTCTTCTTCATTAAATAAATTAAATAAAATTTTAATTGAGAAAAATATTCTATATTTTTTCAACTTTTTGTTTAAATTTATATTTTAAAATTTAATAGTTTAAAATTTTATAGTTTAAAATTATATTTCTAATATGCTTTAATGTATATTAAAAAAGTCTATTGAAAGTTATTTGATGTAATCTATTCTAGCCCATCCATTTTGAGACAACGGACCTATTTACAATCTACAATCTGCATTTGCATCTACAATATCTACGGATCCATCACCTCAATCATTTCACATCTAATTTTTATATAAATTAAACAATAATAAGCTTTAAATGTACACAAGTTAGAATATTTCGTGTGTACTTCATATAAATATTAACATTACAACATTACAATTTTTTATTAAAAACTTTTTCAGATTTTTACATCTGAAAATAGGATCTAAAATATTTTATATATATTATATAGCATAATCTATCACACAGATAAACACATTTTGTTTTATCAGTAATAGGTAAATAATCATTTATAATTATATAATATATAGATAATAATATTAATTGATTTATTGCTCACCTCACGGGTTGCTCCGCTGTCGTCTTCCCGATGACTCCTCCTCCTCCTCCTCTCTCACTCCTTCATAGTACACTCGCGAAAATCAGAAATCTTTATACGGCACTTCCGACATCCCCGGCACCCCCGATATTATTATCACCTGCGGCTCGCGTTTTATTATATCGCGACAAAAGAACGACAAAAAATACTATTACGATTACTAGCTGTCGAATCGAACCACGACTGCCGCAACGTCTAGCAAGCGACGAATTTTGAACGTTAGAGGAAACTCGAGAATCGCGCGGCTAATTTCACGCTACAGCGATACTACCGCCGCGACCTGTTGCTCTGGAATTGTATTTTCGTACACTTGCCGCATTTTATATTACAAACGCTATACACTCGTATGTTTGGGGGCAATTATTAATGTATATAAATAAATAAATAGGCAAATTTTAGTAAAAGATATATATCGGAATATTATATTCGAAAAACTGCCGACCTGCCCGAGCGATAGATTTCTATTCTATATAAATTTTGCGAAGTATACGCATCTCAACGCACAAATGATCGCTCTGAATTTCCTACGAATTTATGTCGCGTAATTAATAGATATTGAAATACTAAGTTAATTAACTGGATTACTTACTAATTAAACGCAGACCGCGCTCCGTAATCGATCCGTTCCATACCCGTGACCTTTCGATAATGACCGAGAAATGCCGCCAACCATCATTTTAGTATCGGGCGATACTACGTGAATCGAGTTGAAATTATAAACATAAACATAGTATATCTAGATACTAGACTGGGTGTTAAAAAGGGAAGGTCAAATTAGACAGAGATAGCATGCTTTGTATCTACATTCATATCATCATTCTCTCTTCGTTTTTTCATCTCCTCTACTTTTCTATTTTCCATTCAAAGTAAGGTTCCTTTATCTATCACGTATCGTTAGACAAAGATAGATTTAATCCAGCAGCTCTCTTTCTATTTTTTGACGCGTTTCGAGGAGATATAGAGATGGTTTGTATATATTATACGTCTATGGTTGACATCTGATAAACCATTCAAAAATATACTAGTACTATACTAGTACTATTTATTTAGTAATATTTTAGTAATATAAAATAACTCTCTATAGAAACAATTGAATAAATCAAATTTGAAATAATTTATAGGAATGAATAATGTTCATGGGAACATTTATTCATATTTTTTATTCAGGAATACGCTCACAAAATTTTAAAATAATAAACTTATGACTCACTTCGTATATTATCATCATGAAACTTATCGGTCTAAAAGAAATAATTAAATCGTTTAATTAAAAAATTAACAAAATAAATAATAAATAAACAAAATATATAATAAAAAAACAGATAAACAAAACAAATAATAAAAAAACAAAATAAATAAAAAAACTAATTTTAAAAAAATTTGAAAATAATACAGCTTAATCATCGCAACGACGAAAATTTACGATGACATATAGACGACATTGCGCATTGAACCGATATAATATGCGAATATCTTCGAACGAGCTTGTAAGCACGTTACGGACTTCATATCGTCATAAAATTTTGCCACCCGTAAGAAAAATAATCTTGCAAGAAAAGAGACGTGGAATGATAACTCAGCCAGGATATTCCTACGAGAAGACTAGAAGAAGGCATTTTAACAATTTCATCCCCGTCACCGGACGTTTCATATCCTCCTTTTGTCTCCGGAATACGCATACGTTAGTTTGCATAGATCTACATGTGCAATGAGAGAATGAAAAGTGCAACGTGGATCTCGGAAAGCAGAAGTAGATCGTTAGAATGTGGTCGGAGTCGCAGACCGTTTATAACACCTGTTTTTGATTGCAAAATAAAAATAGATGCAAATCTTGAAAACAATAAAAGGGAAAATTAATATATTATCGCGCGTTAGCTTTAGTGGCTTTGGAATACGATTGTTTTCTGTGACTAAACTGAGTCCAACTCGCAATAAACCAAGTCGTATAAGCGCGAGAGGACATCTTTGAACATTTATAGCCACAGGCCAGTCACGTAAATACACACTGAACATTCATAAAAACATTACATATACGCAAGAGCCTTTGTGAATGGTTTACATATAAGAACGAGAAGCTCTTTCAAATCTTTTTTGGAGCCAAGTAGTTAGTTCACGAGTTTCCCACGTGATTCTTCAAATAACATATCAAATAAATGGGTTTTCTCAGAAAAGTATATCTGCAATTGATAAGAAATTTTAATTTTTTTTTTCTTTTTTTTTACGCAGCCACAATTCTATCTCTGTACTTTTTACGAGTCTATTGTATTTATTTATTATCAACTATATCTTTTCTGTAAAATTAGACAGAAGAATAAAAATATAACTTATTAAGCGTATGATGTTCAAAATAAATCTCCTTCACCCAGTACTTAATAATATAAAAATCAAAGTAAAATTAAAAAACCAAAGGACAGATAAAATTTGAATTATCAAATATAGTAAATGGTTTTAAAACGCATCCGCGGAAATAAGTTTTGATATGCAGTTGGACAAGAACTTAATGGCAGACCATTGGATTCCATGGAATGCGCCAGCCACTTGGCAATCCGCTCAAATACGGCTGCATCTGCGCGTCCAGAAGCCGATCGGACTGCCTATCTTCTGTTCCATCTCACAATCCGCTCGGTATCCTCTTCCCAGGATGGTCGTGGGAAACCACATCCTGGCGTGACTCCAAATTGCGTGCAAAACCATCAGTGCTAAATGCGAGGGGAGCCGAATTGGTGGACGCAGAGTGAGAGAAGCACAGACGGGGCTGATGTATACCTGCCTGCCGATCGCGATCGATTGATCCCTCGCCGCCGAGCTTGAAAGGTAATTAATCATTAATGATCCGCCGTAAAAGGACGGCGGCGGCGACGGCTTTTAGCAGGCAAATTTTTCAAGTACGAATGTAGTGATAATGAAATTCGCGGCTATTGTGTTCGTATCGTCGCGCGCGAAAGAAGCATTCTTTAAAAAAACATTACCTTGCATCTTTTATTTCTCTCTAGATTAATTAAGAGCCTTAGATTACTTTAGAGAACAAAAGAAAAATCAATTTCTTTGTTACATTTTTTGAAAGTATAATGTCTTTCAAATTTTATTGAAAAATTCATAAAATTGACGGTGATATAAGAATAGTGTGAGAGCATCATCAAACCTTTAAAAGCAAAACTTAAAATGCGTTTTTTTTTTTTTAAACATTAATTTCAAAGTTAATGTGACAGATGTCTTGAAAGTTAATGAATTGAATAACTTCAATTTTTTTTTTTAAACGAAAGAAGTCTTCTTTTTTGAGGGGAATTTAATTAAAATAAGTGAATCTAATTAAAATTGAAATAGTGAATCTAATTAAAATTAAATATTTAATATATTTCCGATCTTTAAAAAAACGGGAAAATTTCCACAAAATTGAAACATTTAATTTTAAAATGACGCTACTTTATACGCTACTGTTATTTTTTAATTTTTTTAATAAAATTAGATTTATCTCAAAAATATCTTACGAAATAAAACTAAATTGAATTATCTTTATTTCTGACAATTATACAAGGAGTAGCATGTCACATCATCAAACCATGCATTCTACGTGAAAAGAAATAAATTAAACAAAAAAAGTTAAATATCCAAGATTTAAAAATATTTATGTACTGTCAAAACATTAATAAAAATATATGTAAAATGTCAAAAAGATCTATTTTTATAATATTCTTAAAAAAAAAATTACTAAAAATCATTTATTTTTTATATTAGTAGAATAGACTGGATTCTTAAGTTTTTTATGTTGTATACCTTTTGTAAGTTTATTATTTTTTCTTTATTTAAATTTAAATTAAAATTAAACGATAAATTGCATACGTACACTAAGCTGTTTTCACTCAATTTAACATTCAACATTTCCTAATATAACTCGAAATAAAATCTACTTGTTGCCTCAAGTTGCATGCAAGTGTAAAATTCAAGGAGCGACGCGATACCTCAATCGTGTATTTTCCACAATAATTGGAAAACCGGTGCTTCGCTGACAGCCCAATTACGTGCGAAGATACTTACAATCAACCCAACAATTGTCGCCGATTCCGGATAGCTCCGATAGCTGCAATATTCGTCGACGACGCCCGATACATCGGCGTATACGCCAGACGTAATTAGTTCGACGACACCGACACCGCTTCTAAATTTCAATTTTGTCGGCAGATTTTACTGATATAAAGCAATTTTTTTTGCTAGAAGCTAAAAATCACATCTCAAGCATATAAATAAAAATGTAACATCATCAATAATTTGGACGCCTCAATGAATAATCCAAGTTTGCAATGTTACATAATAACATAATTTCCAAAATACACGTAATGCATTTTTCACTAATCATTGGACATCACATTCGCATAATTTGCGAATAATTTTCATATTTTTATCTTTCTTTTTCCTCGAGGATCAATTTAATCGTCTTTAATGTCACCTCGCAATCCGGACGAACCTTTGAGGGACAGAATCAATTCTGGTCGGGCGGAGAATTGAGTTCTCGATATGAAATAATTAATGCCACCTCGCAAGTGACACGTAAAACGCGTCACCGCGTTACGTTCTCGACCCGCTCCTTCATCCGCAATCCCTAAGCGCGGTCCTGCCGGGATGGCAGAAGGGTGGGACACCCTCCTCTTCCCTTCTCTTCCCTCCTCTTCCATCCTCCGTGTCGCCCTTTCGTTTCACCTGCGTCGCCCCTTGCGTCTCTCGAGCCACCGCCACCGCCCTGGTTTCCGACCATAACTCAAAATCCCTCAGGTGTGCTAACCGCGTATGCCAGCGGTCACGTTGGAATGTTAAGCCGCGAGCTTCCACCATTATTAAGCCTTGTCCACGTTCACAGTCACCGCACGTGCGCCGCGACATGCATACACGACTTCTCTCCCGCGGAACACAGGACCGCACTGGACCACACGCAAATCTTTGGCACAAACGTCGTAGAATCCATCCACTTAAAATTTGTCATCGCGGATATAAATTTGTCAACCGTAATAAATTTGCAAGTGTAAAATGAATGGAGCGGCCAGGAGTATAAGTCATCGTTAAAATGTGCTAGCCGTAACGCTTTCACGAGATTATCCGACGCTTAGAAGCGCGAGAGGGGGATTCTCGGTGATGAATTTTGAAACAAGGAAAATATGATAGAACGTATACTAGTAAAAACTCACTTTTTGAACAAAGACATCTTTCGACTTTGATTTATATATTGTCGGACAGCGTACGTTTGACATATGTATAAGCGATACAGTGGAGAAATTGGTAAACTTTCTCCGATACTCGGTTTGGTCGCTTATCGGGGACGAAAATTATTAATTCAAACATCGTCGGAATAAACGCTTATATTTTATCCACATCGACCGTGAATATAAAGTTCCCCGCGGTGTTCCGAGAAGCGCCCGGTATCCAACTTCCTCTTCGGTCAAATGTGCCAAATTGAAGCCGAATTATAACTTTCCTGCGATGTGTCAAACCGAACTCAAGCCGATCTCAAATGTAAAGTTCATAGTGGACTTTTATAAGCATAGTTCCTCGCTTTTATAAGATCGTCCTACTTTCAGTTTGGCTTCTCCACTCTCACATCGATTGATACCTAACAATCAGGAGATTCGAAAACTTAACTATTCATGCTCTCATCAATAGCAAGTCTGATTCGAAGGATTCATGGAGGATTAACAATTCTCAAAAGTATTATAAGAAACTTAAACATATGACAATAGAATGGTATAATTATTTTTTTTTTTTTTGTAACAAAATTTTTGGTGAAACTTTCTTTTTCTTATAAAGTTATTTAAATAACAAATTTTATTAAGATATTAACATCTTTTTTTAATAATATACCAAAAAGTTTTTCAAAATTAAATCAAATTTTTTATACTATATCTTAATATTTTATAAATTTAATGCAATAAACTATATAATATATAATAATCCGATAATTTATAAATTAATACAATCTAACTAAATCGATAGAAAATTCATCTCAAAGAACATCTGATAAGTGATAATTAAATTATAAATTAATATTGAGCTTTGACAAATCCGAAAATATTTATCTCAGCTATTTATTACAGAAATAATTATTCATTGACAGAATTTTAAAAGAAAAAATTATATAAAAGATATATATATATATATATATATATATATATATATATAATTAATATAAAACTAGAATAATAGAAAATTTTTATTTATAATTTATATGCAATGGATATAAAATTAGATATATGTATAATTGATTTAAAACTAAATCAATATCAGCTATTAAAAGTTAGACGGACATAAATTTTGTTCGACAGAATTTTACAAAATGCGTAAAAAAGAAGATATAAAAGATATATGCTTAGATAAATACACGTAAAAAAGTTTTAAAAAATCGCTAGTAAACTTTCGATAAATCTATAATTAGATATAAATATATAAACCATTGTATTATTTCTAAAAAAGAAATTTAGTCTTTTATTCACTTTTATTAATTTTCTTATTTATTATTTTATTCAATTATTTTTTTTCTAAATATAGATAAATAACTTTCAGACAAATGAAACATTTTACCAAACTCTCCTAAATTTCTAAAAAATCAGTATTATATCATTATAATATCTTCTCGAAAACTAGGCTATCACAATATTTGTTAACGTCACAATGGAGCATAATCGCGGCTATAATTGTACGTTTAACTCCTCGGCGAGCTTTCCGTCGTTCCAGCGGTTTCAAAACAGCCAGAACTCGTCTATTCTCGGCGGCCGCTATGAATTATCCGTCCCGCCGTTCTGTTTTCGGACGTTAACCGCGTCGTTTCATTACGCGTAATAGAGAAATCTTGCGCGCAAACTGCTGCGAGAGAGTTCTGCCAGATCCGACAAAAAGCGAGGAAAGGGATTCGCCTCTACGTAACAGCCAACGTGGGACATATACAGACACACGCCGAAAGCTCGGTCTTGCTTTTTGCCAGGCCAGCCAATTTGTCGGGGGCCGATTCCGACAAGTCGCGGCAAGAAAACGTTTGACAAACGTCTGGATATTCCCGCGGTAGGACTCGTTGGGTTTCCCCGGGAAACCTGGTCAAGTCCGATTCTCCTCGAAAGAGACGAATGGATCTTGAGGAAAGTTCGACACCATCATCGTTAACGATGGCCGCATTAATTTTGATTAGCCGTCCTTATCAATTGACAAGCAGCCCGTATTCAGAGAGTTATCCGGCATAATATGTGTACCGTGCACATGCGCAGGATGTAATAGGACGTGGAAAATTCAGGTGACATTTGCGTCCTGTAATTTGATAGAAACGCTTGTTGTACTGAATCAAACATGCCGTTTTTTATGCATCTCGTTAACAATTTTATGAAATATACATGACGACGTGCATATGCATTTTTAATGAAGAATTAACCCACATTTTTATATGTATTTTTCAGCAGCAGAATTAATAATTCTGTGACTTTTAATTACCATTTGACGACTGTTCAAGAAGAATGTAGTCATTAGAATTTATTAATATATATACTTATTCCTTAATGCTTTCTCTATAAATCAATTATATTGCAATTTCACTTGTTGAAGGGTGATAAATAAAAAAAAAATGCACCAGTGTTGCAACGATTATACAACCTACCCAGTGGCTATGCATTAAAATCGGCGAGAAGAATAAAGGAAAACGTAAGATAATTTTGAGCGATGACGTTAACGAAATTTTAATATGCAGGTAACTCGATCATACGGAGAGAAGTGAGGAAATATTGTTGCTCTTTTCAAGAAGTCTATCTGCGAACGTCGTTTGTGCAAAAGGGTTGGAACGATCCTGTAAAGGGGACGGGGATAGGGAAGAAATCGCCCTCTTCACACTGGCACGTTGAAAAGTTTGCGTTTCATCCATTTCACGGGACCTCGGTGAGCTTTCGTTCGTCCCCCTACAAATCAATTCGTATCGCCTCCGACCTCGAGCCTCGTCATCGTCATCGTCTCGTCAAGTCTTTTTCTTGCCTCTTTGCAAACAGCAAAGAAAATTCCATAACTGGAAATTTCCACAAGCAAGCCGCCTGTCGCAAAGTAACTTGTGCGTTCGTAAATTTTTTATTCCGTGTACTTTTTTTTATTCACCATTGCCTATCTATTAAAAGGAGTCTACTCCAGCTTATAAAAAATTGATAACTTTCAGTTTGATTATTTGAAAAAATTGATAATTTTTTTTTTTTTTAAGAATATTAGAAATTAATCTGTTTGACGTTTTATATATATATTTATTGGTGTTTAAACAGTACGTGGTTAAACAGTATTTTTAAATCTTGGACTTTTTTTTGTTCAATACGAGTCTTCTTCGCACAGCATGTTCAAAAATATATAATTCGACGGTGTAATATACCTGCTCCTCGTGTAATTGTCAGAAATAAAAAAAACTTGGTCTAGTTTTATTTCGTAGGATATTTTTAGAATACTGAATCTAATTACATTTAAAAAAAATAAAAAATAAAAGAATATTGTCATTTTCAAATTAGATGTTTTAATTTTGCTGAAATTATTTTATTTCTTGAAAGTCAGAAAAATATTAATTATTAAATTTTTAAATTTTAATTAAGATTAAGTATTTTTCCAAAAGTGTTGCCTTTTATTTATAAAATATTAAAGTTATTTGGTCCATTAGTTTTCAAAATATCATACCAACTCTGAAACAGTTTTTTGAGAAAAACGCATTTTAAGCTTTACAGACCTATCTGAAAACTTGCGTGATATTCTATTAAGTCTTATAACATCGTTAATTTTGCGAATTTTTCAATAAAATTTAAAAGACATTCTTCGGACATCATACTTTGAGAAAATCTAACAAAAAAATTCGATTCTTTTATTCTTTAAAACAATTCCCCGTAATAAATTTCACACATCGATTGGATTACGCATTCTATTTTTCAAACAATCGCGTATCTCAATTTCGCGCATCGTTGCGACGTTTGCATAAAGAAAATGCTTCAGATCCGCAGCAGCATTGCCGAATAAATTTCGCGCTTTTTTCCCTGAAATATGTTCTGCTATCTCGAATTCCACGAAAAACAATATTTATCTTACGACCAAAATAACATACGCTGATTGGTATTACAATCCCGATATATATCGAACTACTCGCAATTCTCCATCAATTTCGACGGATGAATTTTACGCACCGCACTCGAGATTAATTGCAATTGTTGAAAAAAATATCAAAATATCGAATTGTTGAGACATCTCCGAAAATATTAACGGCAAGATCTTGGCAAAGTTCCTCGCGCGCAAAGAAACGCATTTCTCGGAGAAAAGGCTTCTCTCTGTAAATACCGTCGTCGATTTAGCGCGTAACCTCATCTTAACAGTTTCGGGCGTCTTGACAAGCACCGGCAGTAAGGAAAATTTCATTCTCAATCCAGCCACGTACAACAAAATAGTTCTACGATTGGGCGGACTTGCGAAATAGCTTGGAAACGATGAGTTCCATATACTCGGCCGGTACGTGTATTCCGTACGCGTTTGCTCCTTCTTTTTTTCTTTTTTTATTTTTTTTTTTTTTTTTTTTTCTTTTTACTATACACGGAGAATGGAAGCTAATCCATTCGTTTCGCTGCAGCGCGGTGTGTGTCGTTTATCGCAAAATTTCGAATTGAATGTAACGTTAAAATTGCTCGCGTAGAAATAACGTAAGCTTGAATGTATATAATATATTTTCGACAAAGACGGAAAAGAGAGAAATGATCGCGTATATATATATATAATTCGCGTCACACATTTACTCTAATTATTCCGACGAATGGAAATCTCTATCACGTGTGTATAATATAATGTACACACGTGTCATATCCATTATCGAGGAATGAGAGATTTCTTTACGTTTAATAAAACACGTACGGTATTCCGGCTAACATACATATGTACGCCTGTCAAACGGAACTTTTTCATTAATATCCAAAATGTGATTCATGTACAGGCGAATAATATTACGTTTTCGCCAATTTTGATGACCCACATATTAGTTCGTTTAATTACATTCAATTTGTATTACATAATTCACGTACGTCGCATCTTCGTAACTTCATCGTTATCGACTCAATCCAGTTTCAATTAATTAATTATCAAATTGATCATTTATCATAATTAATTAACTAACCATATCACTTATATAAAGTACTAATTTTTTATCTAATTTAAACATGTGTGCGTGATTTGTTTATTTAATATTTACTTTACTATAACATCCCACATCATAACATTGAATGCAAATGTGTATTGAATGTAAATGCAAATAAAATCTTACTTTTTCGAACCATAATTTTGCGATATATCTGTTTTTAATAAACTGATTATTTATCAAGATTAAATATATGTAATATTTAAAATATAAAGTCATATAAAGTAATCGTGAAGTTGAAAAATAATTATATAAAAAATTAAGTTGTAGCGCTATTCTCTTTGTAATGTTTCTTTGATAATTTTCATTATATGCAATGTCAAATCTCTAATAGCATTTGAATTACAAGTCGTTGAAAATAAAAGGCTTTCCGTGAATTAAGCTTCAAATAATTAATGAAGCAAAATAATGGAGAAAAAGGGAGAATTGTTTGTCGCTTTATTCGGAAGTACACTTTACCCCAGCAGAAATTTTAATTGCGACTCAGTTATCACGATTATTAAATATTTATGACATAAATAAAGATCATTAAGTATGACATAAATAAAGATGATGACAAAAATAACAAAAAAGACTTTCAATTCCCCGTTTTAACGTGCACGTGTTTCGTCACGAATTAAAGTCACACCACGCGCCGTATCCGCGTGTGCATTTGCATTGCCGCTTCCAAAGTCTCCTCTCTTCGGAGGAGCTTTAAAGTGTCGGAGGCGACGCGCGCTTATACAGATACAGCGATAGTTTACGAGTCCGAGCTGCCGAATATCGATCCTCGAGAGTTGTGAAGCGAGTTTCCTCTCTCGCTCCCACCATCACTCCAGGCAAGCTTGCACTCGCTCGCTCGCTCGGCTTCGACGCAGCCGCCTAAATGCATTTCGATCGGCTTCCAAAACAGAAATTGCATCTCCCCCTTCCCCCTTCCGCCCCCCCCCCCCCCACCGCGCGCCCCGTCCCGGTCGTCGCGAAGAGCCGTATAAGAGGAAAATTCTCGCCGCGCGGGACGATAGGGGGGATAGCGAGGGGGGGGGGGAGAGGGGGGGCGGATAGTGCGGGAGAGCAGACAATCGCGGTAAGTAGCGCACGGGTTGACACGCTCCGGGAATGTCTTCGCGCCAACGCTGGAACACACACCGGCAGCTTCCCGAAGATGCGCCTCTAAGGTTGCCGTGAGACGACGCCGAGGGGGGGGGGGGGGGGGGGAAAGAGGGGGTGAGAGGTAGGGGGGAGAGAGGAAAACCAACGAGGGGGGGGGGGGGGG
>JBCAUJ010000061.1:11556802-11573665 GCA_038406275.1 Cataglyphis albicans
CCCCCCCCCCCCCCCCCCCCCCCCCCCCCCCCCCCCCCCCCCCCCCCCCCCCCCCCCCCCTCCCCCCCCCCCCCCCAAAGGAGGTCGGCTGATGCGAATTGAATCATGGGGGCGTTTTAGCGTCTACGTGGCCCGCATTCGAAATTTCGGGGCGCCCCCGAACCCATATCCAATATAACCCGCTTTCCTCCGCCCCCCCACTTCCCCCTTCCCCCCCCCCCACCCTCCTACGCCCTCCTTTCCCCTGGCCCTTTCCGTCACGAAGCTCACGTATACATCGGCACGATATGTATATGTATACATGTAGACACGAGGCGAAGCTTGAAGGTTCGGAGAAAAAATGGATACGTATTTTCGATTTGCAATTCTGCGGCCCCTGATCCCGCGCAGCGCGTACGTGATATATCAAAGCGGAAGTATCCCCAAAGGTTCGCCCGGAAAGCATTAAAAATACAGATTGGCGGTTGGGGCAACGGATCGTAAAAATAATTCATATGCCCTCAGTCTATAATTGAAATAAGTAGGTGTAAATACAGTTGAAATATTTATTCGAAAACAAACAAAATTGTTAATTCATGTAACGAAAGATTTTACATTTAACTTGTGTATAAATTAATTAATAACAATTCGCTGCGTTTTATCCAGCGCCTTTATCGCCTAACAAAAATAAAAATAAGAGCTAGACTTTACATACATGCATTCGAATTCCAATTCGTGTCTACCAAAAAAATCGCACTGGAACGACGAAAGAGGGAGGGCACGCTTCGTAGTTTATGTCGTCCACCATACGCGTATCTGGCCACCTCCGACCAGAGTATGTGTATACGTTCTTTTCCTATTCACAAGAAGGAGAAAAGGAAATCCGATCAAAGGAAAGGAAGGGTGGTTTCGCCCCCGCGAAATCGAGATGGAGGGATGAGGGAAGGAGAAGGTAAGGAAACGCACGAGGAAAAAGACGAGGAAGGTATCTCAGGATTGCATCGATTTTTAAACTTGCTCGACCGTATGCCGGAGGGGATGGCGAGGAGGGATCGGGTGGGAGGGAGGCTGTAGTAGCGACCCTTTCAGAATTTGTCCGATTGAAAATTTATCCGATGCGCACGGTGTATCAAGCAGCCGCTATTTCTATCGAGGCGCGCGCTTTACTCCTCCTCCTCCCCTAGCCTTTGTTCCCCTATTTTTTTAAGGGCGCGTCTTTTTTTCGTCTTCCCCCCTCCCCTCGTCCCCCCCGGCGGGATTTCTTCCTTCCCAGCGCTGGGACCTTTGACCCTTTCGTGCCTTCGATATAATTCACGGCTCGTCAATAATTCCAACGATCGCGCGAGCAAAAGGAACGGTGAAAGTGAGGGAGGGAGTGAGTTTTTATCCACGATGTTATTATAAGTTATTTCGCATCGTCAAGAATTTCAGATGAACGAAGCTTCGCCGTTTCGAAGTTTTGGAATTTTTTAATAGAGATCTGCTAGTCTTTTCTTCAGTGAAAATCTTCTACCATCTGGTATGCGGAAACTATATAACAATATAACTCTGATAGAAATTACATTATACATAATATTCGTCGAAATATATTAAATTAATAATTTGAAACAATTTGATGAAATAATTAAAAAAAGACAGACAAAGAGAGAAATAATCTAGAGAAATTATTAAGCCGATAATCCATTTTTCAATTCTTAAAAAAGGCATGCTAAATCGATACTCGCAAGTTGTTGTTTCCTCGATGCTGATTGGTCATTTTGACATTACGCTGTGCATTACTTTACATCAATAAAGATTTATTAAAGTAGCTTATCGTTAGCCGTGTATTTGACAGCTTAAATATTAAGTATGTGTGTATAATTTTAATTTAATTGATACTGAAAAAGAAAAGGAAAACTAAAATTAATATGTAAGTAATTTTATAAATATGTTTGTGTATGCCGTTCAAGCCGTACTGAGGCCTCGCAGCACGTTAAAGTATATTTGTGGAAGGATATATTATTTGTATAGAATTTTATAATATGATATATATATATATATATATATATATATATATATATATATTTATTTATTTATTAAGCAAAATTAGTGTTGCATAAATTTCATTAATGCAGACTTTTGAAATAAAGCACATAAATTTTCAAGAGATATTTTATTTTATTCCTAAGATCTAGAATTTAAAATAATATGTGAAATAAATATTATATAATTATAAAGAAATTAAATATATATTTTATTATAAAAGTCTGCATTAATGAAATTTATGCAACACTAATTTGATTTAATTTAAACTATGATTGAAGAGATATCTGACAAATGAGAGAATTATCTTTAAAATTGTCATTAAAAATGCAAATACGTTTCAAGAAAATTGATTGAAGACAATTTATTGATAAATTGTATGCGCATGAAACATTTTTTCTTTTTTAATCTGTACCAATAATTATAAGATTTCAATTTGAGATGCTTTAATAACTCTTTAAACTTCCCCAAAAAATGTTAGGCTATCTTAAAAAAATAGCGGATTTCTGTTTTAACCATTATGTACCGATTTTATGTACCAATTTTAATTTAAATTTAATATAAATTTAAATTATATATTTTATTAAAGAAAGAATTTAAATTATATATTTAAATTATATATTTTATTTAAAAAAAAAATATTGCTCATAAAAAAAGATAGCAATAAAATGATAATTTATCATTCCGGACTTCTGTCACTACGTTTCTTACTTGAATAAATAAAATAAAATTTAATTAAAATTAAATAAATAAATTACACGAAATACACGCTTCAAAATTTATCGTTGCGATGTAATTAACGCATGATCTAACAAAGATAATTAATTATTAATCACATTAATCATATCAAATTATTTCCCGATAGTTGACGCGATCGAGTTTGGGAAAGGAATTTGACGGATCACTATCTCGCATCACTATTTTTCTGTTCGAGTCTGTCGTCGCATGAATGATTATAAGTATCATAGGAAAGAAATTTGTGACAAAACGTTTCCCACTATTACAGTACTATTCAGTATCGCCGCGTGAATGATAACAAAGCTATATAAAACGTAAACAGTGGCGAGCTACACGCCGCCAATCGCCAAGGCCAATACCACATTATTTATATACTATATATTTCGACAATGAATTATCAATGCTATTCGGCCTCGACAGCGTAAACATTAGAGCGCTATCATTTATATGCCTCTCTTTATTCATTCGCAACATTTGAATAAGAAAGTCATGGTGTGAGACGCTGCGTT
Source organism: Cataglyphis albicans (assembly GCA_038406275.1). Taxonomy (NCBI): domain Eukaryota; kingdom Metazoa; phylum Arthropoda; class Insecta; order Hymenoptera; family Formicidae; genus Cataglyphis; species Cataglyphis albicans. Next base: position 11,560,051 of record JBCAUJ010000061.1, read on the forward strand.
AAATCTTTTTTCTAACGCGATCACAAGTATTATAAAATAATTTATTATAAAAATATGATTAATCTTTCAAATTATACAAGTATTTTAAATTAATTTTAAATATTTTTAAGATAAATTTTTTCGCCATTCCGGCTTTTTATTTAAAGTTCTAAATAGCATCCTAAAAGATAAAAAAAAAAACTATTGCAGAAGATATCGCGATTTTATAATATTTTGCGAAAACCTAACAATACCTATCATCGGGCGACATATGATTTGCATCCTGCAGTAATGATAGTTTGTCAAAAATAAATAAAAATGAAGTACTTTAATAAAATAATATTTATATTAATATAGCACTAGCTAAGTAGAGTATGCTAGTTATTAAAAAATGTTAAATCGATATAATATTGTTGTCTTTTTTTCTAATGCAGTTTATTATCTCGATACTGCTCTATGCATTACTTTGCTGTGCATTAGATAGTAAATATTATTGTAACAAGTAGCATGATTTTGGCTTCGTATAAACATCGAGCAAATCGTACTTTTTCGGGTTGCTCTTTTTTACGATATAACAAAGTACGTATCTTCTATAATTATTTCGCGATCGGAAGTGTCGTGAAAGATATCTCGCGATTATTGCGACTAATCATGATAAATCGTATTTTCGCGAGTAAGTGCGAGTGTCACGATGAAACAGCAAAGGATGAGTAAAAGAGGAAAAAGATATTTGGACGACGTGCAGATCAACGATATACGGTAATTTATATAAATTGATTATTATTTATATTATTTTTAAAATAGACATATTGCCCGTTCTTTTTTTATTTTCTCGATAGTGTGATTTATTCTTAGAAATTATCATATAACGTGAAGCGCGAGCTTAGAGTGTTTTAGTATTCTAAAAAAAAAAACACAATCCAAAAATAATAAAATCAACTCTACGTCGATTCTCCCTTATTTATTTGATTTGAGACAGTAGGGCACACACGCAAGTTGCGATAAAGTGTATCGTCAAAATGCGTCGGGTGTTATTCGCGCACACCGATGCAACGTGGCAATAATCCCGTGGAAACACTATTGTGGTAACGCGCGGAATCGACTGGGCCGCTTCTGATGTGATTGATATGGTCGGACAACCGTGGCGTATCGTTGCGCGATTACGATCGAAACTAGTGACAGCCGCGAACGTCTCTCGAGTCTCGTCTTGATCGTGTCGCGGGTATAAATTTGCATTTAAACGTTTTTTACGCGGAAAAAAATTGTGAAGGACAATTCCGTAATTATGCATCAACGTACTCGAGTCACATTCAGCGATTCTTCGAGAAGAGAAAAATTATGAATCGCGAAAAAAGAGAGGGATTCATAAGAGCAAAAATTGATTTAGATCGGGTGAACTCGCGAGACGCTCGTCGCTCTCGCTTCGCGATTCGCACCGCTTCGGCGTAACACAACATTGCGTTAACATCGTATTTGTGCAATGTCTATGGTGTAACACACATTACGGTGATTGCTCAATTCGGAAAACGTGTACTGTATATTTCCCCTTATAGCGCGATTTCTTTTATTCACATTCACATGGAACAATCGTTGAGCAACAATTTTAACTTGATTCCATACTGAATCATAAATGTTATTTTAATAAATGTTATTACATTTTTGCATTATATTTATATATTTAATATATACATATATTTATATTCTATGATAACTATTATTTAATGCGAAAGAAAATTAATGTCAAAGAAAAAACACCAAAACAAAATTAAATGCTTCCTTGAATATGTTTAAATTAAATCTATTTAACATAAAATAGCCTGAAAATTAATGCTCAGATTAAAACTTTAATCGGCTTTAATTTAAATATTTAAATAAATTCTTTGATTATTCTGATCGAGAAAATAATTGGTTTAAAATATTTAAATACAGTTCAGTCAGTTAATCGAGTTTAATATAAAGATATCTAGCATATATTTTTCTGTCATATATTTTTATTTCATTGATCATAGCCTCTTATGATTCTACACTCGCATCCACTTTCTATGTTTTAATTATTGGCTGTGCGCGTTCGTTTACAGTGAAACAAAAATAAAATAAAATAAAATGAAGGAGAAAACGCAATCGGAAAAAATATCAACGGACGGAGCAATTGGCGTTGATAATGAAGCGGCTGAAAATTCAATTAACGAAAACACGTCAATTGTTAAAACCTCTTCCTTTTTGTTTCAATTTTCCCAACCACTTTTTCGACTAAACGGACAAGCTAATTTTTTGCCAAATATATGTTACATGTATCACAGGTTTATCGGAATGCAAATTTTCGCAATATGATCGAAACGAAATTATAATATAATTAGAGATAAAAAAGGTAAATATTAAATGCGAAATTATGCACCGGCTCGCGGATTCTCCTCGGTAACGATGGGATGGGAGAAATTAATTTACGCTTTCGGGATTTTGTGTCTGCCCGCGTCCGTTACAATATGTAACGCGTTTGCACGCGCCTGTTTCTAAAAGCACATACGTAATACTATGTAGACGTGCGTGTATCATCATACTCTATTTTCAACCGAGTTTCATGTGCCACCGAAATACGCATTATTAATAATAAATAAAGGTATGCGTATTATCGCATGTTATTGTCAACTCCTTTTATCTCAAACAGCCTAATCTTGCGTAATTAATTAATGCTGCATTCACGATTTATATTCAAAAATATTCACAAGTTATGTTTATTTTAAAATATGTCAAACATTTAAATAACTAGGCGTATAATTCTAGAGAATATTTCCCAAATATTGCTACACACAAGAGAAATTTTATTAAATAATTTTTTTTATTTTTTAGAAAAAAATAAAATCAATAATAAATATTTATACCATTAAAATCGAAATTGAGAAACTCAACTTTTTGCTTTGTTTATTATAGACGTTATCAAAACTTACATCATTATTATATCGAGCAATTTTTTTCATCCAATATCAAACAATAAATTATTTGATTATTGAAGAAGGGGGAGAGTGTTGTTATGTGACTAGCTATAATAATGTTTTTTCAATAAATGAGATATTACATTAAGTTCATATTAAGTAATCTTCAAATTTTTTGTCCAAACACAAAGTTTAATAAAAAGATCAGCATTAATTAAAAAAGGCGTTAGACAAAGTGTAACAATCCCTTCCTCTCAACACGGTTCTTTCATTCCGACTGATGTAACTGAACTACTACAGAGCTGTTTCTGCACAGAGAAAACTCCAGATATAATATTCAAAATCCTTGAGCATCGCGCGAACGACTTCTCGTAATTCAATTTAATTTGACTTATTAAACTCACCATCTGGTGGCATACGCGCACCTCGGAATATTACTATTAATAATTTTCCGAGTTCGTTTAAACGCGATATATCGGCCATCGAGAACAAACGATGAATATTATTTTTGCAGATTTATTTATTTTGCTAAATTATGTGAATATTTTAGTTTTATATAAACTACATATATAAATGTTATAAGTAAGTTTTAGTATAGATAAATTTTAAAATTTTATTATTTTTAAATATTATTATATTATCATTAAGTCAGCAATTTCAATAAATTTGTTCATAAAGTAATCATAATGTAAAATGTGTGAGTACTTAAAAAATTCGAAACAAGTTAAATGGATATCCCGATATTAGTAAGATTAATTAAAATACATATTTCGACAAATTAAAATATTTGAATATTATAGAAACATATAAGATTGATAATTTTACGTCACAATGATAGTGTAAAATTTTTCAAAATTTTGCTGATATCGGGTTCGATATTTGTTTTGAGAAATTGCTATCCGAGAATAATTTATACTCGCATATGTATTTGATTAACAAGCTATGATACAAAGGCACATGCATTTATTTCATTATCCTTAAATATCTCATACATAATTACATAATACTATAACACTCATACATAATTACATTCCATATGAAATCTCATTATATTCCTTTATTTTTCAATAAAAAGAGATATTTCATTAATGCTGGAAAAATATGTTTTTCATTCGAATTTCGATTTTATGCTGATATTTATTGAAAATGAGGATAATTGTCGTTGATTGATTGCCGAAATCATTGCTATCGGGAACGCAAGATTCATTCCCTTCAGGGCGGCCCTTACATTCGATAGATCGTTCAACTTTCCTTCGCGGATCGGTCCTGCGGGACTTGACATAGAAACAAGGTTCTAGTCATTCTCCAGCTTTAAGATCGTTCGTTTTCTTTATCAAACATTAAATAATGTATTATTTTCAATCTAATAAAATCTTTGGATCAATGAACGCAATGATGATGACGCTATGATTATTTTAATGCACTAGAATATTATAAACGCGAGCATCATTTATTGTATGTGTATGTTTATATTTATGTGCACGTAATTCCTTACATATTAATTCTAATTTTCTACTTTTTCAAAATAAATTAAATAAAAATTACACACCCACTTAATATTTAAACTATCAAATGTGTGGCTTATGACAAGCTTTTATTGATATAAAATAATGTTCATACACAGTGCATCGGGATAACCAATCAGCATCGCGAGAAAGAGGTAACAATATCGATTTTATATGCCTTTTTAAAAGTAGATATCTCAAAGACTGCACATTTATTAGAATATTATACGCGTGTGTGTATGTGTGTGTTATATAAAATATTACAAAATTTAATTTTTATAAACAATAATAGACAAAAATAATAAAAAAATTGCATTATCTTTTGCAATATTGATTAGAGTGTAAAAATTAAGAATATTTTTTAATATCTCGTGGCTTGCTACACAAGACTTTAATGAAAAAAATCGGAAATATAAAAAGAATCTACTTATCCATACTTCTACTTATCGAATGCTTGGATATATATCTTTATACGACATGTGAAAAATTATGATATCCAAAATCGGCGGAAATTGATTCTATTACAATTATTTTATGTTTCTATAGTTCCAATCTTGTGTTAGTTTTAATTATTATTTTATAGTTAATGCATATTATAGTTAATATACGCGGTTATTTTGTTGTCGAATTCTTTTTCGAAATGCGATTGCGACAAATATTTGGAAACATAATTCGCTATGATAATTATTTATTAATTAACAATTAATCAGCTTTCGATAAACAATATTTTAATCGTAATTGTATCGCGATGATAAGTCTTTATCTTTAAAAATTATTTTTCTCGCGATTTATTCATTTATTATTTCAAGTGGAAATCAAAGCGATACAAATACAAATTATAAATTAATGGGCTTTCCGCTTACAGAATATATCAATATGTTCTTCGATTATGACGCAAAATGGTTTAGAGTATTGGAAATCCCCGTGAAATCCCACGTCAAAATAACGCGAGAGTGACGTGTCCGTATAAAAGTATAAATTGCGTGTTTAACGTATCTGACAAATAACGACATTGGATGAAATTTGGTGGAGCAAAAAATGTATCATATTTGCAACAAATTAGAGTAAATGATAATGATTAAATTATTATTTATTACAATTCCACGTTAAATAATACTTTTTCTATTAATTTTAAATTCATATTTTTCAGGATCTCCAATATAATTTCTACATAAGCGTTTACAATATTTCTTATCGCGAAAATTTATTTGTGCACGTGAAATGTTACTACATCCCGCAAGACATGCGAGAAGATAAAAAATTAAAATCTAATATTTTTAATCGTCGTAAAACATGAGCACTTGATATTAACATTCATAATACCTTCTACAATTACGTATTAAATCACGCGTTAAGACTGACAGATTAGTATGTCGCATCAAAAACGAGATCTCTCAGCGAAGCTCTTTGCCCAATGGTCAATTAGCTAATGAACAATGCGTTTTATTAATTAATTTGCCCACGGCACCGGTGCTCAGCGCGCGAACTATACTCGGAAATATATTACATCGCTGAATTTAACTACTCGATAATATTGTCCCAGCGGGTCGTAGCAATATCCAAGATTCATATATCCGGCTACTGAAATCGTTGGTTCGATAATTCCGTATATTTCACCAATTGCTCGTCGTACATTTAATGCACGTGCTACTATTTATCCGTGCATTAAAAATTCTCATGCAGATTTCATCGCCCTTTTCTTTGGCGGTTTTTTTATGGAATTTTAATGACGCGATAAAATTCCATCTTTGAGTTCCATCATAAATTCTTTTAAAATGCACTTTATGTAACAGACCCGCCATGTTATATCTGACATTCCTCACAAAAAGCAACAAACCGGTTGTTAAGATACCGAAAGTCTCTGGTGTTGAAATTGACGCATATATTTTTAAGGGTCTAAAAATGTAAGATTTGTAAAAATTTTGAATAAAGAAATAAAAATATCAACGCACAATATTTTTGCTTCTTTTCTATTTACTATTGTTTTATTATAAAAAAAGTTAAGAGTTTCTTATCTAAGTAATGCATATTATCGTTTTTCAATTAATAGAGCGAGTTGAGAGAATTGAGATTACATAATCACTCAAACTTTTTTTAGCTTTTTATTAGAAATATTATATTCATTATAAATATTTTTTTTTACAAAAGATGGAATTTGTGAATAGTTAAAACAAGAATTCTTAAACTTCCATTTGCCAATATCTTTCTTGTCGAACACGAGATATTATGTCACGACAAAATCACAGCATTGAATATTCAAGGAAACTGAGTTTGTGCTATCGTCAGTGAGAAATACCATTCTACAATTTCATCCGATTGCAAGCGATAAGAAATGTTCGTGGTCAGCCAAAGCGAGGCCAATGAAGAAACGTCAACATTCATCTAATAAATTTTACCTGAATTCTACGACGAGTAAAGTACGAATATTAAATGGGAAGTACAACGATCGAGAAATCGCTGAGTCTGAATTTAATTCGTATAATCAAATGTCAGCGAACTTAACAAGCAATGAATTTTAAAAAAAGCGCAACTGTTATATACTCTTAAAAGAAAAATATTCTCCAATGAAACATATGCAATTAATTCACGCGTATATGAATATTGCAGCAACTGCAACACAATATTATTATGTAACACAATATTAATTTTTCTAACAAAAATATAATGAAAAGTCCCATGTTATTTTATTTCATATTTATTTTTATCGATCTTTGAAGTGGAAAATTATCAAATACAATAAATGATACTCCGAGAATCACCAATGACGAGCAACATTTGTCGTAGCAGAGTGGAGCTACATTCCGGTTTACTCACTCATTCTCTCTCTCTCTCTCTCTCTCTCTTTCTCTCTCCCCCCTTTCCCTCTCTCTTTGTATTTTACCTTTCATATCTCTCAATGCTCCATGCTCTTTTTATTCTATTGTAGCCAACAAGCTTTATATGTCTGCACGGTAGTCCTTCGAGTAGACTGAAATCGGATTGGGTCAGGTCAGATTCGCGTTTGTCGTTTTTTAAAACAAAAGGAAGTATCCTGGGAAAATTTCTGCTTGACTGAACGGCTCGCCATCTCCTTTCGTCTTTGTACGATTCTCTTTAATAGTCTTTAGCAGTATAACGCAATGCAAATAATTTAATAATAAACGCGCAGATATAATTCTATCTCTTCAATTTTAACTTTGATATTCTTCGTCGAAAGAGATCTTTATTATATTGAATAAATTAGCAAACAAGTAAAATAGATTATTTAAATTACAAAAATCAAAAAATATTATTTTCCTGAATACTTTCAAAATATTAAACATCTATCAGATATAAGTATATAATTCAAATATTAAGTAATAAATTAATTTATTTTTAAATAAATATAGATATTTAGAGAAATAGTTTTATATGTACACGATATAAGATTTGTATTTTTATACATAATCTATTTTTCATCACATCAAACCACCAAATGCTATATGCATCAGATAACATACGCGGTTTTATGCATACCGCGAGTCGGTTTAATTTAATATTACATCACTGGCTGACATGCTTTCTTTCTTCCTCCTTCTCTCTGTCAAGTAGCTCGACAGAGCAAGGGTAGCCGCGAGGGAGATCGAATTTGCGAAATGGCTGTGTATGAGGGTTGAATTCCTGACGAGGTAATTCGCGAGGGCACCAGCACGCGAGCGTGGGAACGAAGTAATGTCCCGTGGAAAGTAGAAAGGAAGAGCTCGTAAAAGGGAACGAAATTCAAAGTAAATTTTCCAAAGTAGGCGGCACATTACGGCAGCGCCGTCAATTGACTTTGTTAGGAAGAATAGCTGTCGTCAGACGTGAGCGCGGACGTCACATTTAGCGATTTTGCAGAGAGAAAAATTTTGCGATTCATCCCGTGGATATTCTATTCCGAAGGGTGACATCAGTGGATCCCAGCGACAACAGAGAATTTCATTCATGAAACATTAAATCTTATTTCTCTATAATCGCGCTTACAATTGACGAGAAAGGACTGCCTACAATCTATTAACATTTTTAATATCATACATTTTTATATATAATAGAATCAAATAAAATTTCTGTCAAAGTAAAATCTAGATATATTAATCGCAAAGCAAATTCTGTTTTTCACTCTTGAATTTTAACTTGCGAAAATTCTTTCATCTTTAATGCCGAATATTATCCTAATTAGAATTTCCATCAAATCTTCACTGAGATATAATCGATTCTGTATATTACACGAAGCGATGAGTGTGAGACAAGTTTTATGCAAAATTGGCGGAATCGTGTAAAATCATATTACACTTGATCTATCTCACGTTCAATCAAATATCGCTCCTCTTAATTGCAGAATTTAATCAATATCGAAAGAGCTTCTCTTTATTGCAAATTGTCAAACACGCTTGAGTAGAATAAAGGTATTTCGAAGGGGAAAACGAAATCGTAAAGAAGGAGAAAGAAGGAAAAAGATGGAAAAGGGAAAAACGGAAGGTCAAGGAAGAGAAAAAGCGCAGAGAAGTGGATCGCGCGGTTTTCATCTGCGAAATTAAGGAGGAATCTGCCGGTAGTAAGAAAGTCCGTGCTAATTAAGGCTGTTTCTTCGAAGATTCCCCTCTCATCCTCCCCCGGTCTCGGCTTTTAAATAAATTATACCGAGTTAAAAGCCTCTTCGCACTTCCTCAGATAATCCGCGGAGCCGTTTCGCTCACCAAAGTTATACCCGTGGGAGAAATCTCGGTGGTGGAAAACGACCAGCGTTCTTTCCCCCGCTCATAGATATGCCGCGGGGCTATAATGTACCCGAATGATCTAGCAGCAGGAATACTTTCTGCCGCAATTATGTTGTAAAGCAAATAAAATGCTCATCCAATCCTTCTCATCGCTCGGCTCTTTATGAAAATGCAATTAGCTCTCGACGAGCCAAATTCAATTGCTTTCGCTAATCTTTCTTACTCAATAAAGATTCGTTTATCGAAATCATCATCAAATCGGCACAAACACTCGAAATTCTTCTTAATTCTTAATACTATTTTTTGGATAATAGAATTTTATCAAGAGAAAACAGAATGTCTATTTAAATCTTATGAAAAGGAATCCCTGATTTTCCAGATATTGTTGTTTAAAACTCCAGATAAAAAGAAAATTTTCAAGATTTTTTTATGCAATTTTCGAAAATAAGTTTTTTAATTGTATATGTTTTCTAATTTTTTTCATTTATACGAAGAAGAATTGCAGTGATTCTTAAGTTTCAAGTGCTAGGTTTGCAAATGTACTGAAAAAAATTGAATAGCTTTTGTAAGATAAACATTGTTCATTTGCGTAAAATAACATTTTCATTTTTTTATCATTAAAGATTACAAAATATGTATTAATTTTTCCATGTATAAAAACAATCCCTGAGAATTCCAGATTTGTCACATTTCTCCAGCAATAGACATACTGAAGATAACTAAACGAGAAATTCATAATAAGAGCTACAAAGCTATGCCGATCCGACGACGAAAATTCCTCAGCATCATAGGAAACATTGGTTAAGGTTAAAAGCTCTAAACATCCCTCTGGCTTTTCAGGATTTCGAATTCTTTGTCTTTTGTAGATGCCGTAGACCTACAACGAGTCGTCGTTAACGACATTGTTCTCACGGTACTCCCGACGCGCTAAGAACGACGCCTTCGAGTTAAGTAGATGTTTCTCGGGACGTCGGGTGCATTTTTAAATAATTCGATGCAAAGCAGCCGAGAAAAGGCGTGAATTTCCCCCGAGGGGCTCCCCCGAGAAGCAGGGGCAGGGGGAGGGAGGACAGGGCATGGCAGGGAGAAAGAACGAATGGAATTTCCGTGGGATTCGCTCGTCCTCGCGGCAGACGTGGCTGGAAAGCGCGAGCGATTCGAAGCGACTTTTACAACTTAATTTTTGCGTATTTGCGAGCTGCGAAGACGACGACGACGGGCTGCTGCTGGCTTTGCGGAAGAAAAGTAAATTTTCCGACACGTTTGCTCGCGCACATGCGTTGGGTTCGTAAGCTACAATTTACCGTTACCGGATTTAAGTCGGAGAATTTTATTAATTTATTACTTGTCCCAATATTTCTCTCTTATTTTGATTATAAATCAAAATAAAAATCGCATTGAACAGTTTAAATTAAATTTCTCGTTATATGTTAACGTGTTAACGAAGATATCTAGAAATTGAAAATGCGATTGATAATTGAGTAATATAAAATTTTCGAGGCAAAAATGATTTGAAAGAATAATCAAAGAATTCGCGGAAAGGAAAAGAAACAGTGCCGAACATTCTGTATCGAAAATTTCTACATTACTTTGTCAATAAGGCATTGCTCTTTTCTGTTATAATTTATTAGGTTTATTTGGATCTTGTACTTTCTAGAATATACAATATATTACAAGTCTTTCCCGCGCGGTATCTAAATGTAGAGAGGCTTCTACGGGCTGACTACCAAGTAGTGAAGATAAATGCTAAGTCAGACTATAAGATATCACTCGATAGATGTACCATGACTTACCAATATCGATATCACTGTCTTTGGATTTGAATACTTATCGGAATGTAGCGATACAAAGTATAACATAAAAAGAGAAAAATAAATTAATTAGATTAAAAAAAAAAATATATTTCAGCATATAATTTTTTAGATATCATAGTAAATGATTAAAATTATCTACAATATGAATGTATAAATATATTTTTTAAGCACGAGAGTATCAAGAAAATATAATCCGTATTTCACATTATTTCTAAATTCCACAATTTGCGAACCGTGAGGGCAGATTGCTTGTACAAGTTACTACTATATAAGACAGTGCGGTTCTCTGAATGGGAGCTGACTATCAAGTAGCAAGGATGGATGCCAGGGCAGACGGTATTAACCATTCCACCTATTGGTATTGGCACGCGGAGAAAATATTGCCGGGTCGAGAATTCGCGAATAAATCTAAATAACCTTCGTATCGGAATACCGCAGTCTTTCGTATCTCTATCCCACGTATCTATTAAAAACAGTAATACTGGGATGATTTTTCTTCCTTATCTAACGAATATATATTGCTGTTTAACAAAATTAAATCAGAAAGAAATGCATATTTATATATTTTATTCTTCAACAAATCTGGATATAATGCAAATCTGGATATAAAATACTCCGATTGGATTTTTATACAATCGTGTAAAGAAAATAGTGCAATATGGCATAATTCGGATCAATGAGACAAATAAATATCTGAAATTGAATACTTCAAAATTTACAAACACATTCCAAAAAACATATTCACAACATATTGCGACAGGATATATTATTCATTTTTTTTCCTCTTACTCTCGAAAATCTGTTGCAAATTGATTGCATATTTTCAAAAATTTAGCCAATCCAATTTCCACATGGTATTACTTATTATTTAACAGCAAAATATTTTGCAAGTAGAGATACATAAATATAAATATAATCTATCCGGTATTTAAGTCAGTGCAATCATTTGTAAGCAAAAAATTATAAAAATACCAATATGCATCTTTCTTCTCGATGCGTAATTTAATTATCTTTACCGCATATTACCTGTAACTCTTTGTTCGAATTCTCTTGCACCGAAGAGAATCCAAAACAACGCACGAATATCTTCAGAAGAGAATCGCAGAGAATGACGACGCAAAGAACAAGTAATCCCAGAAATAAAGGCCACTTCTGCCTTCGTCGCGCACTATCAATCCAGATCCAACATTTCTCCGGGCGCGAAATTTTCCTCGCGATCGTCTTTCTGACCCCTATCGAGATGACCTTCAGGCGACAGGTCCTTGCCACCGAAGCGATTGCCGAAATTCAGAAAATCCGAGCAGGGGCTGCCAGCCTGCGCAGGTTCGGAGAAAGGTTCTCTTTTTCGTCGCTTTTACCGTAATTACTCTCAAAGGTTTTTACTTGGAGCAAGAAGCTATCCGCGACATCGCTCTCCATCGACGGCTGCCGGTGCAATTGTCTCGGTGACATGGTCGTACACTGCTGTAAAGCGTTGTCACAGAGATCCATTGCATTGTTGCTCGTTTCCTGTGCCAAGTATCAGGAGGCATTAAACTCTTATTTAATATTTTTCTGTTCATTAATAATAATCGCTGTTTATAATTGTAAATTTTAATCAACAAATATTGAATGTTATTACATTTCATAGCTGAATAATAAGAAAAGAGAAAAAGAGAAAAGTTAATAATTAATTAAATTATAATTAACTATATATTAACTATAATTAAAACGCAACTATATACAAGTGTACTTACGAATTTAGAATTGTCATCGACAACTTTGACAATATCACCTTCCTCGGTCGTAGTAATAATGCCAGTGCCGAGTTTTTTACCGAGTATCTTCACTTCTTTTCTGCACCCTTCGAACGCGTCGATAGTGTTAGATATGCAATTACTATTTTGCATGGTAGTGTTCTTAAGGAATTGCTCAAAAGGACCGAGAAGTCTATTATCTTGATAATGAGGAGCAACCAATTCGTGACTATGATTCTTCGGCCCTAAGATTTTCACCTCGTTCAGACCGGGAAACATCTTGGGAGGCGGCAAACAAAACTTGTCACTGAAAGGCTATAAAATTCGTCATGTAACAAGAATTATTATCAATCAGAATTACTTAAGCATGATTTTTAGGCAACTTTGTACCTTAATGCATTGATTCCCTGAGTCAAGCATTTTTATGTCCGATTGACCGAACGATATTAAGCCGGTATCACAATCGTCGTCAAAGACCGAGGACAGTCTCATCTTTGAATCATACTCCAAATGATGATCTGTCACAGGTGACACGCCAAGAATGTTTAAATCGTCCGCGAAGCTCTGACTGCTCTTCAGATACGGGAATGTCTCGTTCAATAACGGCAATGGCGGATGGTTCTTCATTAATAGAGACGATAATGAGGATTGAGAGCTAGTAGATAGATTCGAAGAATGACCCAAGATGCTCGTTAGATCTTGCTGACTTGACGGTACGACCATGGCTAAAATCGGCAACCATGACAAAAATTAAACATACATTATTGTTTTTAAAACGAATTTTAATATTATAGTAACTTGATGTAATTTATACATAGTTATATATTTTTTATTATATATTTTTTACATTAATAAGAGTAAAGCAAATTTTTAAATTAGTTACAAATTGTTTAAATTATTAAAAATAATTACACACACACACACACACAATATATA
>JBCAUJ010000061.1:11574687-11620409 GCA_038406275.1 Cataglyphis albicans
TATAATTAATTTAATTATTATTATACTATGCTATTATAAAAATTACATTAAAAATGATAAGTCATTACACGAAGAATGTGCTTCGATGTGTTTTTCTCCTCGATATCCTATATATTTGACAATGAATAAATTCCATTAAATGTGGCGCCATGCAAGTTGATTTTAAAGATTACCGACAAACTTCAGAAGTGTTTAGAGAGGTCGGAATATAGCAATTTTCCATTAGCAATCCATGTTTACGAGATACCGGTGAATAACCCAGAAATATTTATAGTTAGAATACTTGAAAATATCTAATGTAATCCGGGAGATTTGAGAGAATGCGAATTTCATTCGATGATGTGATATCTGCATCGTGGTATCGCCATTTCGAACACCTTTCGTAATATTGTACATGCAGTATTACTCGTGTAATATCTGCTTAGTTATTAAAGTTTGTATAAATTACGATTATTTCCCTCATTGATATGGTGTCCCCCCACAATATAGTTCCTTACATTCGAAGGCTTATACCGATTCAGGATTACTTCACGGAAAACATGGATTCCTAGTTGAAAGTTGCTACATTCCAATCCCTCCATACGCTCCTAAAGTTTGTCAGTAATTTTTGAAATCATCCTGTATATTGATGATTCTTTTGTCTTCAAATCCCGTCGATGCGCATTATTATACGACGGATGAAATCGATATTTATTTATTAATATCTAGTGTGTCGCTATTTATAATTATATAGAGGGAGATCGTTCGCAATGGCATTCGATTTTTATGACGCACAATTTTTTTAATATTTTTCGAAACGGATTATCAAAGCGTCACATATTTATCTTCTTTTCGATAAATCCACACGATATTTTGTTTATTATTATTATTAATTATAAAAAAAAATATATATATATATTTATATAATTTTAGTATTAATCATTATCCGTCATTGTTAATAAAATTGACAATATAAATTTAATAATAAATTAAATTAAATTAACAATAGAAAACTTATAATAAAGATGCAATAAAATTACAAATATAATGGATCACCATACTCTTTTTTTTATGAATTTCAAAATGAAACGTTTTCCTCGGGATACAAAATCGTGAATTACGAGATCCAAGATGGTTCGAGTTCCAAAAATACGACAGTCTCGTTCGATGTTTCTGTGCGCTTACCGTATTATTGAGACACCACGGTTCATTATTTTGTTCCGCTCGCGTCTTATCGATGCAAGTGAGGATTCGACATAAAGGCGAACTACTCTTTCATTTTCATTTTACAATGAATTTTTTTTTTTTTTTTTTATTACGCACTTGACACCTCCACTCATTCAACAAGTGAACAAGGCGGTGAAAACAGAAAGAGCGAATGAATTCCGATCAATTGGAATTGTGCGGCCGACAATTTTCAGAGCCGGATATCATTGAGTCGGTTAGTAAATCTCAATCTCTCTTGTAAAACGAAAGCTGAGAAAGAAGCCGAGAGCGCGCTCGCGGGAACGAGAGAAAAGAGAGAGAGAGAGAGAGAGAGAGAGAGAAAGAGAAAGAGAGAGAGAGAGAAACGCACGCGCAAGATAGCGACGCGACCCGTCGACGGGACGGATGATACTATGCGTCGACGACCGGCGACGCCGTCGCACATGCGCGTCCTGACGCGCCCCTGTTCGTTCACCGATTTCGATTTTAGTCACTCCCGGGTTCGGCTTCGGAGAAAATCGTCTCTCGGTCCTCGTGTAACGCATGGCCACCGCCCGAATTCGTACCGAGCGCAAACGTTAACGATCTCGCCGTTTAGCTATCCGGAACAAGAGCAACGACGAGAAAGGTAGCGCGTGGCTGACGATCTCTGTCCTGTGGACCTTTTTTTAGGATATATATCGTAGGTGAGGATGTAGAGACGGAGAGGCGACGATATAGATAGGGAACGCGCGCGCGCGCGCGCGCGGGCACAGATCTTCGTCTCATTTCTCGCGGTATCGCGACGATTCTATGTGTGGTTACATCCGAAATAACCGATCTCCGATTTAACGCATTCCATTTCGGTTATCTCGACGGATAGACTCGGCGAATAGGAGATTTCGAGAGATAAGGAAGTCGAACGCAAACACGACGACCGCGACGCTTGTTCCGCGACGGGATGGGAAAGGAAAATCGATCGGACATATATACATATATATGTATGCATATATATATATATATATATATATATATATATATTTATGTAGGATTTATACAGGACTCTTGGAATATACTCCGATTTCATTAATAAATATTAAGTTTAATCAAATTCTTGAAGCTAATTGGAAGAAGAGCGCCTAAGATAAATTCTAACACGAAAGCCATTTCTATAAAAACGTTATACGACACGTTTCGTAAGCGCGACAGCGCTGCACAATTCTCTAAATAGAGAAATCTATGTAAAGGAACGGAGGCGCCTGACGTGAATACTCAGAATATGTCGCGCATACTGTAGGTTGACTTCGACACTATAATGCCAGTTTTGCGTGGAATAGTATGTCACCTTTTCAGAGATAGAGATGTCGAAGAACGACATTTTATATCGTGGAATTTGTTTTCTTAAGTTAAATTCCCGCAATATCAACAATCGTTGTTTTTCGATTTTATCATGTTATATTCTAGCCAGTATCGAATTTAAGATATTTTTACAAAAATATATAATTATAGAGCTCTTGAAAGCTGTGCAAAAATACACTACAAAGATAATTAGATTATAAATTATAGAGAAAAAAGAATTTTTTTCGAGTTTTAACAAGGAAAATCATCCTGTTCACATGCGACCATTATCAGACACGCTATGCAAGCACTAACATAGTCTCATACGTGAATGCGCTAATCGTTTCTACATTACTTCGTAACGACCGTCCTCCGTAGCACGCACGAATTGTATTCCACCTTGCGCAGCCAGCTCCAGCAACTCGTTACACTCGTCCATTGACGGAGTTGAGTTCGCGCTGTTTTGACGGACCACCTCGTCGGAATGAAGCTCGGAGAGAGAGAATTGCGAGTCTAACGCTGTTACTAAATCATCTGGCAACAATACGAAGATAAAGAGAAACGCTTTGATGAAAACATCTGGTTTTATAGGATTGACAAGAAGAGCTTACCTTGCTCCTGTTCTGCTCCGGGAGGCTCGATGACGAAGCTGGATTTGCCATCGGTTTCGATATTCTGTATCACTGTGGCAACTACTGGTACTTTTACCTGAACAGCCTTGTTGCCATCAGCATCCGAAGACTCGGTAGAATTCGAAGTTATCTTCCCCGCCATTCGTAGATCTTCGGCAGTCGCAGGTGTAAGTATCTATACATAAACAGTACATAATTATTAAACAATATCTCTAATTCTCTCAACTAATTAAATATTAATATTAATTAATATACTTTGAAATTATTATTGATTCTCATTATGTCGAGCATGCTTATAAAAGCTGTCGGAATTACCAACAACAAGATAAACGAAACAAGTATATCCGCAAAACATCGAATTTCTCTGCTTACTATAATATTGGATATATAACTTTTAATAAACTTCTCTTGCGAAGTCAACTAAAAGTCGAGATTCTCATCAATGTATTAGTATATAAAAATAATAAGTACTCTAACGAGAGTATATATATAATAAAAACTTTTAAATTAACGTTATTATAACTTTTCAAAATTTTTGTATTTTACGATTATACATATAAATTTATTATTTGATTTATATCTGAAAATTTCATATTTTATATTTTTCGCTAAAATCAATAAGTACAAATATAAAATATAGATAAAATTATAGGACAATTAAAATAAATTAATTATATATGTCAGAATTTCCATAAATATACATACTTACATGCTTATTACTTGCAGTAGGTAAAACTTTAACAAGTACTGGTATACCCTTAATGGGTCTATAAAGAGCAAAGGGAGTCTGGCCTTGAAGTAATGCAATCTCCATCGCTTTTGTTTCGATTTTGTCTATCACAATGCTGTCTATTAAGTCCGACTATCGTAAAACAAGATTACACAAAACTAATTACATAATCCATAATACTCATTATATTTATCACAAATCAAATACAAATATATACTAACTGAGGCAAAATAATCCTTCTCTTTGCTTTCGCTCGTTTGATTTCGATCGCCATTGAACAATTGTATGATCCTAACGTTCTTGCTGAAAATGCATAATTACATATCACGCGCTGAAATATCTATAATTAAATCAACTCTGCATTATGTGAAATAATAATCGAATATATATAAGCACTCTGATTGTCTCTCCAACCTGTGTGATAGATAAATTAATAAAAAGAAAAATCAATAGAAAAATTTATCTTATAAAATTTTAACTAATTCCTTTTATTCGTCTATTTTTGCAGAATCTTCCCTCTTATCCAATATAAAAATATCAACAATAGTATATAACAGATTTGATTTTTTAATTAGGAATTTTATTCCTTATTCTTCTCGTATTCTATAAAATTTATATAAAATAACTGATAAATTTCAACGATTTTTCAGATTGTTTAAATATTTATTCTTGGTTACGCATTATAAGTCGCGACTAACTTCATGTGGTCTCTTTACATACCTTTTTGTGGTACTGGGTTCGTTTACGGCGGATTGCGCGTTGCTCGTGCTTCGATATTTTATACCGTGCTTGTACTCTTCGTGCGATCGCAAGGCGAATCTACGCGGAAATTCCTTTCCGCAGACTCCGCATGAATATTGCATCTTGTCGGCGTGTGCGTGCGCTTTCACCTTATGACAGACCAAATTTGACATCTGATTGAAACCTTTGCCGCAGAGTTCGCATTTGTACGGCCGCTCGTTCGTATGCGTGAATACGTGATTACGCAGATTGCCTAATGTTAATAAAAAAACTAATGTTAATTTCCGGATTTTTCAAGTTGACAGATAAACGCGTTTCACATCAATTTGTGCAATAAAGCACAATGAAAGGAATAATTGAGTCAATGTGACGAACAAGTATTAATAAATCTAGAGGAAAAAAAATGAAACAAAGTAAATTTTACAAAACTATAAATTTTTTCAGAAGGAATTTAGGTTTGCTGGAAATGATAGATCATTGCCTAATTAATACGTGTTATATACCCTTTTGATGAAATCCTTTACCGCACACGTGACACTTGTGCGGCTTGTGTTCGGAATGCGTTTTTCGATGAGAAATTAATGTAGACACCCTGAAATTTGAATTACTTCGAAATGTCAATTAACCGATATAACTCGATTTTAAAAATATTAATTTTTTTTATGTGCTATGTAAGATTTTATGCATTTAAATATGAAATTCAAATCTAAAAATGATAATTTCCGACCTATTAAACGTTTTCTTGCAGAATTCGCATACGTAGGGTCTAGCATCGCTATGTATAGCCTTGTGCTGACTCAATGTTGACAATTGGCGGAAAGCCTTGCCGCAAGCCTCGCATTTAAAATTTCTCTCATCAGTGTGAGTCGGCAAGTGTCTCATCAGGGTATACTGGTGACGGAACTCTTTTGAACCTGATTCGAATATTAAACATAAAAGTTTCTTATAACGAAAACAAGTCTCAGTGGCAACATTAAAAAGTAATTACTCGCTACGCTGAAATCGAGAATTCGAAATGATATCTCACAAAAAAAATATATTAAACTTGACAATTTTATTTCAGTTTTATGTCCAAATATATGATTCTTTTCTTTTTATAATTATTAATTAAAATTACATATATATATATATATATATATATATGTAATTAATAATTAATAATTATAAAAATTACATCTATATATATATATATATATATATATATATATATATATATATATTACTTTCTTCGTATAAAAATATTATTATTCTATTAATTAAATTTAAGAAATATTACATTAGAAAAAATTTACATACAAATGCCGCATTCCCAGATTTTGAGAGTTTTTCCGTCGCGTTTTAGATATTTTACAAAATGTAGTCTGGATCGCGGATCATCCTTATCAATAAGTCGCGTTGTCGTGGACGAAGGTCCTTCAGCAACAGGATGTGAATATACAACTACATTCTCGTCTGGCGTATTAACGCTCTGTTCGAGAATCTGAAAGATCAGAAATTGGGATTTTAACGAAAATACCAATGAGATGCGAAAAACAGAGGAAATTTATCAGTCACGATAAAGAATACTACGATTACGTTGTAAGATTAAATTGCATATAAAACTATACTTGTTGCAATTTTGAAAAAAACGCAACGCAAGAATGTTGCGCAAAAATGCAGTTTCCAACAATACTTCCATAATTATGTCACATCGATGTAGATAGGCAAATCCTTGGTACATAAAACTATAAAAATCGTATGCAAATGAAATTCTTCGAAGTAAGAAGAAAGGGGGCGAACTCTAGATAAGATGAAATATTTCATGTAAACTGCTGCTGTAATGATATACACTCGCTTTCGGCAAACAACTTGCCCCGTGCTAATAGTTTGACAAATATTTAAGATACCTCACTTTGGCACTTACTTTATACCTTAACGCGTCCTTGCCAAGGAGTTTCGTGACAGTGCCGTCGATATTGATCACTTCGGAATCTATGGCTGCATCCAGGTCCATGCAGTCATCCTTGAAAGTGATTTTACATGATCGCAAATCATTCTCATTGATAAAACTTTCGCAGCGATTAATTACTTGGATCAATTGCTGATCGGCTATGGATCCTAATCCCGACACACCCGGTGTATCGCCGCTCCTCGAGTCCGGGCCCGACTCTTCTTTTACGTAAACCTCGTAAACGCTAAGTCGCCGCATTGGAGTTTCACAAATTAAGAGGATTAGTAAGAGAATTGCAACAAACGCGCAACGCGCACGTGAGATTATATAACAAATTTTATAATTAACATTTCTTTTCATAAACATAAAAATTTATTCAAGAGAAACTGCATGTGTGTGTTAATATTACATCCCTGTAGATATAAAAAGTATGATATTACATAAAATTTATACAAGAAGAAAATGATTTACATTCGTGCTTATGCTGGCTAGAGCGAACAATGAGTGAGCTCACCTGATAACTTCGTCCGGAATAGGACGAGGAAATTGCACCTGCGGATCGTCATACTGAGTTTCCCCTACGAAATCGAAAAGTAATTTTCGTTTATGGAAAAATTGTGTGTTGTCTTATCTTAAAGTTAATTATATATATACTACGGTACGCGTTCTTTGCCGTAGAGATACCAAGAATTATATATCAAGAATTATACTTCATCCCTGATAAATATATTTAATATTTTGCAACTACATAGATTTACTCTCTTCTCAAACATGCATTTAATTATTTTTACAATCTACGCAATTTGTATCTTTCTGATGATGAAACATTTTTTTCTTTAAATTTTCTATCTTTATCATTATTATGGATTCATCAATCAAATTTTGCGTTTTGATAAGATGAAAATATTACGAACTTCTCATCTCAATATCCACAGGATATTTATTTGCTCGGAAAGAAATATCTGTGCGATATATTATTGTTTGTGAAAGTTCGATCGAAAACTTTCCACTGATCTAAACTCCTTGAGGGGGGAGGTACCATTGTTTTAGTAACCCAACCGGCTAATCAACAGTTAGCATCTCCAGACGAGATAACACGACGCTCGCCATCGATACATGCACGCACGTACGCAACGTTACATAATTTCAATTTACGCATTCTTTATAATAATATATATCATATCGTTTTATCGAAACAATCACAAATATAATATCATAGAGAGAAAGAGTTTTATCAAAATATTTAGAGATCTATTTAAATATTTATAGTTAATGTAATAGATCTAATAATATATCTAATCCTATAAAATTTTTCTTAAATTTATAATCTATTTATTGTACATCTCCTTAATTTATATATTACTGTCAAATCTTTTTTTTTTTCTGTTTCGGAGTAATTTACTTTAACATGAAAGATGTATGTATGTATATACATATACATATATATATATATATATATATATATATTTTTTTTTTTTTTTTCCTCTTGATTATTAGGCATAGCCACATACGCGAATGATAAAAAATGCTACGGTCAATGTCAAAAAAGGTGTACTGTAAAGGTTGGTGCTGGTAGCACCGATGACTCCGAAAATCCAGGAGTCATGCTCGCGTAACGTACGATGCACAATAAATTTTTACAGAGGGACAGACGGCGACGGCTTGTATTTGATATCTTTATTCACCGGATCTATTTGTACAGATCGAGACGCACGATAACCGATCCTCCCGAGGTGTCACGATGCATCGCGACTCGCTGCTCTCGGATTTCGGCTTTTTTTGTCTCGGCGTTAAATAAACGAAAGCCGCCATTATCAGAGCTCATTTTTCACGGCGCGACGCGTGCGATCGCTCCCGCTCGCGGATCATCATTCGCGGCTCGTCGACGGTGATTTTTACTCACAATTGTAGCCCTGCAGCAAGTTGCCCTGCGACATTCTCTCGCATCGATCTCGTCCTGCGCCCGTTATATAGATCGGATCCTGGCCGGTTCTCGTCCGTCAATGTCATTGGCATTGACCTACTCCGCCGGATAATTCCAGCAATCGGGCGATTCTGGACGCTACACGAGCGCCGTCTATCGAGCGATCTAGGGATCCAATACTCGGCAGGAGCGTGTCCTTTTGACCGCAAGTCTTCTCTCCTCACGGAAGAACCTCGTGACTCGCCGATCCCATTTGCTCTTGGCGAACGCGAAGCAGCAGATGAATCATAGAATTAAATAATTGAATAATTGAATATATAAATAGAGATATGTTTATGAAACATGGATAAGGAATCTGACAAGATTTATATTATAAAAATTCTGATAAATAGATGTAAATTCTGATAAATAGATGTAAATTGGAACATCTTCAATTATAAAAAATAAGAAAATGCAAATGTATATAATTTTGGAAATTTGTAATAAAAAGCGTATTGAAATATCTCTGAATGATTAATTCTAAATATCTTATAAATAGATATAAATATTTAAAAAATAGAGCACCTTCAATTAAAATATTTAAAAAATGCAAATGCATACAGTTCTTGAAATTTATAATAAAAAGCGTATTGAAACGTTCGTAAATAATTAATTCTGAAAATCTATGATAGTTCTTTTTTCGAGTTTTTCAGATTGCCCAAAGTTCACAATTACGCTCATCTCTTTCATCGCGAAGTTAAGCTCCTGTATTTGCGCGTGCAGCATTAATATGCTGGGAAACATCTGGATTCCATTCGATGGACGGCGAACTAACGGAAACCATCTTGAGACCCGAAGACCGGAGAGCTACCCTCCTCCTGTTTTCGAATTCCGGTCAGGTATGTCGGCAGCGGCGCTTTCCACCTACCGACATAGACCCCGCCATACTTGCCCGACTCAATTATGACTTGCTACTTCTTGTTTTAGCCGCTGTTTAAGTTACTTCCCGGATCTTCCCTCTCCTACCCTGTCTGCCTGCCTGCATCCTTACTCGAATCAGCCGAGTCACCCGTCAGTCTGTTCTCTCGCAAATGCTGAGAAACGCAGTTTTCCTATACATATAGATATAGACATCCTCTGCTGCCGGATAAGACGTTTGAAACGTAACAATTAAAAGCATCTCGGACAATTCTAGCTGTAAAAGAAAATATTTCAAGTTTTAAGAAAAAGCTAAGCTTTAAGAAAAAAAAGATATTTGGTTGCATATTCTTAATTAAGACAAGGCATATTTATTTTAATATTTGTTTTAATCGCGCTTGCTACATATTTACGTAATATATTAGTTCTTGTTAATTTGCTGCGTTTACGTTTAAATTTTTCTTGTAAGGTGATGATCAATTAATATGCAACTTTCAACTTACATATAAACGTTTAATATCAACTGCAAAATTGCATTATCTGTTGCTCACACCTGCTAGTATTTCTACAAATTTATACAAAATCTCCTTCACCTTTTTTCTCCAGCGTGTGTACTCTTTCACAGGAAAAACTAAACTTGCTATGCATTACGTCATCCGACGTATTATTCAGTGAATGCATAGCGCTTACCATAGCGATTCCCAGGCAGTGAAAAGAAATGCTCGCAAAGTATGCGCGAGTCGACGTATCCACGCCGATGTTTGCCAGCTACTTGCAAACTATTGAGGAAGTTGACGACAATTCTCGCTGGATGTTCTTACTGCAAAACTTGGTCTCGTCGACTCTTGCCTGTGCCTGAACAATGCCTGAACAAAGCGCGCTTCTCTCTTAATAACGCTGTGAAGCTGCGGGAAGAAGCCCTCCGGTGATGTCAGAAATTAGACATTTCTGAAATACATATGCGATTAATTTCGATATACGATATTCCGATTGAAATTTCCGATCGAAATGTTTAAATCTCGGATAAAATTCGATTACATTGTACACGAAATACAAATACAAATTCGCAAAACTGATTATGGAGTTCAATGCAACAGTGGCTTTCAACTCGCTTTTCAAACGAACGGTAAAAGCAAATCTAAACCCGATTTTAGAAATAACTTTAAGTTAATTTAACAACTTTAGGATTTATTTTTGCAAGTTTTTGGGAAAATGGGTCAAACTATTGTTATCACTGTGTAAAATCTTTCGTTTTCGAACGGTGCACTCAAAGGAACATCTTTGCTACTTAAAGCAGACTTTTCGGTTTAAGATTTTTTCTTTGCGCACAAAATGTACGTCGTATTCAGAAGAATAAGTCAGTATTTTATGCGAAATTATTTTTATCCTTTTCATCCAATATATTCACAAATTTTCTCTCTCCAGGTTCTCGATCAAAATTTTTCGCAGGACGGAAAAATTTTAAATGAAAGCTCATTAGAATGCCGAAAGAATTGTTTTCTCGGGGAACGTTTGATTTACCTCATCAGCGAGTTCTTAACTTCGGTGTGGGGTTTGAATAGCGGTCGGGTGCTCGAACGTAATGCTTTCACAAACTCGACTCGGTGAGTGGCTGTAGAAAGGTGTGAGAATTTGCGCGAGAGAAAGAGAGAGAAAGAGAAAGATAAAGAACGATAGAGAGAGAGAAAAGGGAAAGAGGATGGCGGATGGAGGGATGGGGTTGCGAGGTGGAAAAGAGAAGGAGCGCGGGAAGCTCACGGCGGCGTAGGGTAGCAATTTGATTTTGCAACCTAGATAAAGAAAGCTTTCTTCCTCGTTATTGGTTACTACGAGTTCCAACCTCCCTCGCTCCTTAAACTTGAAAGAATTTCTCGCTATGCGATAGAATAGTCATGATGACATCGGCGTGAACTTACAACACGATATATACGCACGTGCGGCGTAAATTACAGATATGGCACCAAGCACCAAGTCATGTGATCGTGTAGCATAGATAGTCAGTGCTATCAAATTCATTCGTGAAATTGATAGTCTTGTGGTATGACCTGTCTGTACAAAGCTAAATCATTTCCAAGGATACATCTAAGAAATGGAACATCAAAGATACAGTAATACTTTCTTCTTGTTATTTTTATGTCACATTTTATCTCCAGATGTTCAGTTATAACATTCACTTAAAAATTTTAATACTTTAATCAATTCTTTGAAAATAATCTTATTTTTTTTTCCCCAAATTTTCGCCAAAATGAAACTCATCCCAAAACAACACGTACAGTTCGAACATATTCAAGATTGTTGAGATAAGAATTTGCAATCGTCAATATAACGGGCATATGTACCAGCCAAGGTCGTTCTTGTGCGAAATACGCGGACATGGGAGAAAGTCCCCAGACTATACTCCCTTTCGCCGATAGTGCCGATAGAGTCGGCCAACCCAAAAACAAAGCCGTAACTCGATAGAGATGTCATCGTGACATCAAGAAACTCAGAGTGACAAGAATAGGGTGACTCGCGAGAAGCAGCAGAGCCGCTCTATCGTCACCGAGCCTCCCCTTCGCTCTTCTCTTCCTATCTTCTGTCCGCCGAACCCCGCGCGTTCCTGGCACCTCACAAAGATCTCGACGACGACAACGACGACGCTCGTCTTCTGGACGACCACGAACTGTCCAACTGTCCAAGTACCCATTTTCGCGCGGACCGGCGGGACACCTCCATCTCGCTCTACTATCGCGAATAATATCTCTCCGAGATACCGACAGACACATCTCGCCAGCGAGTCCTGACAAATTTGTAACCGCGGACACCCTCCTCCCCGCCTTCTCCTATATCATTTGAATTTACCCTACCAGAACGTGCCACACATATCTTGAGATGGGCGAATCGTCCAAAGAATAGGGATCTTCTCGGCTTCGATCGTATTGTATTCGTCCGTCATTTCTTACGTAACGATGCGGAAAGGTACTTTCCTTAAGGACGTTACTCGGGTCCTCATCCGTGGATTCAATTATGATACGTAGTGGTGCTCGAAATGGAGGTAGGAAGATCGCGATACATCTGAGCTGGATAAAAGGCAAAAAGAAAGATAAGATAAGAAACATAAGATGCGACAACATTTTCGCTAGAGAGATGATAATATTGAGGATTCAATAGAGAAAATTGCGATGAATGAATTGCAGCAGAGAACCTTATGTATGCAACTACAGCGGGAGAATGCATAGACTTTTATACGAGTTCTACGAGTCGCAGAAAAATTAATTTTCTTAATGGTCGCGCGAGTGCATGTGTATGTGTGATTTCGTTTTTATTTATTAATTTTCTTAATGGCATAATCTTCAATTTACATCCGATTGCTATCGTTTCTTCCGGGGGATCAATTCGCTAGGAGCAGGGGACGCGAAGCACATCCCCTTTAACGGGGCCGGCTGTAAAAAATTAATTTTCTTAATGCAACACCATCTGCGAAATGGGGTGAGTGCCGAGATTGCGAAATAATTAGTGTTTCCTTGGTTGGCGCCTGGGAACTGAAACCTCCAGGAAAATTCTCTCGGTATTAAGGTTTGATTGTATAAGTTTTCATGGCTTATTGCCTGGAATATTATATGTATTGTACTGCGCGAAAGAGAGAAAGAGAGAGAGAGAGAGAGAGAGAGAGAGAGAGAGAGAGAGTACTTCGCAGGTGTATAACGTGCATTCGTATGTAAAATTGCGATACTTTTGTGAAAATTGTAATTTTTATTTAGGATCGCTCAAGAAGAGTCAAAATTTGATGTTAATTAAATAATATCCATCGCGCAAATTAATTATACTGCAAATTAACTATACACTGCACAAAATTTTTTTTCTTTCCTTTACAATATATATTTTTTCGATAATAGTTTACAAAGTTCTTATTTTTTTCACAATTGTAATATTTTATTTATTATATATATATATATATATATATATATATATATTTATTTATTTAAAATATCAATTTTTCTTTTATATTTTTTCAAATTGTTATTAATTATATCTGACATTAATTATTTTCGTTCGCAAAAGAATTAATTGCTACATTTTTGTATTTTTTTTCTCACCACACAAATATTTGGCACAAATATTTCTATATATTGATGTTAATGATTGTTGCAATCATATCGATAATAATATCAGAAAAAAATACAGATAAAACAGATATAAATATCAATGCAGCGATAAATATTATCTTCTTTTTGCACAGATAATAATTTAATATCGTTCGGTTTCTTAAATCGCATCTATATGTTAGAAGCGAATGTTTGAAAGTTTCTTCAAGGTTGAAAGACGTGTTTTACATTTCAGTACCATTAAGAAAATGAAATTTGCAATTCAGATAGGCAAGATACTTCTCCTATTTGCATTGACATTACCAACTTTTTCAGGAGGAAACTTGAAACGCATCCTATAACATACTCGTTATTCGAATATTAGTGGACTAATCGTTTAATAATCACGAAGAAGAAAGACGTAGGTACTGTCAATGGATGTCGTCCTCAAGATCATCACAAGGTAACCTTCACACAAATTTAATACTCAGATCCATCCTCGTGCAAAAGTAATGCATGCAAAGTTCGTCGTCAGAGGGGCTCACTCTTTTTACGTATCTTGGATCTTTTTTTTTTCAAGATTATTTTGGATGAGTCAATCAGAATCGAGAGTTCTGTCAACGAGGAATCGTAAGTCTTCGGAAAACGGAGAATAGGGCGAGGAAGAGCAACGGCGACCGATAGAAGAAACGGCGTCCTCCCTCCGGCAATCTCGTGTCGCGACGTCGTAACTGCCTCGGACTCGTTCTATAGGTCCGTAACCGTTTCGGAATCTGGGAGATGGGCGAGAAGGGTGATGGTTGGCACGAAGTACGGATACAGCGTAAATTGTTAAGGCGAGACCTTGCCTAGTTATAAATTAGGAAAGAGGCAATCTCGCCCGGGCTGGATGTTTTCCCGCATTTTCCGCGCCCTCCTCGCGCGCTTGCCGCCCTGTCTCTTTGTACGAGGCTTTAGTACCGGTCATAAAAAAAGGAGGAAGCAAGTCGTCTCGGAAATCCAGCTGAAATTAAGCCCCATCGTATGGTTCCTTAAAAAAAGGAGAGAAAGAGAGATAGAGAGAGAGAGAGAGAGAGAGAGAGAGGTGCTGAAGAAGGAAGAATGGAAACAGTGCGCGGTATTTTCCTCGCTTTCTTACCCTAATCACAGTTAGGCTACCCTTGCTGTCTTTCGTGAGATTGCGTCGCATTTGTGCGACAGTATCGCGACGAAACCTTGTCCTTTGTGATGGAAAGCGGTTTAAGGACGAGACCGATCCGCTCACAGAAAGACAGTCGGAGACATGTTCTCTGTAACTACGAATGTCCCCAAGATTCTATAAGAGAACATCCACACACAAAGACACTACTGTTAATTATAAAACAAATAGTTATATGTTTACTAAGCTATTTATATAGCTCTATAATTCCTTATATAATCACAAACGAATGCAAATATCTTTGCTCGATGTATTCGAATCTTATCTTTCTCAGTTTTTAGATGGAGCTTATTTTCTTAAATGGAATTAATAATAATAATTATAAACTTAAGCATATTTGTGAAAGCACTGTTTATCAATGTTTTCACAAGTGTAATCATGCAATTATAGCATTGCATTAAAATCTTATTGAGAGAAATCGGTTAATGATAGTGTTTGATTTTTCCGTGAAATTTTACCATTAGCAGTTAGTGAAACATAAGACGAAAGATCGAAGAGTGATGATTTTCACTAAAGATTAATGAAATACTCATTAAATAATTGACACGTTTTTGTTAATTTAGGTTGAGTTTCTTAAAAATTCTTTAAATATTTATAAAAATTGAATATTTCTATTCCCTCACACATATTCATATTCATTAACAGAAAAGTTTATAAATATTCACATAATAAAGAAATTGTGTATAATATACAGATGGAAAAAATAATATTCTATTTTTAAAAACAGAAATTTAAATCATAGATGAAGAAATGAATCATTTTCGATGAACGACACGTATGCAATTATAAAACGGAATGAGAAAAGATAATTTATCAAACGTATCAGACAAGAAATCTGATATTTATGAATTAAAAACGAGATTTTTAATATATTGCAGCGATTTCTTTTTTATCTAATTCTATCAGATTCTTTTTATTAGATTTTCGGGATATATCTCTGATCTGTACGTGTAATCTCTGGTTTGCGTTTTTTTTTATTTTTTTTTATTTTTTCCGAAACGAGCTCGCGAAGCGCGGAGGAGCAAGAGTATCACGCGAACATTCCGTATCCCCGTCGAACGTGCCCTTTGTTCAATTCGGATAATATGAGAGTGTCAGATTTCAATCTCTCGATATGCGAGAGAGGTACGGCGGAAAAGAGCGTGTGAGCGGCTCCTTTTTAATATCTCTAATATTTCCAGTCAATATTCCCCATTTATTCCCGATCCATCACTTGTCTGACGTGTAACCGGATGCCCACCCCCTGCCTTTCCTCCCGCCCTTTCCGCGAGTCAATCCGATATAGAGAGCGGAGTTCGAATTTCCCGCTGTAAGGCGATCCGCCGTAAGTTGAGAGCAGAAGCGAATGTTTTCTTTCCAGATGGAAAATAACCAGTATACCGCATTTCCCGGACGGCGCACGTACGTGTGTGTATCGTGTACCATATCCCCCTGATATGGAAAAATAATTTCATCTCTCGTAATTTCCTGCGGCAAAGAGTTCGTTTCAAGGATACCAGCAATACTTCCCAAGGTCCGACCTCGTCGCGTGAATGGCTATCCACTCTAAATATGCGAGTTTCTCGGCAACAGAATTATCCTTTTTTCCACATTTTCTTTTTAATTAAAATAGAATATATAAACATTATGTAAAAAAAAAAAAAGTTTATCATATCTTTATTTTACACTTCACAGACTTTTGAATTAACTTAAACAAGGTTCACAGGAACTATCAATTAAACGTTAAAACGAAAAGGAAAAAAATGTGGATCTCCGTAAAAGTGAGCTTACATTCTCATTCAAACTCGTCGATTCGCATCTCGAATGAAAACGATAAAAAGAGAGGATGAGAACTGTCGCAGTCGCCTCCACGGAAGGCATCTCCGATTCTATCCAGTGGTTACGCCCAGAGCTAGTCAGGCTCGGCAGTGGGTTGGCCCGATTAGGATCAGATCTGGAAACGAGCCTCTGGTTAACCGGCTCACGCGCGTCGCTCTCCTCGCAAAAACGATCGCGTCCAGCGTCTCCGATCTGTACCTGGAAATGTAGCCTTTCCGGTCTACGTGTCGACGTCTCGGAACGATCGTCGCGAGCATCGACGATTATCCGATGAAAATTTCACCCGGAAAGACGATCGCGCGTTCTGATCCACGCGAAGAACACAGCCTCCAGTTTGACTGCAATCGACGGGCAATGCCGTTATCTAAAAATTAAAAATAACTGTTGACAATATTTTAATAAATTAAATGGCAGATTTGTTGTCTTAATTAAATGTCTTATTTTAATATATTTCTAAAAAATTTTAATGTTTTCTTTTCTGATTTATATCCGTCAAGACGATATGAAAAAAGCTTATTCTCGAATTATTCATATAGGATCTTCCAACCCCGCTCGTATGCTAACATTTATTAACATTATCGGATGAATCATTTTTCATCCGGTACATTTATCCTTCGATATCTGCGTTTGCTGATCTAAAAGCGTGGTTGGCTTTGCCAACATACATTTAATGCGGAAAAATATATTTACCCACCATTGTTGCTCTTTTTCAATGTAATATCTTAAGAGTGTATGCGAAACGGGAATACAAAACGCAATTTATTTTCGGCGAAGCAATAGAAGGGTCGGCACGAAACAAGGCGCGGGCCATTTCCTGCCAGCCCGGTAATCGACTCCAAGTGATTGGATATGGATTATAATGGAAGTTAGACTTAATGCCGATGTACTCCACCCTCAAGCATTCGCGGCGATATCTCTCGTAATTCTCGAACGCAGATTGAGAATTGATTGTCTCGACAGGACGCACTCAGTCGTTACGTCTGAAGGCAAAAATATATTTTGTCGTTATAAAAAAATGTTTTAAAATTATCTATAATTTAAAGAAAAACGCATTTCAATTACAATATTGAATGCTCCTATTTCCATATCTCTATATTGATCAACATATGTGAAACATTAATGTAGCAAGAGAAATCTCAATGGATCATCCGCTTAAAATTTTATTTTAATTTAAGTAACTTTTATCCCCGATTTTTTTTAGATATCAATATGTAGATATACAACACATACACGCATAGAATCTATTATCGTTATCATTATCATAAAAAGCGTGATATTAATTATTTGCCATCTTATCGTCAGTCAAATTCGTCTGAAATTTATCAAATTTGCCAAATTACTCTGATTCTCGGTTGACTCTCAGGCCATTGACTTCCGTTCTGCCAACGGCAGACAGAAGTGTTGGCTAAATTAGGCGTAACGACCGCGAAACATGCGCGCGTATTTGTGTATTTGCAAAACTAATCCATTCCACTTGCCTTGGCAGGTACCGTGAGACGTCCTGAATCGTTTCAGCGTTTCAAGCGAACGAGTGAGCGAACGAATGAACGAAGGAAGGAACGAACGAATGAGCGAGCGAGCGAGCGCAAGGAGTTTCCAATCTGGCCGCTGTCGTTTCCGGGAGAATTATGTGTTCCCTCTTGCTTAGAGGAAAGGTAATTAGTCCGGTCTGTTGAACGTTAATGCGATTATTTTACGTAAACGCCCTTTGTAGGAAGTTGTAATTGGATGAAGCCCCGTTTTACGTTTGATTTGCAATTTTACCTCTGTTTGAGCGTACGCATTATGCGACGTTACACACCGATTAACGCGACATTCTTACGCTTCGTGTCGTAGTGGAAACGTCGGCAGAATGATGAAAGATAATGACTAATGCAAGTCGCGAGAAAGATAGAAAATAGGCTAAATTAATAATATATTTCTAACATGATACAATTAAGTGTATTAATTTGGAAAAGATTTCTTTTCCATCGAGTTTTATTTTAAACGAGGTCACTGATTTAAGCTTCTAAAAAAAAAGTAATTGGACATTTTTTTTTTTTTTTTTTTTTTTTTATAAATCCAAGAGGTATATTGAAAAGATAATAACGGCTATTAGTAATGCGAGTTGCCAGATTTGTAAAATAGGGCAAATTAATTATATATTTCTAATATGATCCCTTCAAGTGTGTTTAAGTTGACATTAAGTTAACTTTAAGTTGACACAAAAAAGACTTTTTTTTCTATCGAGTTTTGAGTTTTATTTTATATATAAGGTCACTGATTTAAGCTTTTAAAAAAGTGGCATTTTTTTCATAAATACAAAAAATGTATTAAGAAGCTAATAACAATTTATTGATTGATAGATCCCAAAATAATTTTTTATTCCCAACTTTACCTGACGGATAAAATATTTCGCATCAATTTAATGATATTAAAACTAACATTATCTCTTTTATCATAGAATCATATTGAGTAGATATTTTTAATAATTTTATCTCTAAGAAAATCAGAAAGGAAAGAAAAGAGAAAAAGAAGATTGGTAAATAACGGCCGCAAAATTTCTCTGATGAATAATAAAATTAATGTAATAAAGATTCTTTAGTTATGGCACGTATATGTATAGGAAAACTCTTCGAGATGTCAGAGAGCGACGTCAGTAGAGACGCGAGCAAAGAGGAGAATTCTTTGAAAGTCCTCGAAAGTAATAGGCTGCCTCTCGACCCGAAGTATCACGAATTAGATCTTGAGATAATGCCGCTTCAGCGCTAATGAATCCAAACTATTGAACTCCAATTACATCCTAAAATTGCTTAACTACGCTGAAATCCTGATGAGGAAATGAGAGATGAAGCAGTTACGAAACGAGCGAGAGACAGAGAGACAGAAAGAAAGAGAAAGAGAGAGAGAGAAGGAGAGGGCGACAATAATTCGATATATCGTACATTATACATTTATTTTCCCCTGATATCGCGATTTTGATCTTATCCGATCTGATCTTGCTTTACAGCGAAACAAAAGCGCATCTTGCTTAAACACTTAAGGAAAAAAAGGAGAATTAGATTCAACTAGGATTGGTCGCGATAGGGGATGTAATCGCCGGTTTTTGCCGGTCCTCCTCCGCGGCACAGGCTCCATCAGATTGGAACATCGTTATTCGGACCGAGCACAAGCCCGACCGCCGTGAAAGTTGTTCCGTCGACCAAGATTCATCGGTGATAACCGTCGTTCCCTACGAACCGTCCCTTATCTGACGATTTTTTCAGGGTTTTGCACCGCAATCGACCGGAAGACCGACCCGGGGATCGGAATTAAATGCTCGGATTCTGAATCTCGCGGATAAATGGAATTATATGTAAGCGTGTACGTCTCGTTAACAAAATGTAATTGAATCGCGAGTGATTTAGCAATTGAATCATGAACTCTATTACAACCATGTAATCTATTATGTAATCATCTACAAAAAAAAAAAAAAAAAAAAAGATCACAATACGTTCCAGATATATCTTTTTCGATTTTTTTTTATATCTATGATAAATATCATGAAATTCTCTTTCGACCAAAACGTTGACGGGCCAATCCCCGAGATTCGCCAGTTTGTTCAGTCTTCCCCAGTCGTGGGAATTTTTCGAGTACCATTTTCACAGCAAATAAATGAATATTTATGACTTACAATTTATGCAAAATGAAATTGCGGTTTAATAGAGAATCCCATACCGTCCATAACGTTGTATTAAATCCGCGGAAAACCTGCTTTCGCGCGAGTAGAAAGAGCGTCTCTTACTTAGGACGAGGCGACGAGAAGAAAGGTAAAAGTCGCGAGGAGGGTAAGGGGGATGAGAGTGACAAGAGTAAGAAAAATGGCCCGCGACGACACGGTGGAGAGCAAACCGTAAAGATAGTAAAGAATCGCGCGCGCACACCAATTCCACGGTCTGTCTAGACGACACGGGAGAGATGGGAGACCTTTGAAAATCGCGTTGCGCCTTTTATCAAACACACAGCGCAGTTGTGCCTTCGCCGCGATTCAAGCAAGCTAAAGAAAACTGTGTCTGAAAGCTCCTCGCGAGTGCGACTTCGATGGACGACGACGAGCCATCGTTTGTGACTTCGTTTAAAAATTCTCGTCTCAGGTATTGCCGCTCCGTCGATTACGTTGAAGCTAAATGGCAAGGAGACATTCTTTCTTGTAAATACTAATTAAACTTTATATCAATGGAGATTTTAGTTTGGCTGTTTGCTCAAGACTTGAGAGATTATGAATCTTTTACAAATCTTTTATGAAAATAAATATTGCAAAAATTGTCACTGACAACCGATTCCAAATTTGTTTCAAGGAAATAGTAAGTGATAAGATCATCTGATAAGATCATCTGTTCCTGAAATGTCTCGTGAAATAGCCTCATTTCACTTATATACGCAATTGCTCAAATAAATTTTCTGCCGTCTCTTATTTGTGTGATAAAGATTTTAAAAGATTGTCAGAGATACGTCAAAATAAATAACTTTTAGATAGATAACTTTTAGACTTCGAGATTAGATGGATTAAACTTGATAAACTTAAATTTTTTTACAAATCTTTTGCAAAAATAAACATTGTAAAAATTGTGGCAAACGATTGCAAACTTATTTCAAAAAAAGTGGTAGAAGTAAATAATTCGTCAGACCGTCCTATGTTCCTGAAATATATCTCGTAAAGTAGCCTCACATGACCTATATATGCAATTGCTTAAAATAATTTTCTCCCGTCTCTTATCTGTAAGATAAAGATTTTAAAATATCGTCAGAGATACATCAGAATATAAAACGTAAACTGTGATTCACAGCCACACGAAGAATTTACTTTGTGCTCTTTAGCTAGAATTTCCCAGACAAATGCAAACAGATTGTCTCTCAACTGATATACGCGCCAGACGCTAATGGCTTAAATTGCAGCGAATCTACAGTAAACGATGCGACGTGACTACGAAGCGACGTTATTGACACACAAATCGCGTCGGCGGCTGTGAGGTCGTATCCAAGATCCGCGGTGAAACCGCGGTTAAATCTGACGTAAAAATAAAGACGCGTTTTACGCCCTCGAGGAATCCGCGCTGGGAAGTAGAGTGCCCGAAGGATACACAGGTGTGGGAGGACACCGTGGGATTTACACGTGCGTCCCGTGATGGAAAGAGAGCAAAAATGCGCGGGTAAAAAAAAGGCAGGGGCGGAGGAGGGGAGGGGGGGAGGAGTGAGGGGACGGAGATAGAGGTGGTAAACGAGGAAGAGGAGGAGAGATTGCGGTGGGGAAGAGTGAATCTCACGTACATTTATGTAGTCTGCATCTCTGCACTTAACTCTCTATAAGCCAATGAAGTGACTAAATCACTTTACGACGGACGTTTATAACGCCATCGACCCCTATTTATTTATTACGCCGGGTCCACTGTCCCTCTAGCGCGCGTCATGTTTCCCCACTTCCTGGAAAGGGAAGTAACTTTTCTCCTCCTTCTCGGCTTATATCCCGGGAAAAACAAATTTAATACGTGCCATAGGGAAACGGCAGCGACAGAGTCCTCATTGCCACGCGCGCGATATAGGAAATTTCATTGCGGAGTTATACGTCAGCTGAAATTGCATACCGGTCGGTTTTAGGTTTTATCGACGAGCAGGCAATGAAGGAAATTATCGAGAAATACCACACGTCAAATATGATACGCGCGTGATTATATCTATCGATTCCACCCTTGAACGTGTCTTCCGTTAGTCAATTTGTGCGAAACGCGATACCGGGAGAAATTTCCGCCCTCATCGAGAGGCTACGTTATTTGAGTTCGCTTCCGTGACACTGTTAAGTTCAGATACGATTTCCGGCGATACGATGTAAACCGAGCCGAGAATCGTATTTACGTTTATACGCATATAAAATCTGCCCTTTCATCCTATTTTGCGTCAAAGAGTGCAATTTCAATTGAAATCCTCCTCTGCCGCGACTGCGTTGCGGATAATCATGACGAGAAAAGAATAAAAAAGAAACGCGATGTTGTTTACCGCGTCGATCAATTTGAAGCAAAGTGGAGATTCGCTTAATTAATGCATTCTAGTCCAGCTCCCGCGCTCTTAATAAAGAAAAGAGGGAAAAAAAGCAATGTTCTCGCAGAGAGACGAGTAGAGGCCGAGATGGGAGAGTTTACCGAATTCATTATCATTCTGTTAATGCCATGCATATTTATAGTCTCAAACGTCTCCGCTGCTGCGTCGTCGGGACATCTCGGTGACGTTCTCGCACGCAGATGTTCATTTACTCGGATTATCAAGAGAAGCGCATACGATGAATAAGTAGCGAGCACTGCGATATCTTGCGAAAAAAACTTTACGCGATCTCTTTTTCTTTTTCTCGCGCGAATAAAGCAATTGTCATTATCGCGCAAATCGCGTTTGCGCAATTCTCGTTTCATGTCAACGTCGAAGAGAAAATATCTGATACATCCCTTGTCTCGTGAAATAATCCATTAAAGGTGGTCCATTTTCGTTTCCACGTGACTCGTTTATTTAAGAAGTGAGGTATATCGAAGATTCTGTAATTCTTTAAAAATGAACAGGATGCTGAGGAATTTGGGAGAATTTTTACATGTAGATTGTTGTATATTTTTATATTATATATTTTTTTTCTTGCTCAAAACTCTGTACATTTTTTTCTAAAATATTTCTTCGACGACAAGTTTTTCGAAAAAAAACACAATGTAACCTTAAGTGAGAGATTCTGTATATTATTTTAAATGTATGAATATTTCTGCATTTATTCTCAGTTTTCATATTTTTATAAAAAAAGAAAGAAATGAATTTCTATTACGTGGAGAATGTCGGGTGTTTAAATTCACCATCTTATTTAAATAAGTTATTCTTTCAGAATTTTATCCACTTTATTTCAAAACGTACAATATTTAATAGTGATGGATTATCTAAGTTCTTCGGCAAAATTATTATTATTGAAAATCGCATTAAGGTCAAGGATCGATCTCCATCAAAGGGGCGGTTTCTGAGGGTGCAAGAATAGAAGAATAGAACTACTGTGCGGCATGATTTGCTCCATATTTCTAGGGTAATAAAGTCGTCCCTCTGTTATTCGCGAGTGCGGAATATCGTATCGTCTTTACGACCCTTATATACCCCGGCGCTTAAATCAGACTTATCGAAGACCTTTGTGCGAGTAGGAGAAAACCAGAGAGAAGGGTTGTGCGCCCTATCGCGCACCCTCCACCGGACCATCCACCATATGCTCGATTACATGTAAAGTTTTGTCATTTGCGGTTGGACCGTATTATACGGGTTCACGGAGCTTATTTTACGCAGGGGCGAATCTCCGTATAAAAGCTAATGAAACTTAGACTCCGAGCCGTCAATCGACGAAAGGGCCTCGCCCTTCTATTCGAAAATATCTGTCGATATTTTGAGATTATTTAATGCGTTAGTATTGAAAGTACTTTGATAATATCGAAAAAAAAAAAAAAAATGCAACTTACGTTTAATTTTGCCGGAAAAAGAATCACGAATTACATTTAATAATTAAACAGATTAACGTTACATAATTTCGATGATGTATAAATATCTCAACGATTTATTGCGCGTTTGTAAAGCTTCATTTACCGTTATGAATTTGACAAATTGTCAAGGAACATCAATTTGTATTTCTGCTTTTTTCGATAGTACAGAAGTGTGCGCCGTCAAAATAAGTGACCTTATAATTAATCTAACTTTTATATTATGAATTTTGCGCATAATTGCGCACAAAAGTATTTGAAAATAAAATTATTTCGTATTTGGATACATTTAATTAAGTATTCAAATACTTATTTTTCTTTCAATTTAAGTTGAATATACTTTAACGACATTTTAGCGTGCAGAATATGCGCGCATACAAAATGTACATACATGATTTAAATAAACAGGCAAATAAATTATTTAATTACTACATGGATATGCAATTCACTACAGGAATGAGAAACATATTTCCTTCATTGAAATTATCCGGCAATCGTGTGCAATTAACTCGCTCATTGGCATCAACATCAGCGTTTTGTTACAATTAAATATTGAATTTTTCCATTAGCAGCTAGCATGTTTGAGTAATTGCTATTTAACAAATCACGCCCCAGACACACACATACATATACATACAATATGCCAAACCAATTATTAATTTACGTAAAACAACGGCTGTATAATTTATCGATATTCTTCGAAGTAGGCCTGCAAATAACCGAGAAAGAAAGAACACACAAGACAGTTTTGAAAAAAAATATGACATAGAGCTTTTCTACTGAATAATGCACAATCGTCGAGAAATAATATATCTTTATTAGCTGTCTCATCTTCTAAATTAAAAAAAAATTAATAAATTCTCGATATTTTTATTTCTCGTAAAAAAAAAAGCCATCGTGATAGAAGATATTCCATCGAGTATTTGACCGGCACAGAATTAAATAACAAGATTTCGAAACCGAGTTTATTTGCAACGACCATTGTGTGGGTTTTAATCCCCGAGCGTAATATCCTCAGTATGTTCGATACGTCGGTCGATGGGACGGCTGATTCTTAACAAGAGTAGACAGATGGATTGAAGTGCGGGAGCTCTGTATTCAAGTACTAGCTGAGCGCGGCAAGAGGAACGAAGGTACTCGTGCGAGAAGACCGGACAAGAGAGTAGAAAAGGAGGTAAAAGTGGTAGTGGTGAGGTGTGGAAAAGAGAGAAGGAGGAAAAGAGTGGGAAAGCAGAACGCTGCACTCAAAGTTGATGGCGTCAGCTGTTACGTACTGTTGTCGACTTTAGGTCGAGGCTCTACAACCTGCCTCTTCTCTCATCCAGTTCGACAAGAAGAGCTCTGCCAAAGCGACGAAAATAATATAATATTAAATCTCAGGGCCGCGGTACTCAACTTGGACGGATAATCCGCGCGGTTTTTTTATTTTTTTTTTTTTTTTTTTTTCGAGTGCGAAAAAGAACGAGCGCGTCTTGCTTTCGAGCTTTGAGAGAAAAAGTTATCAGACTTCCTATTATAC
The DNA here is from genome assembly GCA_038406275.1 of Cataglyphis albicans. NCBI lineage: Eukaryota > Metazoa > Arthropoda > Insecta > Hymenoptera > Formicidae > Cataglyphis > Cataglyphis albicans. Next base: position 11,600,142 of record JBCAUJ010000061.1, read on the forward strand.
GTATCTTACGTTTGCGCCTTCGCGCTCTGAAAGAAATCCCTTCTTCTCTACATCCCTCTCTTCTCTCTCACTCTATCCACTCCTCTTCAAATTTCGCCCCCCCCCTCTCCCTCCTTCGTCGTCCTATCTCGTGCGCGATTCTTCCGGAAACATAATTTGATGTCTTCTGTTATTCTGTTTTTACTGTTGCATCTCTTCTTGCTCCTCCCGTCTTGTTTCCTGCCAAGGGGATAAGAAACTCAGTTCTCTCCTTCTATTCCTCGATGCGTAAACATTTGGATTAGGGAGGATCGGATAGCGCGACAAGAGAGTTCCTTCAACCCCTTCATATATTAATAATTACACGTAAAAAGCTATTTCCTATATAAATAGAATAAAAATAACAGAATGTATAAAGTAACACAGAACAGTATAAATATAGCGGAGCAAATGAAAAAATAAAGGTAAAATAGTTTATAAGCGTAAAATGCACGCGAAACGAAACATCCTTCAATTATCGCAAACATTTAAGCGCGGATAAATGGTTATTCTCCACTTTATAATTATCCATGCAGGAAACTCCGCGAGAGCTCATTACGATGAAAACATATAAAGCGAACAATACAAATGACGCGTTGAAATAAACAATTCTGTTTGCAAACGGATTGAGAATGATTCGATTGCCGAAAGCCCATTGATCATCGAGAGTTTGGCTCGTTTAATCAGACGTCATCGTGATGTTTGTTCGCATTTATACGGCTTTTATTCTCCACATAATTACCGTTTAACAGTTTTCATCTTTCCGGATCATTTTGCTCGTGATAGGGTATCGATGAAAATCTCACGTTTCGATATGTTTAATGGCGCGCATACGATAACTTGAATAATACAACCTTTCTATCGCAGAAATCTCGTGTAAATGCGCCTTGCTATTTATATTATCGTCAGATTACATGATTTAAAAATCGAAAAATTATAAATTTGAATTTGCTTTTCAAATAATTGATAATTCTCTAGCTCATAAAATAAATTTTATTTTAGCAATAAAGAATTCGAGTAACAGATAGTTTAACAATTTTAAAATTTCAGATTGTTGCGCAATCACAAACTTAGTTTCAGAAATAATTAAACTCAAAAATATTTTATTTCTTATGTTATTATTTTCAATTAATTTAATTAACTTTCTTAAATTTAAGTAGAGAACGCAGCACACATGCTAAAGAGTATAAAGTGATAAACATTCGCTAATATTAATTTATCGAAGTCAAATATAAAAAGTTTCTCTTCTCCTCGTATTTGCGACAATAGTTCATCTCGCATGTTGCTCCTCCTCCGAAATTGTCACACGCATAATCTCATAAAAATATCTCGCGTGTTTCGCGAGTCTATTTCGAAAAAAACTCGCGACTAACTTTTTTTCTACTCCGCAGCGCGGAAAATACCGGACACCGACGCACGATTTGCTGGTGTCAAGAAATCCACTGCACGATTCATTCTTTTTTCCGTTTTTTTTTCTTTTTTTTTTTCTTTTTTCTATATAACCTTTAGCGCATGTACGTTATTCTATTTTAACACTCACAATCGCGCGGCCTGGCTTGAATTTGCCATTGGCGTGCACGCTTTAGCGAACACATGACGCTACGTCACCGTCGGTTTCTGCTCATGACAATGCGCCCTATTATTTCGCGCGAATAAACGAAATCACTTTCCAACTTTGGGTATTTTCAAGATAATTGTCAGTGTCAAGCGTACACGCAATCTTTCAAACTAATAGAATATTTTGCGGTCAAATTCTTTTTTGCAAATTAAAAATAATTTTGCACGAATATTTTTATTAATACATTATATTTATGCCTTATACATTTTTTTTTTTTATATAATAAAATAAAGAATATTTATCTTAAAATTTCAGTTTTCGAATATTTATCTATGTGTGTGTGCGCGCGCGTCGTAATAAGTTCGTCTCATAAAAGTATCTCCAGTAAAACTTGAAAAATAATCCACCGTTCCACCTAACCCGACAAAATACAGAAAATCGAATTTTCCTAGTTTCACGTTATTCGATACTGTTGGTTCGTTTTCCGTAACCAAAAGAATCGTGTTTCGAACGATGTAACCAACCAGTAGAACCAAGCTGAAAATTGTACAGACTTTTTAATTAAAATACATACAAACGCACTTATCATTTATACGAGGACTTAAGTTCGATCTGAAAAACACGCGTTATTTCTTAAATAGAGATAAATGCAGAAATAATAACAGCGATTGACTCTTTATTCTGCATTTTGAAAATAAATTAGTTAATATCGTATTGCTATAGGATCAGATAAATTATATGTTCTAATATATGTCTAGCTAAACTCTAGCAAGAACAAAATCCATTTTGCATATATCTCATATCTCCAGATACGCAGACCCATCAGACCTTTGGTTACCAATGTATAGGTTTTATAAATTTACATAGATGATGAAAATTTATCAATATCTATGCAAGTTTAAATTAAAGGATCGCTAAATTACGTTGAAAATTGAAGGATTAAGAGTTACCCCTATAGTTAAGCGCCATATTTTGGTGATCAGAAAGATTCTGCATATGATTTTCTCGTCACAAATATAATTTTCAAGATAATCATACACGTACTGTATATCTTATCACGCTTTTATAATTACTTTCATAGAAAATAATAAAAACGGTCTTGAAACGGTCGTGAAAGCAATCATTCAGGCATACATAGCGTAATACACGTGAAAGATAATTCCGTTTCATCAATGTCACCCTTCTTTTTTTCCTCCCCGGATATCCTATGGTCGAAAGAATCATGTTTCAATTCACGTTACATTTGCATACGATCGAAAATGTGACCGTACTGTATTTAACTAGATTTCGCGCGGAAACACTCGTGGGACGGCTACCGGAGCGTTCGAGCGGCCCGATCGATCGATCCCCGACAATTTTGGCTTCCCGACAGGTCGAGAGGGCTCTGACGCGGTTACTGAAAATTAAAAAAAAAAAGAAAAAAAAAAAGAGGAACGGACCCCCGCGCGGCACCGAAGGGAGACGCGCGCTCGCGCAGATATAACGGCGTCGACGACTGACAAAAAAAAGGGGGTGGTGAGAGGGGTAGGGACGGGGAAGGGGACGCGCGAGCTGTATTTCGGGAGGAAAATATTGCGGCGCGATAAACGTCACCGATAAGCGGCGTGGAGACGACCAATAAATTTTTTGACGGTTGACGGTGCCTTCTCCCTTCCTCCCCCCCTCGCCCCCCCCGCGAAAGAGCGAATTTGTTTAGTGGCCGTAGGAATTCGAAATAAAATGCTCCGCTTTTTCCCTCTGTTCTTTTTCTCTCTTTCTTTCTCTCTTTTCGCGCTCCCGATGTTTTTTTCTTCTCGCTGTGCCCGCCAACCTTTTGCGAGGGAGAGGACTTTACTACAAGCAGGGGAGGTACATAACGGCGCGCAGGAATTTTCCGCGCGTTGTTGGAAAGTTTTTTGTTTCAATCGTGAACGCACAAATATAACCAATTATTCCTCTCTTTTACGTTTTTTTTTAATAAACTATTTCTTTGACATTCCGTTTCTCTCGATATGAGCAATTTGTCAATGTATACAGGGCATACAGGGTTAATTGTTTTGTTTAGTAAAAACAATTTGTCAACTTTCTAAATAAAAGATGTGATTTTTCCACATTATCTAAAAAGATTATAATTTAAATCTTAAATGAATGACAAACTTTCATTCCACGCTTAATATTTTTAAGAAATGTAATAAACTTTTGCTATATACAAATTTGATAAATATCTTTAATACTGATTATTGAAAAGAAAATACGAGAAATAAAACTTATACATACACATTGAAAAAATGCATAACGATCCCTAAAACAAAATATTCTGTCTAGAAGATTTATCTGAGGGAGGAAAATTCTATTTTAAACCCATATTTAACGCCTATTAAGTTTAATCCTTAGTTTGCAATTTTTGGAATTTATTTGTCGTTTAAAATATGTTCAATTTTCATTACAGATTTAACTTTCTCGGAAACTCTCTTTACTTCTCAAAATTAATATTTGAATGCGTATACTCCTTTTTTTTTTTTTAATCGAAGATTAAAATTGAAAAATATAAGATTACGCATATAAAAATGTGCAGAGAAAAAAGCGGATAAATTATTCCAGCCGAAGCTCAAAACGTAAAAAAATTTGCGAGATAAAAAAAGCATCCCCTTCCGTACATCATCGGATGGTGGCTAGGTAAATGGGTGTCGTCAATCGGCTACCGTTGGGAAAACCAATAGCACAACGATCATCAAGTAAAAGCGTGATTGATAAAAAAGGAAACACGAAACGGCCATTGCAGCTCCTCTCTCGCGGGGATCGTATCTATCGGCAGTAGCGTTAAAATGAAATGATGATCGCATATAACGATATAATCCCGTCGCTAAATTGACGCAGGTATGCGAGGTAATAAAAACATTACAAGCATCGATCGTCGCGTGTTAATTTGTCCGAAAAAAAGTGTTTTCCTTCAATATTGAAAACTTTAGAAAACGCGATTTTTGTCAACATAAGATAGTACACTCAATTTCTAGATAATCGTAACATAAACAATAGCTTACTCACACACGTGCATGGTGTTTCCCGGGTGTTTTAATACCTTTGTATAAGGCTCTCATTTTTTTATAAATAAAGCAAATTATTGTGTTAATCATTTTTTATGTAACTCAGCAGAAAATTGATTTTCACAAAAAATATAAATTTTTCTACAATGAGAAAAAAATAAAGATTTTATCACGAGAGATAACGTCACTATTCCTTTGCAAAATGGACAACAAATGATGACGCGGGATTATGTTTGGAGACTGGGTATTAACTCAACTGATGCACACAGTGCATTCTCTGGATGTCAATAAAAGGATAAAGAGATGAAATCGACTTTGCTTGCCTCATATTGAGATATCGACTTTGCCGCAATATCCGGCACAGATATTTTGCAACGGTCCGAGTATGTTTCACTCGATTCTTTATCCGAAAGCGATTTCCAAAGATCCCTAAAAGAAGAAATGAAGTCTTTTTATCAGAGCGCGATAAAGCTCTTGTCATATAAATTTTAAAAAATCAGTCTCAATCAAGTTTTTTTTTTTACACTGTGGATAAAATCATTAACGATTGATCGATTTAGATATGGAACTTTTAAATAATATGTGCCAAATACTATGTACAAAGCAATAGAAGTACGTATTTTAAGCATATGAGGTATATGATTTAGAAATTAAGATTGAATGATTTTCTTAGGTCATCTTAACGGTCTTTCTACACACACACACACACACACACACTATGATAAATAAAATATTTAATTTCAATTTATTTTCCATAAGTAAATTTTTAATATAACTCGTGTATAATTCTTATACTGTTTTCATCAATATAAATTCGATTATTTTAATTACCTTGTAACATTAATATAAATCATATATTTTTATATTTTGTACATGCATATATTAGAAATTGCACATATGATAAAAGTTTATTACATTTGTACGTAAACAATCTCCATAATTTATATCCAGCAAAACATTATAATATTGACGTGGAAAAATATATTTTTATGTAATACTAAAAAAAATAATAAAAATTTTCTAACAACAATCGATATCAAAACGCGTTAATTTATCAATTTTTATTCAAATCTTTTATGAGAGATTAATACAAGAGATTAATTAAGAACGTAGCATGTAATGTAATCACTTATGATTGGTTGCCGAGATGTTTAAAGATGTAAAACTGGATTTAGAATACTTTAAATTGCGATATTTAATACTTAATATTTAATTTCAATTTTAACTTTAATTTTAATTCTAATTTTAATTTTAATTTTAATTTTAAGTCTAATTTTATTTGCAATTTGTAATTTTAATTTTATAGAATCAATGAGTTACAATCAAAGTTCTCTCGATTTTAATTCTTATTCTTATTTTTATATGTATTTGATGTAACTTTTATTTAAGTACTTTTATTTAAACTTTTATGTTATGCTATCCTATTTTTACATACAATTGCAATTTTAAATAATTTTAAATAATATCAAGTTTATAATATTGTTGTCATTCTTTTGATATATCTTATAATAATTTCTATTCTCTTTTATTCTATACATACTCTGTCAAACATTAGAAACATTTTACTTGTGATATCGAAAAAGAAGTTTATTTACATAAAAAATTACAAATGTAAAACTTAGTGTGCCCTCTAAAGCCGTAAGACACGAATTAAGGAATAAATAAAAAAAATATTTAAGCCTCTAAGGTACGATATATTAGCCCCTGATCGGTCATCGTCATCGTTGCGCATCATATGCTCGCGTCCTCGCATCTTGGAGCGCATTTTGTACACGACGCGTTCTACATCCAGTGGAACGCTACTTGGTTCGACAGGCACACCGTTGCATCTATTAGTCAATGGTGAATGAATGTTTGATAGCGAGAGTTATGGTCCGATCAAATTCCAACTCCCGCTGCTTACGGATATTTTATGTACATGACCGGCTGATATACAGGATGTATCCCTTATTTACGGCTTGCCGTGCGGACCGAAGTGCGCGGACAATATTTCCGCACTTGGCAAAAACGCCCACTTTTTTCCGCAAATTCAATGTATTGTTACATTCGAGAAACAATACATTCCTCAGCGCAATTTATTTGCAACCTTATAGATTTTATGTTTCGAAAAACCTTCAATTTTAATAATGAATTCTGTTCAAGATAGCTTGAGGGAAAGGGAGAGGAAGATTAAAAAATTATGTATTTATTTAAAATGTAAAATATATATAAAATTACGACTTTATATTTAGAATAATTACGACAGAGCATTACTTATTATAATTTGTAGATGTGTTTCCGACATATTAAATATATCAAACACATATCTTTTCTCTGCAAATGTTACATTATTATTGATTATTACTGATAGAACCTCTGCAAGCTATTAAACGATTGATTGTACAAACGATGATCAATACGTAATGGGACGGTTCAAACATGAAACAGTTCGCAAAGACGGATTACGTTATTTATCTTTCAAATGGAGACTTCTGCTAAATATAGTTATTAATAAGAGATTATTTGACAGTTCTAAAGGACACACGCACACATGCAAACACAACTGTTTCTACTATGCACAAATTAATACGCAATGAAAAGGTATATTATACTATGGAAATGCAAATTGCAATCGAGGATTATGACTCATTAGTATTATTATTTATCAGTAATATAGCGTAATTTCATCTATAACAAATTTCAATCTCGATCATAATTTGCATCTAGCAAAATATTTTAATATCGAAAAATATATTTTGACATAGTATTAAGAAAAAAAAATAATAAAATATTTTTTTTATACCAAAATGTCATATTTTAATAAAGAAAAAATTAATTTTGATCAACGCGCTAGTCAATCGTTTGTAGAGTAAGAAGTGGAAGCGTTTAAAACTTATAGATTTCCGTAGTGACGAGAGCAATTTCGCGGATTAACGCTGCATTGCGTAGTGGAAGATACGCTTCAAGTGAGAGATCGCTCGCGCCCGATTGCAACGCTCTCCATTGTTATTGCTACATTGTTTCGCTAAAATTAATGGACTAGCCGTACTTCTCTCTACGATTTAATGACTTTATCTGCGTCTCGAAAATCTCTAAATGCATTTCGCAAATCAATCTCGGTAAACTTTGCGAAACAGCACTAATAAAAAAAAAAAGAGAGAAAGAGAGAAAAAGGTCACATAATAATGATTAAATGAAAATCTTATGATTTGTGTCTATGTATTTCACGTGTAATAATTAATTTAATAATTAACGTGTGCTATCAGGAATCAGACGCGTCAGTTTCATTAAAAATAATTTTTCTATGAAACTCATTACTGTACACAATACGTGAATTTTCGTTAGTCTCATACCAAGAAAAAATAAATTTCATTTCGAGATTCTAATAAACCTTTTTTTACCCTTCTGAAAAAATATAGGCAAGAAAAATAATTATATAATTAAAAAAATAATTTAATAGTATTGGTATACATCTAACTATATTAGATTAATACGAATTAAATGTTTAAAATTTTCTGCGTTCACGCACGCACACACACGCACAAAAGTATATTTTTTAAATGCTGCTTAAACAAAATAATGATTTCTGTCGATAATGCAATCGTCACGTTATCATTACGCGGCGGTATGATAAGAGTTAAACACGGACAAAGTGTAAAGTCGCTATGCTGACCATCGGCGAGGCGTTACTACTTGAATAGCCGTGTGGTCATTCTTCGTCATACTCAGCTCTTTTGTTTCTCTTTATACATTACCAAGGACATTCTGTGCGAAGGAACGTGTACGTGTACAAGTGTTAGTGAATATGTCTGATAAACTTATTTCTTGAATTTGTATATATATTGAATTCGAGAATGCAGCCAGAGTAATATTGACAATGAAATATTTTGCAGAATTATAAAAAAAATTTCTATATCAATCAAGTATAAAATAAGAAATAATGAGAGAGAAATCTGTATCTTGTGTGAAAGAGTTTTATAAATTGAGAATTTGCAATTGCAAACAAATTAGAAACACAAATTATTTTTGAAATTTAATATACTTCAAATCACAATTTTTTTTAATCTCTAAAAACAAACTTTTTGGATATATTATTTGTTCTTTATATATCAAAATTATTATTTTAACTGAAGGTCTATTCAAATTTTGTAAAAAGATTTTCTAAAATGCTTAGAAAAGATCTTTTGGTGCCATTTTTCAAAATAAATTTTTCTTATTGTATACAGTATTAAATACTTTTACTCTTACAAAGGAAAAATATTGACAATGAGCCATTTAAGTTTCAAGTGTTATATTTGCAAATGTATTGGAAAATACTGAATAGTTTTCATATAATAAACATTTTTACTTGCATTACATTTTAATTTTTTTGTTACTAAAAATTACAATAAAAAATATGCACTGCATATTTAATATTTTGTTAAGACATTGAATATATATGTATAAAGGTAGATATATTTATAATTTATAATATATATTTATAATATATATTATAAATAATAAATATATAAATTATAAATATAAATATAAATATATAAAATATAAATATAAAATATAAATAATAAATATATAAATTATAAATATAATAATAAATATATATAATATATATTTATAATATATTTTATACATAATTTTCATTTGATTTGCCGACTGCTTACAGTATAAGAATAAAATTATCAGAAAGAGAATTTTTTTTAATTCACCGAGTTCCAATAAAATTTCATGAAAATTTCATTGTGATTTTTCTAAAGTATAAATAATAAAAATATTCTAGGTTTTCAATATTTTTTCAGGGAGCAGACATCCTAATTGAGATTTTTTTAAATAATTCTAGAAAATATATCGAAATTATTTCGAAACATTCTGTATACGCTGTTTAATCATTCGCACGTGACCTGGTAAAGCACCTTCTAGTACAATCCTCAAAGGAGAACCCGAACGAAACGAGTGAGATAAGACGGGTGAAATGTGTGGGTGAGAGAAAAAAAAAATGCGAAAGAATATACGCGAAACGAAGTGAGAGTAACCGGGGCTGTAGTCCGTGGACTTTATCGGCAGCCTCTTCCGAGTTTGTACACCATCGCTTTACCTTTGCCATTCTTGCGAGTTGACGCTGTCGATCCTCTCGAACCGCTTCTCGCCTCCTTCTCGGCCCTGAGAACGTCGTCTGATTGAACGACTTTGTCACGACACACAGGCATCGTCTCGTTGCGGTAAATACATTTCCCGGCAAATTCGACCAGATTTTCGACAAAACGATTGTGACAGACGATACAGTACATTTGACAATAACACTTTAGCGTACTCCATTACTATTGATTTGATTTGTGAAATCTAAGAGATTGTCTCGGAATCATGGACGTTTAAAAAAATTAATAAATAAATAAAATGATTAATTAATAATAAATTGATTAAATAATAGTTTTACAATAGTGATCAGCCTGATGATATTATCCTATGACGTGACGCTGTAAATAGTGAATATTATTTTTCACGTAGCTTTTTCACTAAATATCTATGCCCATACGTGTTTCAATTTCTCTCATCGGCCATTCTGCACGCAAATCCTTTACGAATTACGACGATAATAACGCAAGTAAATATGATTGAGACACCGCCTATTTTCCCTGCAATCGTACGCGCGACACGAGCAACGACGACACAAATTTTGTCGGAGTATTACGCGCAGCACGAAAGTTGTCTTTAAGGCTTAGCATGTTCTCCGACAGATTTAGCGTAAACCGGTGTCATAACATCGGCGCAAAACATTTACGCGACATTTAGCACCCAGCGCGATGTGTTCCTAAACCAGTAGTGTCAGTAAGACGCCGTGTGTAAGTGGGTCATGTAAACGAAATTACAACTGTACGGCTAAAGGCGGAGAAGAGATTTAACTCATCTTATTGCCTCGATGACCACCGAGAGTCTCGATCGAAACAGAGATAAGTTTTTCCGTTCATTAAATCGTAATTAATTATACTGGCATTCAGTTACTAACGTTATCACGTTATTTTGTGAAAGTCAAATTTATAAATACTTCTTATATAAAAAAAAAATCATAAGGAGCGATCGAGTGTAAATGTTTGATTTATAATTATTCGTTATTATTATTATTGTATTATTATTTCGTAAATGTTCTATTTTTAATTATCGTGGAACTATTACAAATTGTTTGAGCATCTATAGTTACTAATATTTTGCAGCGTTTATTTCCAACGAAATAAAGACATATTTAATGGTTGCATGAAACATAATTTTGCTTTTTTTTTTTTAGCCTGCTTGCAACAATAGGAATATGACGTCGATCAATTTTGCTTTAAGACATCGAAGCGATTCAATCAATATCGGATGAAAGAGAGAAAGAGAGAAAGGGAAAAAAAAGGGCTTGTTGTAACAGCAGGCACTGACTTTATCGGGCTTTCGAGTTTATATATTTTTCTTTTACAAGGGGTTGCCGCCCCCGCATTTTCACGCTCTCGGACCTGTACCCAACCCTCTATCTCCTTCTGCTTCCACCACCGACACTTCTATTCACCGACAATCGCCCCATTTCGTTCACTGCGCATTCATTTCAAGCCCCAACCCCGAGTCCTTACAACATCCTCTCTCTATCGTGCACTCCTATTTCGCACTTAAAAACCAACCAACCTCTCCCGACCATTCTCCATCGGTTATTTATTTGCGATAGTTCGTACTTTTTTACGCCACTAGTCACCACCGTGTCGGAGTCCTTTGTTCACATCAAAAGCGGCGAAAAGCGCACAGAACGAGCTATCCAGAAACTATCCAGCGACTAACATAAGATACGCCGTAATGATGACGAAATAAATATTCCTATTCTTTCTATTTGTAATCTCGAGAAATATTATCCTTCATTCGACGTGTCAGTTTCTTTTTTCAACGCGGATACTTTTAAACAATGTTCAGTAATGCGGCTTTTACAGTTGGTTGATGGTGACCCTCTATCAAGCTTGCTCATGAACTCCACTCAATTAGCTTCCCCTCGATAAGCGACAAGCGTGAACAATGCATGTCCATTCCTCGTGTCACTTTATGCGAATTTCATACATTTTTTTTTTTTTTTTTTTTTAGCTCTTCTCTGACTTGTCGAAATAATAGATATTTATTTACAATGTCATTTTTTTTGGAACGTAAAAAATGTATGAAAGATATCTCTATTGGAATCGTTCGAAAAATTTCTTGTACGACAAAACGCAAATATATAATACGATGTCACTTATATATCGTTACACCGTAACGAGCGGCTTACCGTCGTTATCTGACGTACGTGAACCGTCGTAAGTCTTAAGGGGCCGATTAGCGGTCCAACTAATTGGGAGATCCACCCCACCACTTTCGCAGGGAAAACAGAAGCGCTGGACATATGCGCGCAGACAAGCACAGGCGCGCTCTCACGAGCCGGTAACAACAGGAAGATTAATCGCTTTAATTTCCGAGACATGATTAATCATAATTAACAGCTTGCGTTGTTAGCAGTCCCCCGCGGCGGGGCGAGAGGCGTCGAAAGAGAGGGGGGATGAGGGGCGTAAAAGGAAAAGCATTACGGTGAGACTGTGACAGATAATATCAAAATACGCATGAAGATTATAGATATGACTGTAATTGAAACGTAACGTACTAAAACCAGCAGGGAAAAACTGTTGGCTCTAAATATTTATACAAAGTATCACCGATTTATCCAATTTATAAAAATTTCGATGATTTCAATAAATTAATTAAATTCGTTCAATTGTTGTTCTTCATAAATTTCTCGGTTTTAGCGCGTCAAATATTTTAGTAAAATATATAAAATATATTTTAATAAAGCCTTAAAATAAAATTTTACAGCGTGTGCCAGAACAGTTATCGTCTAAAAAAAAAAAAAAACCTTGTTTCCTTATTCTTCATACTAATAGTGCGCTACGAATCTCTCTATTGTTGGAGGCTGCAGCACGTGTTTTACGCATCGCGGCGGTCTCGCGCGGCGTTGCTGCGCGAAATCTTTAGGTATTCTCATACAATAGAACATCGTGTAAAAGTTACGCGCAGCCCCTGCGAATCTCTACGCCCGCGAATCCTCAAACGCGATGGCAGACTTACGTTTAAATATTCAGGTCTAAAGATGTAAAATTATGCCGCGGAGAACGTGAACTGTACCCAAAGCGGAGTAAGACTTAAGACATTGACTGGAACGGGAAGCAACTTTGAAAATTTCGTATTCCCGGGGAGTCTTAGTGTATATCCGCCTTTTAGGAGGAAGAACAAGACAAACTTAAAGCAGAGGCTGCCTTGTCTGTTTGCTTCAGTAATTTCGTATTAACATATGAAAATAAAAGTAAGATGCTGCTGCGCAGGATAATTCCAGAAAAATCTGCCAAACTTCATCAGCAAATTCTTTAATCAATACAGAGTTTATAATTTCTCGGCAAAAATTTGATCGGATGCCAATTTTGTCGTATGGTTTGCATTATTCACGATTGCTAATCGAATGGCAAATTAAAATTAAAAGACAATATTTTAATCATTTCTTTAAATCTTAAAATTTTATGTTTTTAATTGTTTATAATTAAAAAGCTATTAATATTTAGAAATTATTGTAAAGGAAGAATTAAGGCACCGATTTTCAACAAAGTTTGAGAAAATCATCTTGTTATCGCTTGAAAAGAGCGCGATAAAATAGCCATAAACTGTCGGAGTTGTTTGTAGCAATGACCGAGGGAAAGATAAAGAGAAAGCGGGAGAGAAAGAAAAGCGAGAGCAATATAATCCGGCGAAAGGAGGTCAAGAGCCGGTTGGTTAGAATGAATAATACCCCGACACATGCGGCGAACAGTTTCGACCTCGCGGCGCTTCATTTAGCACCTCTGAGAGCGCTCTGCCCCCACCTTTCAACCCTTCTCTCCTGCGAGAAGGCAGTGTTTTTCGCAAATTAAGAGATTCGCAATAATGGCCTTAATGGTAGCCGTAAGACTACCAGAGTTGAAATTACGTTGCCACTTAAACATGATTATTTATTGCCTAATTTACTATTACTGCCGACAGAACGCCCTCGTGTAGCTCGGTACACCGACCCGTTATATCGTTACAGCCCGTTATGTGCCTGTAATTAATTTTTTCGTACAATTTTTTTTTTCTCTCACCCTTATCCCCTCCATTATCCATGGTGCCTGAGATTTAAAACTGCGAGAGACGCATAGAAAATTTTACGGAACCGATTAACCTTAAATACTCGCGTAGAAAAAAAATATATCAATATTAGACTTAATATAATAAATCCCCAAAAAACCTATAATATATATATTTAGAATACTTTTGTATATGTAATATACTTTCATCCTCTCAAGTCGTCGAAATTTCGCTTCATGTAAAGAAATAACGGAAACGGAAGTTAAATCATTTGAAGGGGTCCGAGAAGAATTGGTAGTTATGTAATAAAAGCATCGAAATCTCAACTCCCGGTTAAGATGTCGAGGATCAGAGGCGTTATATGAGGTCTTAAGCCTAGCCAGCGAGTCTACAGGGGCTGCTGCTGCTGCTGCTACTGCCGATCGAAAAGTATTTCTCATTTAGCCTTTCAGACTGCTCTTAGGATTACCCCTCCGATCTACCCCATTTCCCTCTTTTCCCCCCCTCTCTATCCCTCTCGCTTGCACACGTCTTTCGAAGACATCAATAACGCCAGCTCCAAAGTTTCGCTCCAGCTTCAAAATGTTTCTCCCATCTCTTCTTCTCACCCCGACATTCCTTCCTCTCTCTTTTTCTTACATTTTTTATAGCTCACGTCCGATGGTCCGGGAAGCAATGAACTTTGCTCAAAAAATGACAAACGAGCGCACGCAAGAAGCTGCGAGAAACGATGAAGCGCTACCGCGAGGCAGACAAATCCATCGTGTCTAAATTTATCATAATGTCGAATTCTATATAATTTTAGTTATGCTCTCTTTATATATCAATTATTTTACAAATCTTTCTAAAACACAAAATATAGTTTTTTGTTTTTTTGGGTTTTTTTTTTGTTTTTGTTTTTTTAGATATGGATCGAAAATATAACGTTTTCTTCATCGTTTCTATTAATCTTACCGAAATCTTTTGCGCGAGTAAAATTTTTCTTGTTAGATAAAATTTTCTTATCAGATAAAATTGAATCTCGCAGTACCTTTCAGTGGTCTCTGAGAAACTGAAGATTGAAGCAACCATTTGCATTTACAGCTATGCAACGAAACGCAAAAGTAAATCGTAAGACGGGACTGAAAGGGAGAAAGAATGCCGGCAAGATCGAAATCCGAAATAACGAGGAAAAGTCGGATCGAGCGTTCGAAAAAAAGGAATCGAAGAATCGGAAGAGCTGTTAAAGGCATCGCATCAAGTAGATCAAAAATTTTCTGTTGGTTGCCTTCTCGCAGGGATCGGAGACCTACTGAGAATTCTCAAACGGGAAAAAAAATCTCTTAACCAAATGAAAGAAAGAGACGGAGAAGCGAAAGAAGAAGAACAAGGCAGAAAGAAGAGAGTCACAAAGAAAAGTTCCCTGAAATTTTAAGCCCCCTCGAAAAGCCCCCGAAAAGAGGAGGAATCGGTTAGAGATTGGAACGGGTGGGACAAATAAAAAGTCCTGCAAATTTGAGTGGTGGTTTTAACGCCGATGTACGAACCACCGTGGCTGACCGCCGATAAAACCGCTTCCCCTCCCCTCCCCCCCCCTACCCACGGAGCCGAAGGCGATCCCTGCTGCGATCGATTGTAATTAAATGGAAACGCTTTTATGTCGATGATGGGCTCGTTACGCTTATCGCTCCATTTTCCTCCTCTTTTTTTATCGCAAAATAATATTTTAATTATTGCAGCCGCGACGAGCAGCGCGGATTTAGTGATGATAAAGCGCCTTATTGAAATAACGATTTCTTAATACGGAAGATAAAGCAGCGTCAAAAGACCAATATAAATCTGCACTCTTTCTTTTCTAACGTCATTGCAATTTTGAGAAGTGTTATTTGTCGTTATTGCAAAAATATTACAATTTTTAAAGATTTTTGATTTCTCAAAATTTTAAATTGCAAATTTAAACAGATTACAATATTGAAAATATTGCAATTTACACGCATTTATTGCAAAATTATTTCAATTTTTAGAGATTTTTAAATCTTTTATTTCTCATACAATTTTAAATTTTATATTTATTGTTCACTCATTTATTAATAAAGTTTAAATTGCAGCAAATGTTCAACAAAACGCAGTTTAATAGAATATGATCCTATTTTAATTGCAAGAAAATAATTTGCAAAGATAATCATAATTCACCTTAATATATAATACATGTATATATAATAATATATAATATATAATATTATAACATATTATATATTATAATATATTATAATATATTATAGTATATAATATTCAATATATGTATGAAAACAATGAAAAGAGCTCTAATGTATGATATATTGTGTCACTCGGCAATCATATAAAATAAAAAATGTATTTAGTTTAAAAAATTTTTATTTTTTTCAACTTCTTCCTGGTTGTATCATGATTGCTAGTCGACTTTGCTTATTTGAAAAAAAAAAATACTTTAATTACACGCAATACATTTTAGTCAAATCAACAAAAGCGGGAGATAGTTTGTGTATTCAAATTTTTACAACAAAATTGTGTTTATTGTAGCATAGCAAACTATGTAGCATGCATATCGCATTCTATTTTACATATTTTTATTTACTATTGGAGCGTGGTACATTATTGTTATTTATCATTGGAACATAGCACATTGTTTTCTTTTAACTTGAACTATATCCATAATATGCATACAATTACATCGATTTTATGTAATTGTACGCTACGAGTAACGTAAATTTTTATCGAAAAAAAAAAGATATAAATAATCTTTGAATGAAATATATGTCGTGTATATTTAAATTAATATTTGTTTAATTGAACATTAATTTCATTGTAACTCCCCTTCCTCTTTCTTTTTTCTTTTTAAAGTTAATTCAAAATTCTAAATTCTTCATTCGACGCGCAAAACAGATTCACGTAATCTGAGTAAAAAATTGAACAGTTATATGTATAAAATTAATATTACATACCTAGTCGTGTATTGTTTCAAATGATATATCTCGCTGGTTACATGATACACATATCTTCTTGATAACAGGTATTCAAGGTCCGGAGAATCCATGTTTTCGGCAAGTAGTAATACCGCAAATGTGGTCAGCCGCCAGTCCAGATTCTGATGGAAATCGTTGGAACCGCAAATCCAGATTTCCATGATAATCGAAACACGTCCGACATTCCCGCTGAGAAATCGCAGAATTTACGCGCCCGCCACCTGCATTAAATTAAAAGGTTAATTAACTACGCACGCATTGTAAGTGGCAATCAATGGCCGATGGAATTTCGTAATAAGCCGTTGCCTCATTAAATATAGGTGCGAGATTGAAAATAATGTCAAAAATCGATGACCTGCGCTTTATAGTTGCGGAGAAAAATTGTCGAGAGACAGCGCATTTATATAAGATAATCTAAAAAAAAAAAAAAAGATTTACGTAAGGGAGCATATATGTTACATCTAAAAGTTTTGATCAATTATTAAAATATTCTTCTCGTTATATAGGTCAACACAAATTTTCTATTACGTTTATAAACAAATATTTACATAATTAAATATTGACTAAACGTTATTGCTGAATTAATGACGCAATAATAAAAACTGACAGCAATCATGCTGCACGTGTTGCAACGATACTGTA
Organism: Cataglyphis albicans; assembly: GCA_038406275.1. Taxonomy (NCBI): domain Eukaryota; kingdom Metazoa; phylum Arthropoda; class Insecta; order Hymenoptera; family Formicidae; genus Cataglyphis; species Cataglyphis albicans. The sequence goes on from JBCAUJ010000061.1 coordinate 11,617,469, forward strand.
ATCGTCACGCACAATTTCAATCAAAATAACCGCTGTATCAACACTGTGTATCATCATCGCAAACGAGTATTCATTGGAAAAATTAACTCGCGGCAAGCCGATATGTAAGCTATTGACGTCAACCATCTGTCGACATCTCTGTTGTTTTACAGAGACGTCAAAGTGATTAGTTTTACGTCACGACTTCTTGTTGCAGGCGATCTTCTCAATATGTTCATTTGTATCTGCCCAGTATCACAGTATTTTTCTGGATTTGACAAGACCTTCTAGATATCTACAATAAAAATATATAAAGATAACATTATCGGATATTTATTGCCATTGGTGATGATAAGTATAATAGTATTTTCTTTATAGTAGAATATGTTTAATATAATTTCATCAATTCAATGTTATTTTTTAATATGAAGTATTATTCAAATAAAAAATAAATTCAAATATATATAGCCGTAACAGTAAAGAATTCTAGTTAATTATTGTTAATTAATATTTGGTATTACCAGTATTATTATTTACATCTTAATCATCGGCTCTTCAAATTTAATTAATCTTTGTTTATGATTACCTTCTTCTAAAGAATTTTTATCTAGGTTTTCTCAAAATCTTTTTAAAATATAATTTTTATTTATTAGAGAAATTATTACATTTTTAAATAAATAAAAATATTTGTAACAAAAATTGACTTATTGCACATATTAAGACAAAAAAATTAAAAAATTATCTTTATTATTATTAAAAATTATCTATAATATATGAATATTAATCAATAGGTAGCCGTTCAAAAATAGAATTTTATCTAAACATAATCTAAACCGAATCATAAACCTAGTTATTGTTCATTAAATTCAAAATTGTAAAAACTGGCCAGTTTCTAACTCATAATTAGTTTTTCCCAAGATATTTTTTTACTCGGACATATTTCAATGGCGTATATCTTGAGCCAATTTTAAGTAAATCTATTTGTGAAAACCGGAAAATAGATAACAACCTCATATTCTTCAGAGATTTGAGAATATGATAAAAACAATACTTGGACAGACAGAGAGAGACAAATTTGGAGGGCACGTTTACGCAAGGTCCGCCTGCTGCGTCGATAGTGATAACAATGTATACCGATTACAGTAAACGTTTTATCGCTGAGAGCGCGCAGATTCTACGGACGATAAATTATGTATGAGCGCTGTCGCGAAGCTTACTGGGCGAAGGGTAAAAGGACAAAGGGCGAGGGATGTAGTGCGTATACGAGACAGGAATACATATTTATTCATTCAACGGAGGCGTATGATTTTTTGCATAATGCAGTCTGCACACGGTTCTCCAATCGCAATCTAAAATATCGAGAGTAATTCTTTGACTTCATGAAGAAAAAAAAAAAATAAAATAAATAAATGCAGCCAATTTATAACGTAGAATGGTATGAAGAGATAACGCTCTAAACATAAAAATTACAAGGAACCATGACGGAGGAAATGATGTTAAAGGGGAGACGCATAATTATCATACTTGTGTTGCAGTTATGAGGCGGGGGGGGGGGGAGGAAGAGAGGGTGAAGGGGCCGAATTGTTAAAATGTCGAGTGCCGAGGAATTTTGAGATCCAGGCTCAAAACCAGCCTGTGAATTTAGGAAATTTAAGCGGCGCATGGACACACGCGAAAAGAACTCGACGGAATTAATCACCGCCGACTAAAATAGCTGAGCTGCGTGACATAGTTGCATCTCTCTCTCTCTCTCTCTCTCTCTCTCTCTTCCTCTTGAATATAAATCTAAATATTTGCGAGGGAGAAATAGCTTTCGAGAGAGAGAACATACCTTTTGTGATTTATATTGTATCTTTATAACGTGCGTTAAAACTTTGTTTTAAGAATTTGTGCTTGCGAATTTAATTTCAACATTGAGATCGCAATTTATTATGCATATTTGAAAATGGTAAAATGTTATATTAAAATAAGACAAATTAGTATCTATTCAAAGAAAGAGTAGGAAGTAATAAAATTATTATTACTGAAGTAAAATTATTATTTAGCATATATGTACAGAATTTTTTATGTTACCATGAATTTGATTATATTGCATTTAGAAAAGAGAAATGAATGAGGAAAAAAATCATAAAAGAATTAAATTTCCTTCGAGACTTACAAATTTTATATTACAACTATATAAATATAAATATAATAATAAATATAAATATAAATATAAATATAAATATAAATATAAATATAATATATATAAATATAATAAATATAATAAACATAAATATAAGAAATTCTTTTTAAAAGTATATCATATCATAACTTACATTGCATATATTTTTCCCCGTCGTCGAAGATATAACCGGAAATATTTCTCATCGCAACGTTAGGCATTTCAGTTGGGCATATTGCAATCGATTTGTCGATAAACCGAAATTTTGACAACAAGATTTAGCAATTCACGCGTATTCACACATACCAGCACTTGGGGTCGCAACTGAGACCAACTATTTGATCAATGGTTGCACATCGTGGAAGCTCAAGCTCGGCTTATAATATCGCGGAAAGTATGCGTCCTATGCGCGCCAACTAAATATTCGGCCATACCGTAGGGATCTACTGAAATTTTCCGCTACCCCACCCTCACCGACATACTTGGTAATAATTGACAGATCGTTATTTTCAAAGCAAGTGGTAAAACAATGTGTTGTTACAAAATTACGATAGATTACATCATGTAGAATTTTTCTCGCTGATAATAATAAATTTCTATTAGCGCAAATTTCTTTATTTCATTATCTTTATTTTACTATCTTTTTTATATTATTATCTTATTATATTTCTTATATTTTTTTCTATTTTTTTTATATTATTCTATACATCAATGATTCTTTTCAGACTCTCTCTCTCTCTCTCTCTCTCTCTCTCTCTCTCTCTCTCTCTCTCTCTCTCTCTCTCTCTCTCTCTCTCT